>OZ023207.1:61271416-61598916 GCA_963995525.1 Escarpia spicata | reverse complement strand
CCTGAAAAAAGGAGGGCTTTGACGCGATAACCCGTCTATTCTGATGTCCCATCCGTAGTCTCGTGAAATATCTCGGCCGGATAGCTTCACACCTGCGTCTAACAAAACACTCAAACAGTCTTTCACCATCTAGTTGGTCTGAGTTCATGTGTGTATTGTGTGTTTCGTACCACATGTATGTATCTATGTATGAATCTATGAGTTCATTTTCGGTTACCCATGCCAGGTTAGTTGTTTTACGACCGAAGAGGGTTTCGAAGGTTTTACCGAAGAAGCACGAATTTAAATACTATAGTACGAAAAAATATAAAAACGTTCTAATGGACATGTGTACACTTGACCCTTAATACGGTAAACTATATAGATACTGGTACATCTTATCTGGGAAGTTATTATGTGTCTGTACTGTTCTAACATAACGCTTCACTTTTCTCGAACAATATAGATAGCGAGCACTGTGCCGTCTTGTATTGATATATGCTCTTTGGCGTCAAGACGATCGAGTTGCCATTGTGCATCGCACATAGCGTGTTTATTTATTTAATAATAATGTTGAACGCAATTATACACATACGTACATACGTACATACGTACACACGTACACACGTACACACGTACACACGTACACACGTACACACGTACACACGTACACACGTACACACGTACACACGTACACACGTACACACGTACATACGTACATACGTACACACGTATAGATTAAGAACACCGGCATGATAAAATGCTGAAACGGTATTGTTGGTCTCTAGGCATAGATGAGACATACATGTAGATGAGCCTCGAACAAGGAATACCTCTTCAAAACAGTTTGACACCAGTTTGTGTACAGGCTATCAACTGCTATAATAACTTCCAAAAAGTTCGGTAAGTACAAATTTCGTATGACGAATACTGTTACATGACAACCAGTTTGACCAAAATATTACACAGATAGCTGGTAGTTTGAATGTTTTAGCAGATAAGTTCGTATAATCCCCTATGGCAATTTAACTTAACTTAACACGGGACAAATACACGAATGTTTTTCAACACAGAACCTTGAGGCTTGATTTATACCAGTTTATACCGGTTAACACGGACATTTTTCACTCGCTATAGTATGTCAGTGTTTTTTAGTTGTATATCCGTGTTTGAAGGTTGTTTGTCAGTGTTTATAAGTTGTTTGTCAGTGGTTATGCGCTGTAGGCCGGATAGCCTTTAAGTTTAGCTTCTATGTCTATGCCTATGGCTATGCTTTATCGGGTTTGGACCTATGTTAAAGTTGTAAATGTATAGACTAGGAGAGGTCTACACCTAATCAAATGGTCGACAACCTACGACGTATAAGAATAGCCACTATTGCGTACGCGAAGCATTACTAATTTAATTGACGTCACATGAAGGGATTACATTACATACGCGCAAGTTCAATACAAGGTCTAACCAAAGGACTATCTGCTTGAACAACTCACTTCGTGTACAAAATTACTGCGCATAGCGGTTTGATGATGTCACTGATCATGACGTCACTGCATCATGACGTCACTGCATCATGACGTCACATGAAGGGATTACATTACATAAGCGCAAGTTCAATACAAGGTCTAACCAAAGCCCTATCTGCTTGAACAACTCACTTCGTGTAAAAAATTACTGCGCATAGCGGTTTGATGACGTCATACAGGGTGCGCGTGCTTGCGACAAACAAACATGTCCAGACACGCCTCGAGTATGGGATTTATAACAGACGCCAAAGGTATAATTCCAAAATGGTCACTCTGTTCAAAAAACAAAACAAAACGATGCTATAGGCTCTGGTATAACATAGTCCTATATGTAATCTACATTTCGTATACATTACTTCAGATAAAACAGTCTCCGTTGAATTTATAACCCTTTTGTTACACATTACGCCTTATTATAACACCACATTTTCGACATGTCATAGTCAAACAAATAAAGGCTCGGTCCATTGGCGGGGCCTGTACCTACGGGTCAAGCAATCTCGTGTGTGACATATTCAAATGCTGTTCGGTATGTTATTTTATTGAAAAAGTTTTCGTATACCTTTACGATAAAAATGTCGTATGCTTTAACATGGGATAAAATTCGAAAAGTGGTCGCATACCTTTGCGATAAAAATTCCCTATGCTTTAACATGGGATAAAAATGGCCTATCCTTTAACATGGGGTGAAAATCGGCCTATGCTTTAACATGGGATAAAAAACCCAAAAGTGGTCGGATACCTTTACGATAAAATTCCCTATGCTTTAACATGGGTAAAAATGGCCTATGCTTTAACATGGGTAAAAATTCCCTATGCTTTAACATGGGATAAAAATGGCCTATGCTTTAACGTGGGATAAAAACCCCAAAAGTGGTCGGGTACCTTTACGATAAAATTCCCTATGCTTTTACATGGGAAAAATTCGAAAAGTGGTCGGATAACTTTGCGATAAAAATCCCTATCTCTTAACATGGGGAACTAACTAACCACGCCCACAAGGCCCAGCTCGCTCGTGATTGGTCAATTGCACTTCCCCCAGACCGCGCCTAAGACCACATTTGCATAATTGGCGGGAAAGGGTTTGGCGCGCCTTGGGGAAAAATCCCTATCTCTTAACACGGGATTTCTCCCAGGGGGCAACACCTACAGACGGTACTTAACCTCTATTACTACTAACAACGATACCCTTGATATGGGAAACGAAGACCAAGACGAGGAGGATCTAGACCCATTAAGAGATGGGGTGAAATGGGCCAATAATAGTCTAAAAGATTGGAAGAGCCCTGGGTGCGACAATATGCAGGCAGGAATGATAAAAGCAGCGGAAGAAGAAGGAATAGACAGATACCATGCACTGTGTAAGAAAATATGGATGAGTGGAAAATGGCCAGACGATTGGAAGAAATCAATATACATCCCATTACCAAAGAAAGGAGACCTACAGCTTTGCTACAACTACAGAACCATATCACTCATTAGACATGCAAGCAAAATACTGCTGAAAATCATAATGAAAAGAATGCTAGATAAAATGAAAATGGAAGTGAGCAGTACACGGGCAGGATTCAGAAAAAAACAGAAGAACAAGGGACCACATATTCAATCTGAGAATGTTGATTCAGAAATTCAGAGAGATAAATAATGATCTAAGAATATGCTTCATCGACTATTTCAAGGTTTTCGACTGTGTGAATCATCAGATGATGTGGAAAACGCTCAGCGACATGAACTTCCACCCAAAGATAATCGCCCTCTTGAAATCACTTCATAGCAACCAACAAGCAGCAGAACACACTTCTAGACATGTCCAACAACTACATAAACTTTTACAGTGGGAAAAGGAGTAAGACAAGGGTGAATTTTATACCCATACCTATTCAATATCTACACAGAAGACATGACGAGAGATGTAGAATTTGATGACATAAATACAAGATACAATGAAGTGTATATTCATGGACATAGAATCAGAGACCTACGATACGCAGACGATACCGCAATCCTGTCCACTACAACAATCGGCTTAACAAACCTAATCATGTCTGTAAAAGATCACAGTGAGAACAATGTGAAGAAAACAAAGATCATGGACATTGACAGACGCATTGAAAAAAACAGAAATTGCAATCAACGGGGAGCAAGTTGAACATTTGAACCATTACAAATACCTTGGAGCAAGACCACAAGGAGACGGCAAGACACCATCAGAGAACAGAAGAAGAATAGCCACAGCAACGCAGAAACTAAATAATCTTATATATGTATGGAAAGGACAAAACATACAAACAAAGATAAGAATTTTAAACAAAAACTTGCGTTTTCCTAACAGCTCTATACGGGAGCGAAACGTGCACACTAAACAAAGAAGACATGAGAAGAATACAAGCGTTTCAGATTAAATGTTACAGAAAAGTCCTAACAGTGCCATGAATAACAAGAACAACCAATGCACAGATCCTTTACAAAATTAGACATAAAGAACTGTCAAGTAGTGAATATAATAAAACGACTAAAACTTAGTTATTTTGGCACATCAAAAGACATAATTCCTTAGAGAAAACAGTACTAGAAGGCAAAGTGGAAGGAAAGAGAGGAAGGGGGAGACCAAGGAGAAGATGGGAGCTGGACATCAGCGACAGGTTGGAAGACGACATCGTGAGAGCAGGGAGACGAACGGCAGACATAGCAGCGTATCATGGGATCACCCGGGCAGCTACGTATCGCAGAGATACGCTGAACTGAAGAAGAAGTTTTATTGACGCTGTGGTGCCGCATAAAGTTCACACAAAACAACAATTTGAATCATAGCTACTGTAAAATGCATTATTTTATAGTATCAAGGGAACATAGCTGAATAATCTATAAACGAGATCATTGGATGACCTTCTGGGCTGTACGTGTACATTTAATATACTAATCTACAAATATTAAGTATACGTTTTGCTAGAGTGAAACGCTCTGTGGATTACATGAACTGTCTTCGAGTCATGTTTCCCATTATTAGTGTTTACGTGATACACGACGGAACCTAGTATTTCACCGTTTTACCTGTCCTACGCCTCATCAGCACAACAACTTTGAAGCTTCTCTTCCTAATAAAATCAACAACTACCTGCAACTCTGTGCAGGTAGTGTCACCACAGTACACGATAACTAGTTTACGTTGAAATCTCCACCCACAAATATGATATAAGGTCAACAATAAAAAACTCGAAGAAATACAAAATACATCCGGCCAGCGGGTCGTTTTAATGTGAAGACCGCTGAGCATTATACCCGTCTGCGACATGGAGCATTTGAATCTAGGCCATTCAGTCGTGGAAACAGAAAACCGCAGCAGCAGAAGGTCATGAACATAACTATAAAGTCTACCATCACTACATCTCATACGAGTGTGCGTGTGTGCGTGTGTGCGTGTGTGCGTGTGTGCGTGTGTGCGTGTGTGCGTGTGTGCGTGTGTGCGTGTGTGCGTGTGTGCGTGTGTGCGTGTGTGCGTGTGTGCGTGTGTGCGTGTGTGCGTGTGTGCGTGTGTGCGTGTGTGCGTGTGTGCGTGTGTGCGTGTGTGCGCGTGTGCGCGTGTGCGCGTGTGCGCGTGTGCGCGTGTGCGCGTGTGTGTGTGCGCGTGTGTGCGTGCGTTTGTGCATGCGTGCGTGCATGTGTTTGTAGTGTATTCGTATGTATGTGCGTGCGCACCTGCCGCCGTTTCCAAACTTAGGCAATTTTGTTCTGATCACATTGCCTGTGTCTTTCGGAAGAGACAACAAAAGCAATTGATCCCTTCTGTATGGTGCCCATGCCAGGGGAAGTAGAAGACCACACACAGGGAAATAAAGAAAATCTGTCATGGACTCACTGACCGGTGGTCTCGTTTGTGAAATCCCATATAACAATAATGGTCAACTACTTCAGCGATGGTCAGCAATAGAATAGAAGTGCGTATGTACGCGCGTGTGTTTTTGAATACAATTACCCATGCTTTTGTAAGTCCCTAAAACACAGCACTTCATTAAACGACCGCCATTTCAAAGACTGGACCAACACTACACACACACACACACACACACACACACACACACACACACACACACACACACACACACACACACACACACACACACACACACACACACACACACACACACACACACACACACACACACACACACACACACACACACACACACACACACACACACACACACACACACACACACACAAACACACACACACACACAAACACACACACACACACACACACAAACACACACACACACACAAACACACACACACACACACAAACACACACAAACACACACAAACACACACACACACACACACACACACACACGGAAGAATGTCTTTATGATTTACATCAACTAAATAATTATACAATAACATCAAGTTACCCACGTAATAAACATACATCCAAATTATCAACACAAATGTATTAATTAATTTTGGTCTTTATTATGAAGTTTCCGTTCTTGATACACGTTTTGTTATATGTCAGAAGAGTAAATATACAGTGTTCTTACCAAAATTATATCGTGACATTTATAATGCGTCGTTCCAGCAAACGTTGCTGAAGTCGCCGTACAAAATGTTCTGGGATACAGGTAAATGTTAAGGTTAGATATAAACACTGCATACGACACTGTTGTTGATGCAGTTGATTGTGTTCACTAGAGGGGAACGATCTAGTTGGCCGGCGTCAGTCTACACAGCGTGTGATGTACAGCGGTGGAAGGCCAGTCAGGGCTCGATGTCTGAGTACAAGAATCTTATTCTCTTCATGCTCTGCTAAAGGCAGCCAGTGCAGCTTGATCAGTAATGTTGAGAAGTGACATAATTTCTTGACGCCATCGACGAGGCGGGCCGCTCTGTTCTGTGTTCTCTGTAGTCGTTCATTTTTTTCTGAGGCAGTCGGTGGAGCGATGAGTTGCCTAGACAAAGCCCTGTAGATATTGTATGTGTCCTATTTTAATTATTCTACGCAACAAATGGTACACGATTGAACAACATTGATATAATACAGTACGATTTGGTGGTTTTACACATTCTAACATAATTATTCACTACTAATACGTTGCAATTTAGTAAACTCTATTTTTATAAAAGGATTATTGGATACGCTCAGTGGTAACACGCTGACAATTTAGCGCGTGTCCGGCGGTAGAACTGTCGCACGTCTTCCCTGAACATGGAACTAGCTACGCCGTAGATGAACGGATTGATTACAGAGTTCAGAATAAATATTCGTCTGACATTCATTGAAATGGGAACGCCCATCAAACCTAACCAGTCGGGTAGCCAGAAGGCAATGAACGTGAATGTGATTATGAACATCAAAAACACACCTTTGATAGTCTTCACTTGTGCTGCAATTATTTTTTTGGTAACGATCGCTGTTAGTGATTTCTTTCTGTTAATCTGCATATTTAGATTAGCATTAATTGATACATTTGCAGGTTCCTTGTTACCCTGCCATGCAGCGGTATCAATTGTTGTTGTTTTCGTACGTGAAGTTCCCGGTTGAGCAGAATGTGTCACTTGTGCAATTCCGATTCGGTTGCGAGAGTGCAACAACGTTACAGCCATCACCGTGTAGCAAGTGAACATAACTGCCGTGGATGAAAATAGCATGCATTGTTGTAAGACGTCAGCAACCTTTTCGTGCATTGTAATATCTAAGACAAACATAATTACGATGTACATTGCTACAGCCACAGCAATTGTAACTAGAGCCTTTTTCGCGCGTGTTGGATCCATGCTGAATGAGTGCGGCTTCTTAATCGCCATAAGTCTCTCGATCGACACAAACACCAGAAGAAAAATGGTATATGTGAGAGACACACTAATGACGAATTTTTCTACGATATCAATATAAACAACTGTCAGTACAATTCCACTAACACAGACGGCTGAATCAGCGATGGATAGTGCAAACAATTACACTCGCGTAGACGTTGTCATCTTTGCGATGTAAACCGCAAATACAAGAAGATTCCCAGGCAAACCTAGCGCGCACAGGATTAACAAAGAAAAAGGTGCAGACGCATTTTGTTGTGTTCCGATGTTTTTCACTAAATCCCAGTTGTATTTTGTTGTGTTCTATTGTCGTACGCCAAATCCGAACTGATATTTAATAACATCTGCAGTTTTATTGATTCGAAATGTAAAGCCCAGTTGAAAGAGTGTGTATCGTTCATGTTGTCAGAATGCATCAGATCAATTCAATATTCACAATGTGTGTACGCTTCACTAAAATCAGATTTAATGATCTGTTCAAAACACCAGATATGAGCGGCTGTTCGGCAACCTAATCTTCCATTGATGTGAACAACCAGCAATATAAATCTTGGTTCTCTTCAAATTAATTACACGTGTATTGATTATTGGTCAGTCCAAGTTCTTTAACAACGGCAGCATTATCAATACACATTGGTGTGATGAAATAGAACACGCTAGAGTATACTTCACTTTGATACAGGTCGATCTTCGGGCAACACCGTATACTCAGTTTTAGACAAAATACTTGTTCGATTCGTAGTACCGTTATATGACTTGATAACACAGGTTTCTGCCAAACTACAAGGTTTCTTCAGCTCAACCACAACTTGAAGTCCGATATTTCGCCACGAACTGACATAACCATGCGACATGGACACCACAGCGTGTAGTCGTGAGATTTAAAGCTGAAGAGCGACATCAGCAATGCGACTTGCACACGTTTCAAAGGTAGTGATAGTTTTAGACATCGGCTTTCGTAACCTCCCAGTGTCAATGTGGTCGTGTCATTCGGCCTCAGTCGGCAATTCGTGCGTTTCCTGCCTGTCGATCACTCGCCAGATGCTCCAATCGTCTTTGTCGTCTCAAATTGATTGCCTTGGTACACCACTGCACATGCGCGTACAATTATTGGGGGAGATGTTCGTTCAACGTGATACATAGAATTAATCTTTATTTGCTAGATGCATGTGCAAACTGTTGTTTTTTATTGATAAACAGTTCAATAAAAATATGTATGTGGCATACGCGGACACGATATTATCATATATTAACGTAGGGTGAATCATTTCCATGTTTATTAAGGGTGGATTCGGCGGGTGGGTAATTAATAGCTGTTAAGTGTGGCGCGATGTGTAATTAAACACTCGTATTTATTGTCCGGACTGTCAAACATTAACTCTCCTGTGCCCATACTAATTAACAAATAAAATTAGTTAGTGACGTAAGCCGCTTCTTCTTCTTTTCGCGCCACTATTTCGAACAGAACACTAACGCTTGTTATTTGATTGTGATTGATAATATTTAGACTGACCGGATTTTTTGAAAATAAAAGACTTTTGGTGAGACATGAACAGACCACCTACAATACAACCACAAATTTCAAATGAGTGCTTTTGATAATCATTAACACGTTTGTTTTTGTAGCATGTTGGCTACCTAATAGTTGTTTTTTTAATAAAAAGTAATTACTCCATCTCAATGTGATTTTGGTACACAATGTCGTATTTATTATATATTCAATAAGTTGTGCTGTCGTTCATTAGCACTATTTCCCAAGCTTTTGCACTGGCATATGCGGAAATGCTCCACGACGTTAGTTACGTAATTTCCGTAATTTCCGAAGTCACCCGAAATATCGGCGAGTGACATAAGTGCTTCGCTAACCACTCGCCATTAACAAACAAACGCAATAACGAACACGCAGTCACACGCACATGCATACACACTCACACATGCGCGCACTTATATAGTGAATATGCCATGCGTTGACATTGACACTTGACATTGATGATTTGCCGCATGTTTAAATAGCACACCGGCTCCATCGATGGTTTCTACCCGCATTATCTTAATCGACTATTTACCACATATGGCTATCAAGTCAAACTGCTAACACGTCGTTCCAAAAAGGTAGCGTGTGTGTGTGAGTATGTGTGTGTTTGTGTTTGAGTGTGTGTCTGTGCGTGTGTGTGTGTGTGTGTGTGTGTGTGTGTGTGTGTGTGCGCGTATGTGTTTGTGTTTGTGTGTGTTTGTGTGTGTGTGTGCGTGTGCGCGTGTGCGCGTGTGCGCGTGTGCGCGTGTGCGTGTGTGCGCGTGTGTGCGCGTGTGTGCGTGTGCGTGTGTGTGTGTGTGCGTGTGCGTGTGTGTGTGTCCGTGTGCGTGTGTGTCCGTGTGCGTGTGTGTGTGTGTGCGCGTGTGCGCGTGTGCGCGTGTGTGCGTGTGTGCGTGTGTGCGTGTGTGCGTGTGTGCGTGTGTGCGTGTGTGCGTGTGTGCGTGTGTGCGTGTGTGCGTGTGTGCGTGTGTGCGTGTGTGCGTGTGTGCGTGTGTGCGTGTGTGCGTGTTAATTGTCTGGTGAAGGACGTGCGTTAATAGCGCGCACATTTCTTAGCGTAATGCATAACTTTTCCCAGACAAACCAACTTTTCCTTGCGTGGCACAGGCTGTTTTAAACAGAGAGGCTGTGTGTAGACGTTTCGACGCCCTAGAAAGTAACCGAACAGCCTCTGCTTTGCGTTGTAGCTTATTTAACCAAACGTTAGGGGTCAAGTCCCCAAAAAAACTTCCGGAGAAACTGTGGCCCCGTTTTCTACGGCAGGCATGACCCACCGAAATGTGCGTTTCTGGGCAGTAGCATGTTCACCGACGTATACACATGCTCTACAGACCAGAAACCCAGTCACAGCTGTTGGCAACTAATCGCACTGTGGGTGTGCGATAGGCAACGAACGACAGACTATACTCTTCACAACTCACTTACGTCGCCTCTCTCTGTCGCCCCAATCCTCCTGGGCCACAGGATTCAGAGTTAACTTGGCGAAATGTACGAGATCGTCTATTTGAGCACCGATTTTCTAATTACCCCTTAAGTCATGCGCCGATGGGCAAATTGTGACGCGGGCAGGCAAAATGACTGCAGGACATTTCTAGCCATAAACCTGCACGCAGGCGGTGCGCGCAACACGGCAAGCTACCCGCATGACCGAGCAGTCTTGTTTAGGATCTTTCTGCTCGCCATGAATTGAGAAGTCTAGAAAAGATGCTTCAACATAGCCGACGTCACTTTCCTCGGCTGGCAAGACTCGTTCAACGAGGTCACTCGTATGCGGTTGCAAACAACAACGAACCAAAACTAAACACACCCAGCGCCTGAACGTCGCTACATGGAACGTCAGAACGCTCATAGACAAAAAGGACAGCAATAGCCCAGAATGCCGGGCAGCTACTGCGGCCAGGACCTTACCAGCTGTGGCAGCGACAACCAGATTTGCCGATCAAGGCCAACTCGCTGAAAAAGAATATACTATAATCTGGAAAGGAATGGCAAATGATGATCCAAGAATAAAAATATTTAGTTTCAGGCCTTTCATATACCGCATAACCATGTCTTAGTGCTCCGGGAAGATTTCAAACTCTCCACTGTTTATCACTGAAAGGAGTTGGTATCAAATTACTATGTTGTTATTAATTATTTGCAACGTCCTGGTGTTGTTTCAGATATTGTTGTGATTTTGGTAAACAATGTCGTACTTATGATATGTATATGTGTTAACAAATCTGATCAAATTGGTTAAACCGTAACAGGTGTGTAACATATTTCACTCACGCGTACCGAAACATGATTGAAAAAGAAATTGTAAACACATTTATTTAAATCAACAAAATCACATTTATATATACCAAATATGCAGCTAGCATGAATAATCATCACATCCTCGCAGTTTGTAGTTTTATGGAGTGTTGAAGATTTAGGAAAACGATGGAGACTGCCCCCTAAGGGCAGATTCGCAAATATAATAGTCATACGATGGTTTCGAGATATTATTTGCGTTTTCTCAACAAACAAGGCACTAATTTCAGAAGCTTTACATACCATAAAAAAACTCACACACAATGCACATACGAAAATAAATAAAACAATTCGAAATACCAACTCGTTGGGCTTTCCTAATGAGTCAACATGGCGGGCGTTTGAATCGCAGAACATTCCATGAAAAGTGTAAATGTCCCTTCAATGCGACGTAAATGCAGTGCTCCGATTTGATGTTTCCCTTAAACAATAAAAGTGATACGGTCATCATACTGAAAGGGAAAATGCCACATGTGATCTGAAACTGCAAAGTGGATATTCAGTCCCAACACTGTGAAAAATAATTGTCGACCTTTTCTATTGCATTCCACAAATAATGTGTTTTAAAATAATACTCCGTTTGTTGAAATATCTTCAGTATTGATAATTAGTGCATTTCTGTCAAAATCACCAAATTAATGGAATATCTGGTCAGCTAGTTTGTATCGTGTGCAGAATAGGACTGTGCGAATTAATACCTGGTTCGCCGAGTTTGGCCACGAATTTTGAGTAATTGGACAACTGTTAAGTTATTAGGCGTGTGAAGCACACCCTATGCTTGGTTTTAATTACTGATTTCATTGCAATCGCTCCGATGTTTTCTATCGTATTAATGTCGCATATGATAGGCGACTCCAAGTTGACACCCAATAAATGTAATTAGTATTTCCCACATAATTCGACACCATGATATTTGAGGCGAATCGATGAACAAGTGACCATATCGACCACCCACCAAGGAAACTAAGCAGTTAATTAAATCGTGGTGTATATTAAATGCATGTTATCGAATATCGGTAATGACTGTCATTTAAGGAAATACTGATTGTATTCGACAAATTGGCACACATACGCACAGGCACACGCAGTGACACACATGTTTCAGCAACATAGCTATAACTGAGCTAACGTGTGTGGCTTGCATATTTGGTGACAGATATTCATTGGTTGATATATGTACCCTTTTTGCAGTAAATTTTTATTTTGTTTGCGATGTAAGACGTAACTTAACAATCGAGAAACAGCGGGGGCGAGGCGCGTCCTTATGGACATCGGCCCTTTTTTATGGACTAGATTGCCACGCAACAAGTAGACGCTGGCAAAATATTCCTACGTCAACCTTCATGCCAACGTACCTATCCAGCAAGGAACCGAGATTCAGACAGGATGCATCACTGAGCGAGAACACTGCACTCTACAATACAAGTTTTTGTTCGCGAGTCAGTGGAAATGTTCTGGCTGGAATGGCGAACTAACCGCGCCAAAACAATGACGTACTTTATTTAACAATGCAAACAGCACGCGATGCACCGTCTTGTGTTGATAAACAACCTTCGCCATCCAGTACGTCGCAGTTTGCCTAAGACACAATCAAGGTTATACGCTTGACATCCATTAATCTTTGCCACACCAATGTTGTTATGAACGGTTGCACAATTGACTTATCCATCGCGTTACCTGTTGCCTAGCAAAACCACAGTCAAGCCAGCTAAAATATGTGGTGGGTTCGGACATTCCGCAGTATATGGGGCGGGGCGGTCTGCGGGCTAGTAATTTCTACATGCGGGCTACTGCGGGCTGATGCACTCATATATATATATATATATATATATATATGAGTGAATATGCGTGCGTGCATGCATATGAGTGTGAGTGTATGTGTGTGCGTATATGTGTGCATGTGCGCGTGCGCTTGCGCGTGCGCGTGTGCGTTAATGTCAGGTGCAAGGCGTGCGTTAATATCGCACACATACCTTAGCATAATACACAGCTTCTTCCAAACAAGCCAACCCTTCCTTCCCGTAGCACAGGCTGGTTTACAAAGAGGGTTCTGGCTATTGGTGGACAACAACCCAAAACTAAACACACCCAGAACCTGAGAATCGCTGCATGGAACGTCAGAACGCTCATGAACAAAAAGGACAGCTATTTTTCTAAACAGTGGACAACCATTGTGGCCACCGAACCTACCCGCTGTGGCATCGTCAACCAGATTTGCCGATGAAGACCAACTCACTGAAAAAATATATTTTTTCTTCTCTAAATGAACGAACCAAGAATAAATGGCGTTAGATTTGCAGTAAGAAACTCCATTGCCACTGAACTATTTGAGGTACCAGTTTGAATAACTGAAAAGTTAATGGCGCTGAGACTGAAGCTTGCTTACTCGCGTGATGCAACATTCAACAGTGCCTACGCACCAACTCTGGAAGCGACAGACGAAACTAAATAATGTTTCTGTTCTGCCTTGATTCCATCCTTATATCCGTACCAGAGAATAACAAGGTTTTCCATCTTGGAGATTACAACATTGTACGTCATAGGGGTGATTACACATAGCAGCACAGAGTTAACACATATAATGCAATGGAAACATCACACACAAATGCACTGATAAACATTGTCACGAATGAGTCGGCGCATTAGTCAGGGAACGCCACAAACATAGCAGAATCGGTAACGATCATGGGAAACTTGTACACTATCGTTAATGTTATCTTCTTTCACATATACACCGCAACTATCAACCCAATCCACACACGAGTAGGTTGTAATACGTTGATAATCAGCTGTCTTAGCTGACGTGTTATTAGTGCAGTTTGATGTGTTGTGTGAAGGCACCTTGGTGGCCTGCTCGCTATCACTAGCATCGACGTCAACTCAGCTCGCATTGCCTCAACAACTAATAAACACGTTTCGCTAAACACGAAGCAAAGCTCACGTCAACTGGTATGTTCAGAAACCTATATATATGATTCCACGGGAAACACATCGACCGTCAGTCTTACAACATCTACTGTCTCTATTTTGTATTATTTGTTATGGCTTTCTTATACACAGAATACATAAACTATCATATGTAATATAAATCCATCAGTTGTCAACGCACGGTTTAATAGTTTTGTTGTTGCTTAAGTTGTTCATATTTGTTTGCATTCCTTCCACGTCATACATCACACCACGTTTGTCGTATACACTGCCGACATAAGTTTGTCAAGTTACTTGGTATAACATTTCCCATTTTTTATATCCAAATGCTGTAAGTTTACTTTTGTTGTGCGTATAAAATAATGTTGTAATTTATGACGAAATAGAAAAAGATGGCATTGCAATGGTAACGAATTTGTTTTGATGGGATCATTAATAATGTGGTGAATGCGGGCTTAGGAAATGTGTTTCGCGGGTATCGCTTATATTTGTTATAATTGGGTACCTGTTGAACAGCTAATAACGCATTTATATTAACTTCATTGCTTTATTGAGTATAACTCATATCTAGCTTGACAGGTAACACATGGCTAAACATATTTAACAACATATTTTGATTTACAATTTTTTTTCTAGCTTAACCATAACACAATTGACATATCATGTTCGTAACATTTCCGCCAGCATATATGGCATAGCTTGCTAACAAATATCTTGTTTTAACTGAAAGTTATGGGTTTACTAGTAATGCAACCAGAACAATATTTGTTTTAATAAGTCTTCGCACAACAGTTACAAAGTCGTATGCGTTTCTCCTGGTATCGCCTTTCGCGTTGATTCATATATTGCCGAAGAGTTGGTAAAATTCCATGGTGTAATCGTGTAATGAACTTATGATTGACCAGGTAATGATAACAATATTCTATCCATATTATTTTGCCATGAACGTTATAAATTTTGACACAGCTGGCGCCTCTAGAATAACAACACTTATCGTTCAAATACATCATCATCATCCAAAATTGTTGTCGTTGACTAGCATGTCGTACACACTGCTGACCTAGATGTGTTGTGTTACTTCATATAACATTTCCCATTCTTTATATCCTGCTTTCCCTGTTTGAAACAGTCTCCCGCCGGTTTCTAACAAAGATGGTGTCCTATTCCTTATCAACGTACCACTTGTTATCATTCTTTACAGCAATGAAATCATTGTCTATTATGAATAACTTTTTCTGCGTATTTGATGATCTTTCGCATTATGGTGAACAATAGCAGGATCATCAGTAAATCGCTTTATGTGACATCAGTGGTGGATGAGTCAATAGTGGTGGTTGTGTTGTCAGTTGTGGCCGTGTCATCATTGAATGTGCCCCAGCAGTAGCAGTATGAACCTTGAACAATATGATGTTTGTTGGTGTCCTGCCCGGACATATATGCTATAAGATATTTGGCGTCGTAACATCCAGACAAGCAAGATATCTTTCGCATGTACATTTGGCTTCCACTTGGGACCATAGCGTTGTCGGTCATGAAACTGTTGAAATGTGGTGGCGTTTCATGAATTGATAATGCCACAGCTGGCTTTGACTGAGATGGAAGATGCAGGGACAACCGTCATTTTTTCCTTTGAAACGAAATGATAGTTTTTTGTAATACAATACGATTCCTTTCTTCACCGCAGTTTCAGCCTGTAACTCTTTATAGCACGGCACACACCATCGCACGGCCTTTTCGATCACCCGCTTCCAGACATTGCCTATAGCGATCACCAAGGTTCGCACGTCGTCAGTGAATTCCCGTTAGAACAAATACATTGTAGAGCTCACTTCCATGAGCTTCAGGTTCTTGGTGGTGTGTTTCCCATGCCATTGACTTCAGTTTCATCGTTGGTGAAAATTGGCGTTATTAATAATAAAAAGCAGAAATTCGTTGTCCGTGAACAAATTGATACCCCGCAAGAGTCATCAATACTGCATTAAAGTGTATGCATAGACAACACATGCTGCTACAAATCTACGATTTATTGTGAAGGTCAGTACATTATGTTTTATAAAACAAGTACATGTTAATGTTAGCATATACCCGACAACAAAATCATAATAGCTCAGTACTATGTTAAATGTCAAGACACAATGAAGTAACAACTTGATATGTTATGTTAGTGAAAACTACGTAGTATTGTGTTATCCTCATTGTACTATTAGAATTTAATGCTTAGACAATGTTACAAATGCATACTGGGGGAATGTTATGATAGACCGGTAATACCCCGCACAACACATTCCTAACGTCACCACGCGAAATGCATAGTTAAAATTGACTTATTTTATAAAACAAAATATGAGAATGCGCTAAGTTATGCACCAATCAAGCGTACTCATTTAACATCAATTTTCACAATAAGGTATACGCAACACTAAAAAATTAATTATCATGCGATATCTACAGCACACCCTGATTAAAAGCCTCAAAATTGTTTCACTAATAATGTACCTAACATATACTAAACTTCTATTTAAATCCCGGGGAGTTCACGGTTATAATGGCCTTGCATTCACGTGTCGATCTGAGGCTCAGGGTTTTACTGTCAGATGATATTAGTATGTTATTCTATTTCAAGACAAAATGCGTTTCGCGTGGTATCGTATTCACGGGGATCGATTAGCAAGTTAAGTCGGTGTATCTCATCCTCATCCAGATTTGTAGTGGGGAGCTTTTCTTATTGATCTTGTGTAAACTAACCGAAATGCAATATGTATGTCAAATATATATCGTTAATTTATATATTTCACTGAGTTATTTCTTCTTAACAGGCTTTCGCGGGGTATCGCATTTCCAGACCTTTTTTTTTTAGAAAGTCGATCTCGACAAAATTTGACTAGGATTACACATACATTATACATTATAAGTAATATATTTTAGGGCTTCATATAATATTTAATATTAGAATAAAGCTTGTTTCTTTGTCCGTTTAATGCACACCGAAAGTAGCGTTTTGCGTGGCATTGGCTAAATAGTATTTATACGAAACTAATTACCAAATATTAGTCATTCATGCCAATGCAACCATTTTTACCATTACGCCCATTAGTAATACGTAATTGCCCTTATTTGGTGTCCGGTCGTCAAGGTGATCCGTCATCTTGGCTATTTAAAATCGAATGTTGTATTTGGAATACACATAAAATTTGTTGTTGATGAGTGTATGCGCATATTATAACATTAGTTAACATTACCAACCATTCTGCGTGCGCTTCCATTTTCGCTATTTGACAGGACAGCCCGAAACAATCCCTCTCGTCGATATCGTCTTGTAACGCAATTAATATTGATACACACTTTCACGTGGTTATTGTACAATATTCACGCATTTTAATAGTCATTATACATCCGTTTAATTGCTCTTTGGAAATGATAGTCACACGATTATATATATATGGTGTTTTCCACGTTAACTCTCCCCGTTTCAATACATGTCTAAATTCGACCAGTGTTCTTATATTCTGAACTTAGAATGCAATTTGTTATACAAAAATTAGCGATTGTAGAACATTGCAACATGTTAAAAAACACGCTGTATTTATATGAGTGCTGATATGTAATACCGAGCGAATGTCATTAACAAGCGTATAGCATAATAGGCAGCCCTTCCAACACTACGTGCTTCTACCACACAGTCCCAATAGGCAGCCCTTCCAACACTACGTGCTTCTACCACACAGTCCCAATAGGCAGCCCTTCCAACACTACGTGCTTCTACCACACAGTCACAATAGGCAGCCCTTCCAACACTACGTGCGTCTACCACACAGTCACAATAGGCAGCCCTTCCAACACTACGTGCTTCTTCCACACAGTCACAATAGGCAGCCCTTCCAACACTACGTGCTTCTACCACACAGTCACAATAGGCAGCCCTTCCAACACTACGTGCTTCTACCACACAGTCCCAATAGGCAGCCCTTCCAACACTACGTGTTTCTACCACACAGTCCCAATTATTTGCTTTTATCGTATTCAGATAAAGCTGTCACAGTAACAGTACCAACTGTTGTTGATAAACAACATACACAGAGATAATAAACACGTGAGCAGCGTATTGCATTTGAGGTGCCCCTGAAATTAAATCACACAAACAATAACATAATTCTTAAAAACGATGGAAACGTAATCTAGGTGGTACAATGACGCATGCCAGTCTGTCTATTAAACGAAACATTAATTTACTACGTAAAACTACTGGAATATTAATGAATCAGTTTAACAACTTCAAATACAGGCGACCACATGGAAGGTAATTATTTCATTAACCTGACCGTCGTTTTAATAAAATACCTTTAAAACGATTGCAATTTTTATAATATATTAATCGTGTTGAATGTTCAGGTATATTTATGATCACTAAAAATCAACTGGCTACTCGGCCGGATTTGAATACCCCAATAATAAACCAGTGTGGCTGTCCATGCTTGCGTCGTGTTTGTATCATCATTTGAACAATACCTCTTCTTATCTGCTCCATGTTCGTATATCAATAAAACAACTATAATAAAAATCCCTAACATCAACTATTATACATGTTGCAAACGTATTACTTGATAAGACGTTGTTATATAAGTTATTGTATACCACCCTATAAATATGATTTTAAACAAGTAATTATATATATTACATGTGGCTAGCATAAAACATAATTCGAATATGTTAACTGATTCATACGGCGCATATTTACTTACCAAACAATAGAGATTTAACTATTGGTGTAACTCGTCATGTTAAATGTACCATTCTTTATCGAGGGTTGTAAACAGTGTTATATTATAATTTACTCAGAATGTCGAACACTGATTCATGTATATTGCAACAGTGTACATACACTGCCATGTTAGCGATACAATTATGATGACACCTTCGCAGCAATTTTATATTCGCACATAACAGTTAATCGCATACTTATACAGTTTGTATAGAAATAATCAATTAAAATCTATTTTAATCCCTTATCGTAATGCATGATATAATTGATCAAAACTTGTACATCAATGTATTACCTTATCGGTGTTTCAGGCTAGATACGATTTCAATAGTCTTGAAATACTTGAAAGCAAGATTATTGTATACACCATAGCTCTAATCGTTGTGGGCGTTCAGTGCCAACACGACGACAGTCTGATTCGTGTCTGATGGTAGAACTGTCGCACGTCTTCACGGAACATGGAAACTCCGACATTGGAGAGCCACTTCGGTAGCCAGCTGACGATCAAGAAAATAGTGACAATGAAGAGCAAACAAACTCATTTTAATTGTTTGACTGTAACCGGCGCTGATAGCGTTGCGTCAATCTGGAAGTCTACCTTAGCATCTGTGGAATTATATACTCCACGATTAATGTGAAGGCAGAACTATCTACAGTCGCGCTTGCTACTTCTGCACTTCCTGGTTGAGGCGAACGTTCCACGTATTGGAATTTTTTTTCGCGACGCTTTAACCTTTCGTAATATAAATGCCGCCATCATCGTGTAGCAAGCGATCATTACTGCTGTGCAGGAAAAGAGAATGCATAGTTGGAACACTATAATGAATTATCCGTATTTCATGAAGATTGACACACCTCTCACTACTGTGAATATTACTATAACTACAGTAATGATAACTAGAGCCTTCTTCGCTCGCTTTGGTTCCATGCTGAATGGATGCGGGCGGGCCACAGCAATAAGACGCTACATCGACACAAACGCGAGACGAAACATCGAAAATACGACCCAGAAACTGATGATATTTGTGACTAGAAACCTTGTCACGAAGCTGTAGCGGGCACTGTTAAGATAAACCCACATATACATGTAGATTAAACGACCACGGCCAGCGCAAACAAATACACTCTCGTCGATGTTGTCATTTTAATGACACAGACGGACATTACAAGAAGATTACTAGGCAAACCTAATACCCAACAAAATACAATGACAACACTATATGAATATATTCGTTGCGTAGAGTTGATGTTCGTCCAATCTGAGTCATTGATGACATCCTGTAGAAATCTGGAGTCGTTTGCCAAATTTGAAATGTTAGTAGGATCCATACTGGCGCCTTGAAGCTGTTCAGTCATAAGTGTTGAAGTCGGTAGCACTTATCGTTCTGCACATCAACTGCTTCCGACATAAGCTCTTTTAGCGAATTATGTATACGCCTGATTCGAAAACAATGTATTCACGCACCGTTGAAAACAGTTCTCTCTCCACAGCATCCGTTAAATGTTAATTGTAACAACGCCAGTGTTTTGTCGTTATTCCCCATTCAAAACCAGCAATAACGGAAGGAACGCCTTCGACTGTATTGCGTATATATGGCTAGACTGTCCATTGATTGTGCAGCTCACACACATGTACACGTTCCTCCGTGCCGTTCTTCAGGAGACACAATATACACAGTTGTATTGTAATTAAGAACAAGTGCGCGATTTTATGTAGTTGCGGTACAATACGACTCCAATTATGATTACATCTATGACCATATTACACCACATTTTGTTACTCTTCTTAAGTTTTAAGTATTTTCGGCTTTGTGTGATTCCGATGTATACCTAATATGTTGCTACTGCTAGTGATACACTTCGATCTGATGAGACATTGTTTGTTCGTTGTTATTAAACAGTGCATCTTTACCAAGGACGTGGTTATTTATAAAGATACGTCAGGATGATTTGTCTGTCTCCTCTTTGTAAATTGTAGGACTTACTACGTAGGAACCCTGCGTTTTGATACTGTGGCGAAACATTGCATTTGAGCTTGCTCCTAATTGCACAATTTGGATATACGAGGTAGAAATTCCCACGCAACAAGAGTCTTTGGGGGCCAACGTCCTCATTGTGTACGGTAACCTGTATTAATGTTATATGTAACGATACAAAACTAGCGAGTAGTCGCAAAGTAGACCAGCATTGCCTCAAAATATAGCATATATAATATTCTTATCTCAACAATGTATGATGAATGTTGTTATTTACTGGATCTACCTGTACCAGTGCATAACTGAAATGAATGTGAATTGAACAGGTAACTGGACACACCTTTCGTGCATGTAAACATGTGACGTAGATGAAGTGTTTCACAAAAAGGCAAATAAAAACGCCCTAAATAAAGGCACTTCACGTGAACGAACGAAATAAAACAATAAAAAAATCATCGCTGTTTAATGTGCTACTGTAATGGAAATAAACAGAGATGGTTGTTTGCCATTGTAAAGTTAAAACACGTTATAGACTTGCGGCATTGTGAAATCAATACTCATAAAATGTCAGACACCGCTTTATAGAAGGCAGGACTAACAATTTAAATCAGTCATTTATTCATCCAATAAATCAAGCAATCGATCAATCCTTCAATCAATCAACCATTCAGTCAATCAGTCATTCTTCAACCAATCAGTCTGTCCATCAGTCAGTCAGTCAGTCAATTCGTTAATGCCTTGTTTCCAACTTAAAATGCAAACAATACAAATATTAATATAATAACATAACATAAACATATTCATTTGGATGTGAAGAAAATTTGAAGTTTACATGTTTTGACAACATTTTCGCAAATATTTTGACGTAATTTCATGCCTTAGGCTACTCCTATTTTTTATAGTATGTACAACTTTTATACACTCGTTGTCGTATAAAACATGCATAAGAAATACATGTGAATCCATTATGACAGTGAATGTAGCAAACGATTCGTCCGACTCAAGAAAACTTGTTTACTATCTGACAGTAGACAGTAAAGGTAGGACATGAATCGACCGACTTGTTGACATTTGACAGTGAACCTAGAAGACGAATCGGCCGACACGAGGCAAGTTGTTAACATTTTGATAGTGAACAAATGACATTAATTCACCATTTGACTCTGACGTTTCGAAGAAAATGATACTGGTTACTATGAATTAGGAGCAGGTTAGCTCTTATGTAGCGCAGTACCCAGTCCTTACGACTGCTCAGAAAACATTACATGCTATTCCCTGGCAAACCAATTAAATCGAACACCATCTCGACTTCTCTTAGAAACATTCAGCAACGCTGCAACTAACGAAAGCTATTTGTACACAAAAATACCCATCCATGCCAGCTACTCATTCATAAAGCCGAGAGAACGAGAGCAACGGTGAGTGAACGAACTTCCCCAACTTTCGAAACGGCAGCATGTTTCGAAACCTAGTTCTCTGGATCGTGCGTCCGTTGCTCCATAGTGCTACATTCCACACATGCATGAGAATGGACAGGTGCATATGGTCTAAAGTTTTAATTTCCTATGGTAAAAGATAACCAGAGAAGGAAGATACACTCCATAAATCAACAGACGATTCACCATCGCAGATCTGCAATGGCAAGTGTCGGCGCAATATTGAAAGATATATAAATATCAGATGCCACCAAAACTATAATTGTACAAGCCAAGTATTTTTCCGTTGCCAACATACGCTTCTGAAACATGAAACACAACTAAAGGTAATTGACGGCGCATCCAAGTTTTTTTTAGATCTGGTTCTGATGCCGCATGTTAAGGGTCTCGTGGATCAAAAGTTGATATTAATATAATACATTTAAATATAAAAAAATATTAAAAATATTTAAATATATATACATATATATATATACATATATATATATATATATATATACATATATATATATATATATATATATATATATATATTAATTATGTTTTTCTACTGGTTTCAAATAAATATGTGTGCACGTATGTGTCGTTATATATATATATATATATATATATATAATGTAGAAAAACATAATTAATTAAAACAAAAACATTTTAATTTTAAGACAGATAGGAATCAGTGGCTCCCACTAAGACGTGCCGTCGCTACCATAAGAGCCATCCCAGTTATTACTTTTTAAAGACTGAGGATTGGATCCTGACATTCAGGCACGATTCCTGCCTGAACTTCAGCCTCAAGCGTTTCAGCTATGAACCAGTACGATGTGTTGTTCATTACTGACCGATTATACAGAATTTAGAAAGTGATTTATTGCGGTGTGACACAGCATAAACAGTAAAACAACACACCTTCCAAGTCTTCCTCTTGATCTGAAGATATTCCGCTTTTTCCGTTTTTTTGGAAAATCTTACGCTTTCCCGCTTTGTTTTGAAAATCTTCCGCTTTTTACGCACATGGTCGGTTATCGCAGCGCCACCCGACGTGAAGAAAAAAACCTCACAACGTAGCCTATCGTTTGAAACAGCGCCATTTGGTAGCGTGTAGTTTTTCAAAAATAAAAATTGGACTATGACATTTTCTAGTGTTTTCCCTGTTATATGACAAGCGAGGAGGACCACCTCGCCGTTTTTCTACGCCGCCTAGTTCGCCTAAAATATACAGAAATTGCCGCTTCGTAGCTATTTTGTGCGCCCATTTTTGTTTCGTTCTTTCGCGAAATATTCAGCCTCGGCGAGCGGCGCGAAATGACACCACAAAGTCACTTATATTCCTGAAATTCGCAGATTTGTATAAACATCGTTTAGTCGTCTTAAGAAAAACGATGTTCAGGGCCGGTTATGATTTACCCAAATAGCGACCCGGTTTGCGATAGTCGGCGCCGTTGCGGCCATACGTTACCGCACAGCGCGCGTAAAATGAGCGATATTGCAGCGTATGTTGATACAAACCGGGGCGCTATTTCTGCATCAAATGGGCGCAAGACGCAATATTCTTAAAGGTAAATATGCCTAGGATAATGTTGACTGATGGAACTATCTCACTGGGGTATAAAAGTTAGGCAAAATTCAAGTTATAACGGCGAAGTCGAGGTGGGTCCGGATTCAAAAAACGAACAGGGGCCCACCAATCTATTCAACTAATGACTGTTCTACGCAGTTTTTTTTTATAGCAAAATAAGGAATGTGATTCGTAAGATATCTTTGTGCTAAATAAGTAAGTAAGTAAGTAAGTAAATGTATTTCCTTATCCAGATAATATACAACACAATTTAAGAGAAATGTAACACATATGAGATGGCTACCAGAGAAGTATAACTTATCGAGCTGGTAGCCAATTAAATCAAACTCATATAGTGTACTCCCACATACATAATATTACGTATGTAAAGGTTATACAGTGCATTCAATTGCAATAGCTTCAGGTTAACGACTAAATTAAAGCTAGAGATGTTGTACCAATATAAGAGAATTCACAAGCGAATTTCTTACAATATATAATTACATTTAAACTTTAGTTAATGCCAATTATAAAGCTCCTGGCTTTATGCTTAAAAGTATTTAGCGTTTTCGATTGTTTAATGTATACAGGTAGTTTATTCCAAAGTCGAGCCCCTATTACTTTCAAGGAGTTCTCTCCAGTTTTATAATTACATATAGATATATATAAATTGTTCTCCTGTCTGGAACTTCTGATCATGAAGTCACAATTACATTTGAAAAATGTGTGGAATAGACTAGGAAGTTGATTCATACGCTGTTTATACACAAATATTAGAACATTTAATTTAAATAGTTCCGGAACTTTAAGTATATTAAGTTCCCTATGCAATGCTGTGGCACTGTCACGGCGGTTACGTTTTGCTAATGTTTTAAGTAATACATTTGGTAAAACTGTATTTTAGTTAAGTTAGTTTTACAAGCCGATCTATATAATATATATTCGAATAAAGTTGTGCAAATAATATATATTCGAATAAAGTTGTGCAAACAAACTTTTGAGAAAGTTGATTTGAGTGAAGTACTTACGAATATAAATCACCGAAGTTCACATCTCATAAAAGACGCCTATTCCTACAAACCGTGTATACTAACGGATTATCAATAACTTGGGCTAGACTTACGTTTTACTGACTCTGTCAGCGTGGTAAAAAGGCCTAGGGTTAGGGCAAGAAAAACAACACCACAACCAAGTAGGCCTACTAGTGGTCAAGTGGAAACCATGCACACCTCAACCGAGTACCAGTGGTATAGTGGAACCCACACCTCAACAGGATGAAACAATCATTATTACTGACATTTATCAATAATGATTACTACATTTACAAGTAGTGTCGTGTTGTTTTGCATACCCCCTCTATATTCAAGGCTAAAGGTTAAAACATACCTCAGAATCCACAATGTTTAAGCTAGTTTAAAAAAAATTAGCAACGCTTCACGCCTGCGGCGCTCGCGTAGCCCAGCCGTAACATCTTGCCCATCATTTAGCCAGTGGAAACACTGCTCCACATATTTGTCACTCCGCCATTTGGAGTGTCTCCAAGTGCCACGCATTACCACCAACACGGGAGTTGTTTACCAAACGTTCCACTGGCATTTACAGTGCTGAGAACT
This sequence comes from Escarpia spicata, assembly GCA_963995525.1. NCBI lineage: Eukaryota > Metazoa > Annelida > Polychaeta > Sabellida > Siboglinidae > Escarpia > Escarpia spicata. Next base: position 61,573,507 of record OZ023207.1, on the reverse strand, counting down.
AAAAAACAGATGCGGAACACCGGGTGTTGGGGAAATTAGGTGTTTGTTTGTTAATAAAGTTTTGTTGTTTTTCCAAACAAAAATCTTCTGTGTTTTTGTTGTAGTAAGAGGAAGATCTTTTGCTGTTTTTTTTATATAAAATGTTGGAAGGTCTGTAATAAACAAAACCCAGTAAAAGACAGTTCCTGCGGCAGCGAGGCGTTACTGCTTTGACAAGGTTGACGTAACATGCTGCCGTCTATCGAGCAGAATGTTCGCGAAACAAACAGAGGCGACATCGCACGGAGTTCCTCGAGTTAATGATCTGTGGTTGTGTTGAAAGTCTATCACGGTTGACGAAGTTTGATATCTCATATATATTGAAGCGCTAATGTCGATATATGCAAGCACAAATACCGCGCTAAATTAAAAAGCAATCTGTTAATTACAGGGCACTCATAGGCGTGCCCAGGGGGCCCCTAGACATTTTGAATTGTATCGCTTTATGCCTGCGCTAGAGTGGCGTACAGGGCGTAGTTGCAGAGGGGGCAACTGCCACCTCCCAGAAAAAGATTAACGAAAGCCCTTTTAGTTTTAAAGTATTACTGATGCCATTGCCGACTTATTGGTCAAAGCCTTATTTTCAAAAACAGGCCCGCACCGTATGTCCCGAAATCTTTGATCCATGTCTGAAAACGATTGTGTCCAGGCTTAACACGCCGATATGGGACAGATTGAAGGGTGCGAGTAATTCCTTCAAGAACAGCAACGCTGCCCTGGTATGAAAAGGGGACCGTTTTTAGAAGGGCAGCTTCATTCTGTTATATTTGTCATGTCCCTAGTGGTGGCCAAGAAGGTGCTCAGTTTCTTTGGGTCCGTGACAAAGAAGCTCAAGCCAAAGTGTGAAATCTAGGCGATGTATACGAAGACATTTCGTTGGCGAGTAAATGCATCCGGGACTGCAGGACCATCCCACCAGGGTGGGGTGAAATAAGGCGTCGTGTTGGGGTGGAGGTCAACTATACACTACTATCGCATTAATATAATTTAGCCAGTTATTGATCACATCCTTCACGAGTTGGCTGAAAGATTTTCGAGTTACCACCATGGACTCACTGCTGAACAAATCGAGCTTCCTTTGTAAATCGCAAATTTCACAACAGTCGTCTTAAATATCATGTCAATTTTGTTTGTATAATTATTGTTCTGAACATGAAACAGATCGTTCCAGTTTTTACATTGAGGTATTAACATGATTTGGAGCATGTTTAGCGAAAAATAAGACATTATTCATTATAAAATCAAAATTAAATATAAAAAAATACATGTGAATTATAAATATAATAATCTTATGTGATCATTGATCATGTTCACCTAAGGCTATATGCTGGATATATAGCATTAGATGCAAGAACAGTAACTGTGGTGTTGTGATATTAACTATATTGATGTTAACTATGTTGTAAGACAGTGTTTACGCAGTTTCTATAATCCCCGACTTCGTTGCAATGATGTGAGCAAATAGTAATATCGGGTCAGACTTTTCTTCAGTGTGCAATAATCACTTATATTTGGTATACTATAATGTTGCCCTTTTATTTCCATGTGACTATTGCCCATTAACGATCAAGTATGCTTGCACGTAAACTGCTATTGTGCATGTGTTATTTTGACATGATCAATATTATAATATTGCGTGTGAGACATGTCGTTTATATATCACTTAAGTTGCATTTATGCACACGTGTAATATTATTTTCTCCATAAAGATATGTTTACGTTACGTATCTCCTAAAATACCGGGCAATAACAAAATTATCACTTCAATTAATACTAGCCACTGGTAGAACAAGAATGTTGAGATTACCATATTCACACAACAAATTCATCAACACACACTTATAACAGTCAAACATAAAACAAAAACAATGAACACAATTATAAAACAACAAGCAGGAATCGTTGAATATGTAAAGTAGCATCATCAGAGATCGAGGGGAAAATGCACAGAACATCGCATAATACCAATTCAACATAATTATGTTGTTAATATTATTTGACAAAAACACAACAAAACTGCTACAAAAAATCGAGCTGTTTGGAATGACGAAATCCTTATAGCAATCAACAAAACGAAACATCACGAGAAAAAAGACAACAACATGCAAAAGTAATAATGGGAAAGATAATGTTAAAACATATATAAACAGCAAGACAGATCGGAGGGAAGAAAGAACAGGACGTTAGAGAATAAAGCATAATAAACAGTTTGTCAACATTGTTTGACAAGAGCACAACCTAACTAGAAATAACCGTGCGTAGAGGAATGTGATATAATGAGATAGAGAACGACAGGACTGACAAAAACAACGCGAAATATCGACAAGAGCGCAATAAAACTGCTACAAACTACTCAAAATCGAGCCGTTTGAAAGGTCATGGTCGCTTAAGCATGCGACACACACTGCACTAATAGGAACGCTTTTAAACTTTGACGACACGGACTAACCAATCATTATGTCAATGTGTCCTCTGTTTCATTATTTTGTATTTGTATAAGCTATTACAGTTTTTTAGTCAATAACTTAATTCGCTGACCGGAATTTCATCATTCGACAGTCGTGTGCGTATCAGTAAAAACGAGTTAATACATATTACCGTGACGAACCGCGATGTCCTTCAAGAAGGTCTTCTACACAGCGGTACTAAGTCTTATAAGAATGTTTTTAACGAATGTCAACAATATAATTCGACAAACACGTGGCCTTGCCTTACACGTCATCTAGCTGATATTGATTGTTCTGCTGACGTCGGTTTATTGGACGTTTCACGGTGACGCCACGCGCCGAGTTACGTGATCGGCATCGGCGGCTGGCTGGAAAAACACGACTGGCCGGCGGGTTTTATTGTGTGTATTTCAAGGTTTTTGGAATTTCATTGTATGCGCTTTTAACTTACGCATAGAGCATTATGGTTGTGTCGTCTGTTGTTGTGGGGTGCACTAGCCGCTGTGTGTGTCGTGTGTTGTTATGGAGTGCACTAGCCGCTGTGTGGTTGTGTCGTGTGTTGTTGTGGGGTGCACTAGCCGATGTGTGTGTCGTGTGTTGTTGTGGAGTGCACTAGCCGCTGTGTGTGTCGTGTGTTATTGTGGAATGCACTAGCCGCTGTGTGGTTGTGTCGTGTGTTGTTGTGGGGTGCACTAGCCGCTGTGTTTGTCGTGTGTTGTTGTGGGATGCACTAGCCGCTGTGTGTGTCGTGTGTTGTTGTGGAGTGCACTAGCCGCTGTGTGGTTGTTTCGTGTGTTGTTGTGGTGTTCACTAGCCGCTGTGTGTGTCGTGTGTTGTTGTGGAGTGCACTAGCCGCTGTGTGTGTCGTGTGTTGTTGTGGGGTGCACTAGCCGCTGTGTGTGTCGTGTGTTGTTGTGGAGTGCACTAGCCGCTGTGTGTGTCGTGTGTTGTTGTGGAGTGCACTAGCCGCTGTGTGGTTGTGTCGTGTGTTGTTGTGGGGTGCACTAGCCGCTGTGTGTGTCGTGTGTTGTTGTGGAGTGCACTAGCCGCTGTGTGTTTGTGTCGTGTGTTGTTGTGGGGTGCACTAGCCGCTGTGTGTGTCGTGTGTTGTTGTGGAGTGCACTAGCCGCTGTGTGTGTCGTGTGTTGTTGTGGAGTGCACTAGCCGCTGTGTGTGTCGTGTGTTGTTGTGGAGTGCACTAGCCGCTGTGTGGTTGTGTCGTGTGTTGTTGTGGGGTGCACTAGCCGCTGTGTGTGTCGTGTGTTGTTGTGGGGTGCACTAGCCGCTGTGTGGTTGGTTCGTTTACGTTTCATCGCATCCCGAAAGATGAAAAACGACGAGAACTGTGGCTCAAAGCGATCAGACGTAAAGATTGGGTCCCGAAACATAACGACCGTGTTTGCGGACGGCACTTCATTTCAGGTTTGAACCGTTATAATTATTAGCGTTACACATTACCAGTCATGAATATTGATAGCCATTACATAAATTGAAAGCAGAACAACGATTTGTTGCAATCTGCGAACCTGGCCTAGTTCAGTAGTTATGCCTGTGAATCGGCCTGATGGCGCTGTCAGTACTGTCCGTGGCAGTGTGCCCACGAGTAATAAATAGGTCATGCATGTTTACACTCTATGTCTGGCTAACACACAATCGCCAAACCTCGTATTTTGTTTTTAAATCACTGTTAATATTTATCATACACCTATGCAAAATATATTTTAATACTAGAAAGTAGGGACCAGTGCAGGGGTTGTAGGCTATAATTATGAGACTGACGGCTAGCATGCTAGGTAACTAGTTGTGTCAATGCAAAGCCTGATTTTAATCAATGTGTATATTTTACAGGAAAAGCTAACACTGATATCTCCAATCCGGACTATGCCCCATCATTGTTCATGGGTTATGCTGGCAGTGAAAATCTGATCCCAGAAGGGAAGAAAGCAAGGTTTGCCAGATTACAGAAGCATGGCTGCCAGAGGGAGGAGTACGAGAGAGATGTCGAACAGCAGGCTGAAGCAGCGTCGGCCATCCTGGACCTGTCGGAGTCCTGTCAGCCATCCGAACCAGATGTCGACAATGAACCACACCCAATAATAAAGACACCAGCTGCATTGATACCGGTAAAGACACTTGGATCTATTTATGAATTTAACAAAATTGATTATTTGACCTTTCGTTATTAACAACTGAACAAAACAGACGGTGTCGAAATACCAATATATATTATATACATTTATTATGTACATCTGATATTGAACAATGTAATTGTATGTTGTTCAGCACAAACATGTAATATATAACATAAACTTATATACAACGTCTAAGGTCAATCTACTAAAATACTAATGAGAACATATATAAAGCGAGACACATGTGTGCTGTTACAGACATACATGACGGGTGCATCAGTCAGATGGCGAAGCTACAGGTCGAGAACCAGCGGACCATGGCCGAGTTGGCTAGACTGCAGCACGAGAATGGGGCGCTAGCCAAACAGGTTGAAGAGAGGCAGTTCTGAAAGGCCAGAACTACTTTCTTTACGGGACTGCCATCCTATGCTGTGTTTGTCTGGTTGTTTAATTACTGCGCCCAAGTTCTGCCACCCTCAGCATCACTCTCTCCTAGTGATATTCATTTGTTGATCTTGATGAAGTTACGTCTTAATCTACTTTATCAAGATCTTTATTTCCGATTTAATATATCGGTTGGTCATGTTTCTGACATTCTAGACAACGGTGTTCCTGCACATGCAAAACATCTAAATGTTCTTATACAATGGCCTAATAAAGAGCAGGTATTGCGTAACATGCCAAAAGTTTTTTGTGAAACCTACAGCAACTGTCATGTGGTAATAGACCGTACAGACGTTTTCATTGAATGTCCGGCAAATTTAATAGCTAGAGCAGCAAACTACAAGCACAACAATACCATGACATTCTTAGTTGACTATTCACCAAGTGGTGCTGTTACTTTTGTTTTTTCGATCTTATGATGGCAGAACATCAGATAAAGTAATTACCCAGAAATCAGGTTTAGACCAGATTAATCAAGGTGATCTAATTTTGGCAGATCGGGGATTTTTAATAGGTGAGAACTTGGCAGCACGTGGTGCAACTTTGGTTATACCCGATTTTACGAGAGGGAAAAAGTAGCTCAGTGCTAGAGAGGTAGAGAGAAGTCGGAAAATTTTCAGAGAGCGTATCCATTTAGAACGTTTGATGGAACGACTAAATAATTTTAAAATATTGTCAACGACATTGATCATAGGTCTCGTGCCTCAGGCTGAAAACTCTAATGATTCTCGAGTAGAACTAGTTTCGATTATCCAGTCGCCGCGAGATGGGAGCATCGCAGGAGAGCTATTATATGCGTTCATTCATAACGCGTGTTCTCGACCGGACTCTGTTTCCCGGCGAAGTCACGCATTCGGGAGAGAGTCGGCTGAGCGAGACTACGTTAGTAGACAAGCCCACAAACCGCTCATTCTAAAATTGTGGAAGACTCGGCATCACATCAAAAGGCTGTGCTATGGAGGGCAGTTTAATTTATGTTACACGCATCCCACTCTGCGTGGATCGGGGGTTCACTCGAATGTTATCTACGATATTCCGAGCCCTATGCACGTCTCCATTAGTCACGTTTATTAACGAGTACCATCGTAAGATGTAGAGTGAAAGCTGCACCAAAGTACTTAATAAATATATACAATATTGACAAAGATATAATTCTACCTCAACCCTCAGTAAATTAATATATCATAAATATGAAGATCATTTATATGCCAGAGATTGTTATTTGCGATTCTGTAGGATGAAAGGAACAGCACGGTTAGTTAAATTTCGTATTAGATTCCTAATATATTTAGTATATTTTTTAATGTAAAATATTATTACATTATTGCGATATCGTTTTAATAATGCTTTATTTTAAGCGTTTTAACATGTTTTAGGAAACATTACGTTATACAAAATTATTATTATTACTATTATCGTCATTAATATTTTGGTTTATTTCTAACACAAGTTGTCAAAATATTGAAGCAATCATACTGGGGTAATACCGAGGCAGGACACTCACTTCAACTGTAGTTGTAATGCAGCTAAGAATTGTATGAAAGAATACGGACGTGAGTACAACATGGCCTAGACGTAGAAGAAGTCGGATTTAAAATAGTAGATGAGTGGGATTTTTTTACGATAGGCCTTCTTATAGAATATAAGTGCATTGAATTTGCGATCATTCAAACGGCATACGATAGCAGAAACATATGTGCAGTTTCTAAAACAAATTGCTGAGAGTAGGCGCAAAATGGACATATAACGAAAAGTAAAGAAATGATCCTGATATGTGTAATTATATAATTTCAAGTTAATTACAATTACAATGCAATTGTACAACACAACTAACATTCCTTTATAGAACCGTTAATGTTACCATTTCAAATCCAGCAGGACATCGCAAGCGCGGAATCAAAATTAGATTATAAGTTACTGTTGATGTTCAACGAAACATTATAATATGCCTTAATAAATTAAGACAAGCTACACTTATTTGCAAGCTGATTACACTGTGTACCGGTATATTAGGTTATATACGTTATAGGTTATGTTATTTCAATTTAGGTATTGGGAATCGCAGCACGGTCTGGTATATTCAATTACCTAGCGGCTACGCCTAAGGCGCCAGTCAACAACAATCCCACATTATTTTAATAATAGCAAAATATGGGAATGAGTCCAGCTAATATCGTTATTCATGTACTGATGTATATATATATATATATATATATATATATATAACGTCAAGGAACTATTTACATTGTTGTATCGTTGAATACTTGATATTACGTTGTTCTTGTTCTTTGTTGAATACTTACTCAAAACCTTGTACTCATTTGACTACGTATTCGTTGCGCTATACAACCACTCAGGACAGTAAGTCAAGGGATCACGGAAGAAACTCAGATATGAAAACGGGATAAAGTCATATAATTGAAAACGAATGTTATACTCTGTACCTGTCAATTATATGATAACACGATTTGTTCGTTTTATTTTCGCACACAACTCCACGAAAGCACCAAGATTCTATCGGACTTCGTGACTTTATTAAGTGGAAGTGACTTATTATGATTTAATCAGTTTTCATATCAGGGTGCACCTGAGTGAAACAAGCTGTGATTCAGCCATGCGTGAATTCAATTAAGTCCACTTAACCTGCATGTCATGCATGACCGGAGATGTCAATGCCAATTGAAAAGTGGACTTAATTGCATCTTCGTTGCCAGGACAAATTGACACAATCTGTGCGCGGTCAAGTGAAAACATTACAATCCTTAAAATTAACTTGTATGTTGGACACAAAATTTGAAAAAATGTTGCTGTCGTCAATACCAACGCCCGTGTCCTTGTGCCGCCAGCAACAAGTACTTAGTACTTTTCTTAACCTTGTAAGTAAGTACTTAGTACTTATCTTAACCTTGTATACATACATATGTAGGATTTTATATGAACAAGCCTAAAGGAAATTTTCTGTAACCCAACTGACAATAAAGTTATTGTATTGTATAAATAAATACTGCCGTGAGAGTGTGTATATAGAATTGGCAGTAACGGTCAGAAGTCGCCAATCAAAACGGTCACGCTCGAATCGGTCGCCTATAATGGGTATCTCCGTAGAAACCTGGAGAGTCCGTCCACGACAAAGGGCGCCCTCTTGTAAGTCTAATTAGGACCGTTCTCTGTTTTTGTCGGAAATAACCGTACATTCATATTACAAATGCAAGTCATATGTTTTTTTTGGTCCCATTTGAACAATATTATTGTGAATGTTGCAATGCTATTAAATAATTTACAATTGTCAACGGTTGATATATCCGCGAAGTCTACATAATTATGTGACACATCTTAGTGTAAAATAGATTTGTCAAAACCTTCCTAGTTGACAAACATACGCACTTACCTAGGCGATTTCACTGGTGATGGATATTACAGTCTAAGTAACCTGATCTCGCCCTTTGCAACGTTGCCTGTTCGTCGTATTCAAGTGACATCGGCACTTGAATACGACAAATAAAACAATAAGAAACCAGGACTATATTGAACATGGTGACCTGGATGTATTATTTTTATAATTGGTTGGCGGGAAAATCTTGGGATTGGATCATTGAGATGTTGGGGGTTACGAAAAATCGGAAAAGCAGTGGACATATTCATCAGATAAGTATAATTTTGCGTCAGTATTATTATTAAAGTACATGTAGACATACTAATAAAAGACTTTAGCTAAACGTTAATCAGAAAAAAGTATTTTAGACTACATTAGCTTTCGTGAGCGATATTAAAATAAATAATATTGATTAATTGTTGTGTTACGCCCATTCGCTAAGGGACCCATAGCGTATGTTTAGCGTAGGATAGTTGGGCACTAGGTGACAGGTCATTCTAATTCAGAGTCTACATTATTGAGTATATGAGAATAACTGATTTTGAGTATATATAATACACAAAAGGACGTATCTGCCAGATATTTAATAACTTAATATTAATTTTAATTCATGAACCAGTGCGAACTGGTTAAACATTCACACATGTAAATATATAGTTATGTTGTAATAGAAGGCCACTTTACTTAGATTTATACATTCTGGTATAAATTATCCGGAATAAAAAGTGTAAGTAGAAAGGCAAAAACTAGTTTCAATAGCTAATTAGATTACTATTATTATTATTAAATAAATGCTGACATGGCGCCTTATAAGCGGCAGGTCAAGGCAAAGCGACACCTGGTGCGATGACTGTCACAGCATGGTGGATTTTGTCTTGTCCGGCTGTAGAAAGTCAAAAACAGATACTAAGGTAGAAGGACTCACCTTTCTGTTCGTGGGGTTTTGGAAGATGGAATGTCTACAGACGGAGGTAGTTTTCAGTGCATGGGGTGTGAGAAGGTGGAATGTCTGCGGAAGGAGGTATTTAGGTTGATAGAAATTGTGAAGGGGATCGAGATGAGAATAAGCAAGGAGACATTTGGAATGGAGATATAAGACAGGGAGAGAGGTAGGAGTAATGTGAGACTAAAGGAACAGAGCAGTGGCAAGAAAACTACTGAGGGAAGGAGACTGAGAGGAGGGTTATCATGTGCGACTGTATTCTGAGAAAGACAGAGAAGAGACTAAGCGAGGGAGAAGACGTCGTTGTTTGTTTACAGAAGACTAGTTTAGAACATGTGACTGAAAGGGTACAGAACGTATTGGAGCTTGGCAAGGGATGGTATATATTAGTACACGTAGAGACAAATATTGCAGACAGGGACGGGAAAACTGGGAGAGTTCAAAAGAAAAGAAAGTTAGTGAGGAAGTTAAAGAATACAAGAGTTGACCACATTATTATCTCAGTAATGTTGCCAGTAATGGGACTAAGCGGGCCAAAATAAAGAAACTGCAAGAGGATGGCGATCAATGAACAAGTGCTTATCTATGTATATAGAAAAGCACTTAACATGGAAAGAACACATCAACATAATTAGTTCCAAAATATCTAGAGCTATTTTTGCAATAAATAGAGTGAAATATTTCTTACCATATAAGTCATTAAAATCATTATATTACGTTTTAATTCACAGTCATATAACATATGGTATACAAGCATGGGGCAATGGAAATACAAAGAAAATAGAAATCTTACAAAAACGTGCTTTAAGAATAATTAATAAAAAAGGATATAGGAGTCATACTGATCCTTTATTTAAGTCTGACAACAATACTAAAAGTGTCAGATGTATATAAACTACAGGTCTCACTATTTATGTACGACTTTAAACATGATTTATTACCCAAGTCATTTACCAATTTTGCGATCAAAAAGACTTTAGACAAAAGTATAAGAATAACCCGACAATGCAACCTTCTTGTTAAACAGACACCTAGAACACATTTTTCGTCTAAACTACCAAAACATAATTTCACAAGAATCTGGAACAATATAAACGAAAAAATAAGAAACACTAAACACAGGTTAAAATTTAGACGCGTGTTGTGTGATTTCTACTTAAACGCATATCTTCGTCAAGTGAATTGTATAAATCCTAGATGTTCAGAATGTAATGAAACTGATTAAATGAAACTCTACCTTTGTTTGTAAGTCTACTACCGTTCTTACACTACGTTGTTAACCAAATACAAATGTTTGGATCGCCTTTCTATTCACTTACATATACTACAATTGATCATACTTCTCAGTTCGTTGTTATATATCACCAACAACAGCACATACTATATGTTAAAATAATACTCCGGTTTAATATTATCTAGTACGGAGGTGGGTTGGTAATGAATTGGAGTGAGTTGTTTAAACATGATTTTGATGATTGTCATGATTGTAATCATTGAGTAATGATAATTAAATGGTGTCACTGGAAGACGGCTTTTAGCCAAGTGACATCCATGCAATGTAACAAATTTCCATTTGTATGACATGTATATGTTAATTGTATGTTATGTTGTTACGTTGTAAAATAAAGTTACTTACTTACTTACTTACTTACTTACTTACTTGTTGAGGCAGATGTGTGAAGAAGAAGGAGTGGGATTCATAAATTCATGGGGATAAGTTGTTGGGAAGATACGCACATAAGAGATGACTTCCATCATAGTGTAGGCCATCTGATAGAACCTTCTGCAATATGTTGTCATTGGGACAGGATGCATATTTAACATATATATGTAGGAGGGATTCACAGAGAAGCTTAAATATGTAGGCTTAGATGAAGACAGCACAAACATCACCAAAGAACAGCCTGGTTAACTGTTCTGAAGCTGGACATAAATGAGTTTGTTTAAATGCAATGTGCATAGTAAACAAAAGAAATGAACTAAACATTATGGTAGAAGATATTGACCCCCACATATTAGGTATAACCGAATCGTGGGCCACCACCGATATATCAGATGCCGAATTGGGACTGATATGACAGGAAGAAGAGGAGGTGGACATATTTTATATATTAAAGAATCTATCGAGAAATGAGAAAGTGAAGCAGATTGTCAAGAAGGTGTTTGGTGTAACATATTTATTGGAAACTCAACGTTAGCGGATGGGTTAGTTTATGGAAGTCCAAACATAAGCACATCAGAGAATGAAAACACACAAAACGCTATCAGGGAAGTGAGCAAATGGGACTCTATTATTATGGAAGATTTTAACCATGGAAATATGTACAGAGAAATAAGAGTGATGACCGCAAATGTGTAGTTTTGTTACGCGATAGTTTCCTTTATCCACATATGCTACATCCAACCAGGGGTTTGAATGTGGTAGACATAGTTTTACCCTCACATAATGAATTTGTTGACAATGTCAATATATTTGAGTTACTGGGGAGTAGTGATCACAACCAGATACATTTTACCATCAAAGTAAAATCAGAAAGGTATAATAAAAAGCAGTACAGGATACATTTCCACAGAGGAAGAAATAAGGACATGTGGAAATATTTAGTAAAGATAGACAGGAATAAGACAGCAACATAATGTTGGACTATCTTAAATAGGTAATTTGAGGGCATCGTCGATAAACCTGTTCCCTTGAAAAAAACAAGGGAAACGGTCCAGAAAGATACAATTATTTAAAGAAGCCATTAGAACAAAATAAGTACAAACAAATGATGTGGACGTCGTATAGACGTACTGGAAATTATGACGATTACAACATTTATAAAAACGCACTTTACCAAGTTACAACTGAAATTAGAAAACCAAAGAGAAGCTATGAAGAACAATTAGCTTGTAATATAAAACATGACAGCAAGAGTTTATGTGCATATGTTCGTAGCAAACAGAAAGTTCTGGATAAGGTCGGTCCTCTAGAAGATAGTGATTATTAATAATATCAGAAGGATTCTATTGGCAGAAGACCTGAATGACTATTATACCATATTCAATAGCTAGATGCTGGTTTAGAGTAAACTGATGCTAGACTGTACGAAATTGAGGAAGCTGCAAAACGGCAGCGAGAATAGTCGAACACGTATGTCACAACGATTACACTTGTCACACCGGTTAACATGCCATACAACAGTTACACATATTATGCCTGTTACACTCCTATCACACTGGTGACCTATTTTATATATGTCGTACATGTTACATCTGTAATACATAGCATACCCGTTTTATACCTGTCGCACCTGTTACACCTGGTAAACCTGTCACACATGTTACACATGTCACTTATCTCATATGTCACACATGTTACACATGTTATACATGTGACACCTGTTACACCTGAAAACTGTTACACTTTATACAACAAACCATTTTGAAGCATTATTTTCCAATTGTGCTAGTAATAACGCCGTGGTTCACGCTTATCAATATTTGTGTGCAAAACAAATGATACAATACTGTATATAATCATCGCATGAATTTAGCACACCCTGCTTCTGAAAATCAAACAAACCCTACACAAACAATTAATCGTATCCAATTAAATTAATAGTTATACATATACTAACAATAAAAGTGGATTGTCATACAGACTAGGCTATCACTCAATGTAGCATTTACACGTACCCTCTCGTGGCCAGTTGGCTCTAAATAGACCAATGCAATGTAACTAAATATTCGCACGGTAACAAAATAACAGTCTTTTTAAAATTGTGCCTGAGATTGTGCAGAAGTTATCTAAAAAATCGTAGGAAAATATTATCACACACGTTCGGTTACAGTCGTCTTAATATGACCAAAGTCGCTCATGAACATATTAAACCCGATCCAAAATTTAGCAGAGCCATCAGCGAATAAACTACCTCCACTAACAACTAATATATATGATGGCCCACGTGTACAACATATTGGACATTATACAACACGTGCCCTTGAAAACCGCAGTTCTGTTGTCGCGTTTACAACTACGACCTTTATTAATCAGATATCTGCTCTTGGAACTGTTAACATTTATGCTGTATTAATTTGCATATTTTTCGCAAATCTCGATTTAAACTACAACTCCGGATCTTCTGGGTGTTAGCAAAGTGAGATCGACTGCGTATCAAACACAACCCGTATAGTGGTTGCCCATGTGGCATCCAACACCATTCTTTTCTAACTGTTCAAACAATCCATCCATATATATGGAGAACAGAATAAGAGACAGAATTGCTCCCTGTTTGATCCCAAAGCAATCTCAACACCAGGGATGCTACCTTACTTTACAGCTGACAGTAATTAATATATGTCCATTGCATTTATTGGAGAACAAACATTACAGAATATATACTCTTGTTTTTGAGAATATAAAAACAAGAGGCCAGGTCGTAGTTGTAAGCGCGATTCCAAAACTGCAGTTTTCAAGGGCACATGTTGCATAGTGTCCAGGATGTTGTACACCTTGGCCACCATTTAACCGTAGTTAGTAGGGTTAGTGTATTCGCCGATGGCATTGCTAAATTTTTGGACACGGTTTAATATGTTCATGGCCTATTTTGGTCATACTAAGACGATTGTAACCGAACGTATTAGATAATATCTTCCTATGATTTCTTTAGATAACTTCTACATAATCCCTGTCACAATTTTCAAAAGACTGCCGATATTTTTTTGCAGTGATAATATTCAATTGCACTGCATTGGTCTATTTGTGTTTTAAACGTCAGTAGAAGTTCAGGAATAAAAAGGCTCCTTTGAATAGGATGGTCTCTAAGATATTTTTGAAGTGGTGTAAATAATAACATTTGTGCATATCGTGTGGAAGATTATTCCACAGGCCAGGGAGCAGCGATGGAGTAGTAACCGATAGTCCTTCATTTATAAAATGTAGAGAACGTTTGTTGTTTGTGAAGGTACTAAAATTTGAGCGGATCATACACTGAATGTTAGTTTTGACAATGTCTTTCAACATTCAATTTTGTCACACTGTACTGTCAGGTCGATGAAATGACGTGTGCAATACCTTTGCGTGTAGGCAATGTTTACAATAAACGACTTGCGTGCGTGTGTAATTCATTATCGTTAGACATAATTGATACACGCATTTATATTGTGTGCGTGTGTAACTCATTATCCTGATAGAGACTTGATATACGCAATTATATTGTCATCACGGAATATCAGATGACTCGGATAGTCCATTTAGCAATGTCCATATTAGTCTCATTGATCGTCAAATATGACGGGTGATGGTAATTTTCTTAAATCGTTTATGAGAACACGTAAAACAAACAGCTTTGAGTGTTTATCAATGAAATATAGCGTATATTGAGAAAGATAAAATGTGTGCTATATAATATGTATGTATCTGATTTAATTCAATAATGATATGTCAAGAAAGTAATGTTCCTACATAGAACAGCATCCGCAGGACTGCTCGAAGCGATTTAAATTGTACTCCCTGGCAGGCTTGTTCAATTGAACACAAACTGTACTTTCGGAAGAGCGATTAACCCAACCCAACTTCTTGCAGAATATTTAAGAGTTTCCTCACATCCCGCTAAATATAACCTGTCGAAATGATGTCTTAAATCTGCTGTCAAAGAGCTTAAATGCAATCACGTGTGGTTGTGTGGCATTATGATCCAAATTAGTAATAACTATGAAATAATGTGCCACAATGTATCCATGCCGTGTGAAGGCTTATCGGAAGGCGATTCTTTTGCAGAATATAAGAATAAGTTATGTGAAATACATATATTTGTACACATTAACAACCCCGCTCACGTTATATTCGGGGATGAGAGGAACACAGGTCTGGATAGGAATACACCTCATGCAGATGCGTTACGGAATTTTATATTGAATGTTAATCTTATTTCGTGTACTACTCTACTCGGTACCCCCCCCCCCTATTCCCGGTGTATCCGTGTTATGTTCATGCAGCCCTTTCTCTGTTTGTACTGAATTTACGCCAACTATAGGGTAGGTTGGTATTGGGCAATCAAATTTATTAACACAGGGATTGCCACTGTGCACATATAATATATACAATAGTCACATCTTGTGCACAGCCAGGTACATCGAGATTACAGAGTGATGGACCACACATGTTATGTACGACACATTTTGTACATTTAGAATAATCATACTAGACATTTACCAAAAAACCCTTGATTGCTGTTATATTAATTACAGCATACCGACTGTAATATGCTTACAGTATATAGAACACAAGGGAAAAAGATACCTGGTGTGCAGACTGCACACCTTTCTATAGTACTAGCCACAGTAATTCAGCTTGATATATACAAAAGTGGGGGATAAAAAAAAACCTATCTTACAACATTCATGTAACATCCCTATTTAGTTATCTTGTATTATGTATGCTCATATGGAAGTAACTAACACACGCTATACGTACAACAGATACAACGGGTGGGTGGGTGGTATTCAAAATGTTGTAGTCAAATCTGAAGTTGTCACGATGGCGAAGCGAAATGAAGTGACGAGAAAACCTTGCGTCGTCTCCTGCCCACAATTTTTTTCCCGCGCCCGCTGCTGGCCAATAGGATGTCGCGTAACTGACACGGGCTGAATGGGTATTTTGGGCCAGCTTATTAAGCGTTGAGGCGATTCAAAGGGGGTGTGCAGACTAGGAGGGGGAACAGGTTGTATAACCACCTAGCTTAACCGCTAGGCGCTCGCTCTGTTGTTACACAAAAATTATTTTCATCCTGAAGGCCAAAAATTCATTTCGTGTACTACTCTACTCGGTACCCCCCCCCCTATTCCCGGTGTATCCGTGTTATGTTCATGCAGCCCTTTCTCTGTTTGTACTGAATTTACGCCAACTATAGGGTAGGTTGGTATTGGGCAATCAAATTTATTAACACAGGGATTGCCACTGTGCACATATAATATATACAATAGTCACATCTTGTGCACAGCCAGGTACATCGAGATTACAGAGTGATGGACCACACATGTTATGTACGACACATTTTGTACATTTAGAATAATCATACTAGACATTTACCAAAAAAACCTTGATTGCTGTTATATTAATTACAGCATACCGACTGTAATATGCTTACAGTATATAGAACACAAGGGAAAAAGATACCTGGTCTGTGTGCATTAGTAAGAGTATCTATACAATGTTGACGTGTTGAAGTTAATAAAAACCGACATGTATATTATATCGGAACAATTGATACGATCAGAGGTAACACGCTAACAGTTTGGCGCGTGTATGACGGTAGAGCTGTTGCACGTCTTTCAAGATCATGGAACTGGAGGCGCCGAATATCAATGGGTTGACAAAATGCGGTACATCATGAAGGAGTTCGTGATATGGTACAAGTGCAGGTCAAGTTAAAGAACATTGAAATGACGAATATTCATTTTTTGCAGTACCGCGAAAATTTATTTCATTTACCTATACGTATCATACACTGTGCAAAAGAACCGTTTCTCCCCGTTAAAACTGATATATGATATGGAGTTGTCAGTTGATGGAGTAACTAAAAGTATGCGTATATATATATATATATGGCCTATACGGACATGTATTCAATAACAAAGAAACTTTATCAATTACTATCGAGGGCGCTTCTTGGCAGAGTAGGTAGATGCGCTTAGGTAAACTTTTGTAATATAAAACAAAATATGTTTTATTGTGTATGTTTCGCTTAGTTTAATATCAGTCCAAAATAATTACAAAAATTCACATTTTAATCGTGCTTTTAAAAGACATCATTACAATAATGATGTTCCGTGTGAACGTTTTGGTACCTTAAGGGCGAATACAGAACACACCTCGCTTTCGCAAGGGCTTACCTATCAACAAAATTACATTGAAAGTAATTTACAACAAAACACGACACGTATACACATGGGCAGTAGTGTGCTACGTCAGTCACCGAAGAGGTCAATTGTGATTGGAGCAACTGCTGGTAGATTGACAGGCAGATCATTCACGAATTATCAAGAGTTGTCGAATGAAAAGAAAACACGGCCATCACCTGACTATCTGGGCGATTACAACTACCGCTATTTACAGCAATCACCTCCGCGCAGGTGCCCATTCTTCCGTTGTGTCAGTAACCAGCTTTGTATTTATGGTGAAAGCGTTAGAGTTTCGAGCGACACTAGATATATTCGGGAGATAATATCTACTTTCAGAGTGTGGCAGAAATGTGAACTTACAAAACGGTGAACCTGAATAAAGGTAGTATCGTAGAAACGCTCAGCTGAATAAGCTCTGAAGCAGCGGGTAATCGAAGAACTGTGGAGCTGAACGTTGGAATACATACCTGATGTGATATCGAATTACGTTTTTACGTATCTTGTTTGTAGACGACTGCTTATGTGACATTTCGTCTGAATATTCCTATATGCCAAAATGGATGTTACATGATGCTTCAACTTGTAGACAACACGTACAATCTATGTAACACACAATCGTGGTGTGTAAAATAGTGGCGCATTTGAAGGAAATATTTGGAGAGACAAATACGTAAAGCACTTGCAGTTGAATTGACGATACATCAACTGAGGTTATTGCCCGTCAATCATCACGGGAAGATTAATTGGCCGGACAACATATGTATTACGTTTTGAGCGGATCCTGATTATATAGGATCACTCAAACATGTATACCACTTGTTAGCTGTGTACACATTGCGGGTGTATAATCTAAAACGTGTGGTTGATAGGTGGCATGCAGACAACATGGATTCATTAAACACTACTACAAGCGATTCGAACCCATTGCAGACTTCTTTAAATACCAGCTGGGATTTAGCGAAAAACATTGGAACAAAACAACATGGGTATGCGCATTTTACATTGTTAATCCTGTTAGCGCTAGGTTTACCTGGAAATGTTCTTGTATGTGCAGTCTACGTAAAGAAGATGATAACGTCTACGCGAGTGTATATGTTTGCACTGGCCGTCGTTGATTCATCTGTATGCGTTTGCGGAATAGTGCTGACAGTGGCCGATACTAGTTTTGTTGCTGGTATTGTATTTGTTCAAATCATTAATACATCATTGTGGTTTTCCATGTTTCTTCTGGTGTGTGTGTCAGTTGAGCGCCTTATTGCAGTTAGAAGACCGCACTCATTCAGTGTGGAACAAACACATGCGAAGAAGGCTCTAATTGTATTGGCTCTGGCTACAGTAATATTCTACATAACTGACGGTGTCTTAGCGATTACGTACGCACGGTATGAACGCATCTTCTTAGTAGGCTCTGTTAGTTTATGCATCGCCGTTATGACCATGTGCTACACATTAATTGCGGCATCGCTTTTGCAAAAAATGAAAGCCTCTCGTATGAAAACCGCAGTTCTAAACACGATAACAACAAACTTAACAACACAAACAACTTTAACAACACAAACAGATGATGTTTCTACACGGTACAATAAGCCGGGACAAGCACATACAACTGACGGTAAACCAAATATTCAGTTTATCTCATCGAACATTGTACCTGTGACTCATGCAAACAAAATAACTGCATCGCAATCCCAAACCGTCAAAGGAGTGTTTCTTATGTTCATTATCACAGTTGTTTTCGTAGCTTCCTGGATACCAGGCTGGTTGTCTATTGTGGGCGTTTCTATCACGCCAAACATCTTTCGACTATTTATTGTAAACTCAGTTGTCAATCCGTATATCTACGGCGTTGCCAGCGCCATGTTCCGGGATGACGTGCGACAGTTCTTCCGTCAGACACGCGTTAAACTATCGGCGTGTTATCACTGACAGTATCCATTTGTTCTATTACAAATATTAACTCCCAACGTTTGTAAATGTAAATTATTCAATGAAAATATGAATATGTAATGGGAATTAGAATATGGAATATTGTCTTTTAGAACTTCTTTTCTCGCTCTCTCCTCTTCTCTCTCTCTCTCTCTCTCCTCTCTCTCTCTCTCTCTCTCTCTCTCTCTCTCTCTCTCTCTCTCTCTCTCTCTCTCTCCCTCTCCCTCCTCTCCTCTCTCTCTCCCTCTCCCTCTCTCTCTCTCTCTCTCTCTCTCTCTCTCTCCTCTCTCTCTCTCTCTCTCTCTCTCTCTCTCTCTCTCTCTCTCTCCTCTCTCTCTCTTCTCTCTCTCTCTCTCTCTCTCTCTCTCTCTCTCTCTCTCTCTCTCTCTCTCTCTCTCTCTCAAACCTCTGTCTCTCTTTCTCTCTCTCCCCTTACTCTATTTCTCTCCATGACACTCTTTAGTGTTGTACTATACAAACGCACACACAAGCATGTATACCAAGCCACTCACGGACATCGACATATCAGGGTTTTCCGCTAGTAGGAGTATACCAAGCCACTCACGGACATCGACATATCAGGGTTTCCGCTAGTAGGATTACAGGGCAAATTATGTACACAAAACAATAATTCTATGGTACAGATACTTACCAAAAATAAGTCGTTTATAGTGGTGAAGAATGTTTATGCTGGCTAGTACGTGATTAACTAAACGTGGTATTCACTGCGGCATTGAAGCCTTCTCCTCAGGATAGAACATGGCGTACCGGTATATTGGTATGCCTAGTGTAAAGAATACGGCGTAGTTTCATGGCTGTACATTTGTCGCGATATTTTCGAGCATTATTCTTTTCTTGGTGAAGAAAAATTACTTCACACAATAGCATACTAAGTCATCAATTGGACTATTTATTCACAAATGTGAAGGCAAGTTTTCAGTTTTCCTGCTGACTATTACATTTTTAACTCATTCTCCTATAAACATGGACATGTTCACCATGAGCCGTGCAGGAATTCCGACTCCATATGCCGGGAAATATCTTCTCCGATTATCTATAAATGCATGTTATTCTGGGGGAGAGCCAACCCATCATCTAAGGCGCCCGTGACATGTTCGCCTGCCAGTTCTGTGGTCTAAAAATTGACAATCTCCGAACCCTAATTATTTTATTTCGACGAAACAATGCACATTGATAATATGAAACAATAAATGGTATCCAAACTACTCACATTGATATATAATATAATTAGCAAGTTTCATATCGAAGAAAAGTCAGTGTAAGTGTACATAGATTATAAAACAGGACATTGCATTTGAAAACGTGTATACAACATATATTATGCAGGTAATACTTTGATATATTCTATTTTTAGGTGATGAAAATTGCAAAATTATTTGCACTGTTTTTGTTTAGTACATATTTTTTTGGCGAACGAATGCATGTTAAACGATAGCCGTTTCTCTCAGTCAGTTATTATTTGATACAATAATACGGTATTCCTTCATAATCTCTCTCCGAAAACACGCTCATTAGTAACAATTATCATACTACCCAATTCTGCATGATTGACAACGATACAACCTGAGTATGTTTTAATTATGCTAGTCAATGTCATACGACTTAAGAGACTAATAATAACATAATTATTATCTACGATACAATGCGCTATTATGTTAATATATTGAATGTTCGTGTTGGGGATACTTTTATGTAAATCGTATGACTGAAACGTTGTTATTGTAATGTTGAATGTCTTAAAAGTAAACTCAATGTGACAATGTGATTAGTCATTAATGAATGTATTGCGATATTTGTTTGTATGCAGTGCGTTATATTTAGCGAAACAATATTAAGTCTACCTTAACATAACCACAGGTATGGCGAATTGTAAACATATCATGTTATTATGAATTTAAAAGGATATACACGTGCTTTATTGCACATGTCTCGTTCTCACCACATGCTAGGCATGTTATTAATGTTTGCATATATTTAATCTAGTGTCTATGTATGTTACGATATTGTAAATAGTATTTGGGTACATACATATTACAGACATATTGTACGCTTAATAAAATAGTTGTCGATATAAGTGCCACTTGTCTCGTGAGTAATATTAGCTGAACTATGTCTTAGGAGTTTCATATGTTAGGACTGTTCTATTCATGCTATCTTTCTATCTATGTATTTCTGTCTCTGTCATTGTCCCTGTCTTGTGTATTGTCTGTATGGGCATATGTATCACTCTCTGTCTCTGTATGTCTCTGTGTGTCTCTCTCTTTGTTTATTTTTATCTTCTCTCTCTCTCTCTCTCTCTCTCTCTCTCTTTCTCTCTCCCTCTTTCTTTGTCTCTCACTCTATCTCTAGTTCTCTTTTTCTCAATCACTCTGTCTCCACCCTCTCTCTATACATATATTCCTATACGTTCACGAACATAACTTCTTTGCGTGGTCCTGTGAGTATGCTTTTTGAGTGACCATTGAAGATATGGCCAGTAACTAAAGTTCAAAATATTATAATTTCTCAATCGTTTTGTTATTTCAAAATATCCACGTGTATGGCGAGATACAATGTCACCGTGTAATGTTTTGTTATATTACATACACTATAATCCGGTTTTTGTTTTCGAAAACGCATTGTTCAATCATAAATATTTTACAGTATTGCATGATATGACTTAGGATTTTCGTATGTTTCGGTAGTGCTACTCAAGGTCTCTTTTTCTCTCTGCCTCTCTCTCTCTCTCTCTCTCTCTCTCTCTCTCTCTCTATATATATATATATATATATATATATATATACAGGTATATATATGTGTATATATATATATATATATATGTATATGTATATGTTCCTATATCATGTTATGTATGTCTGGTTTTATGTATGCCTGTCTCTCTCTCTCTCTCTCTCTCTCTCTCTCTCTCTCTCTCTCTCTCTCTCTCTCTCTCTCTCTCTCTCTCTCTCTCTCTCTCTCTCTCTCTCTCTCTCTCTCTCTCTCTCTCTCTCTCTCTCTCTCTCTCTCTCTCTCTCTCTCTCTCTCTCTCTCTCTCTCTCTCTCTCTCTCTCTCTCTCTATATATATATATACAGGTATATATATGTGTATATATATATATGTATATGTATATGTTCCTATATCATGTTATGTATGTCTGGTTTTATGTATGCCTGTCTCTCTCTCTCTCTCTCTCTCTCTCTCTCTCTCTCTTTTCTCTCTCTCTCTCTCTATATATATATATATATACGTATATATATATATATATATATATATCAGCACATACAAAAACACACACAAACCTAGGTAAATCCTAGGAAACCCAGCTCAGAGGTTCATGAAAACAAAAATATTGGTCAATCTGAAAATCCATGAGCAGTATTCCAGTTGTCACAGATGGGGCAAGGTCCTAGGGAGCTATGGTGGATAAGGAAAGTTGTAAAGATAAGATTTTAAATAACGACGGAATATTTTAATATCTTCAACTGATCTAACCCTAAGAAGGAGCATATTTCAAAGAGTTTGTGCAGCAAAAGAAAAACCCAATTCCATCGTTAGTGTTGTCTCATGGAACAAAAAGTAGGTCAGATCTAGAGGTTCGAAGCTGGATAGGTTTTCTTGCGGGAGTAAGCAGTGATTGCAAATTAGATAGTTGCTTACTGGACAGAGCCTGGTATGTAATGGTAGATATCTGAAATATTATACGATATCGTACATTAACCCAATGCAAAGACTTCAACAGTTGTACAGAGCGAGAATAAACGAGGTGATCTTTTATCTATTCTTGCTAGACAATTTTGGACACGGTGACATTTTTTTTTTTTTTTTTAGCGATATTATAATACATTAGATATATATATGTGCATATATATATATATATGAGTATATGCATATCCAGAGATAGAGAGAGCGATATATATATATATATATATATCGCTTTCTCTATCTCTGGATATGCATATACTCATATACGTTCATGAACATAACAACCTGGCGTGTGACCCTCTATGTATACGGTAGAGTGGCAACATTTTATATCGTGAGACATTTAAAAACAAACCAATGTATATGGGCTAAAAGGTTGAGATTTGCTAAGAAGTTTTTGTAAAAGCACGAAATAGGGATACATTTAAAAAGGCGATATATCAATATCTACATAATCTATTTAATAAAGAATTTACACTGTTCTAATTTATATTGATAATAATTATGTCAAGACAATAGAACAATCAATAAAGTTATTAATAAAAATTAACTGCAGTTGTGAAAATTAGAAAAATGTAAGATTTTGTTCATTTTAGAAAACACGGTAATCCATCATAATTGACTACATTATATAAGTATTTTACATTCATTGTAAACCATTTTATATTTTATTATTTTGCACTTAGGCCATTTGGTATTATGTAGCAAATTACTCACCACAATTTAAGCAGGCAGATTTGTTTGTAAGTAAGCTCGTCGCGTAAGCAGTAACAGTTGTCGTGCATTGCGCTGGTGCTGCTGTAGCCATGTGGGATGCGCCGCTTCATACTAGATTTGCAACAAATGTGTGGTTAAATGGGCAACCGCTTCCTTGTATCTTGAACCTGAACCAACTTCCTACAATTTGTGGCGAGTTTTCTACGACTTGAAAGTGAAGAAGCTGACGCTGCCTGCAAGCTGTAACAATGCGGTAGGTGAAGTGCTGCGGGTTTGGCATCTAGCAAACATTCCGACGACGCAGAAGCCGAATGCTGTCGAGAAGCTGAATCAACTCCATCAGCAGCATGTAAAAACATGCAAGAACAAACACAGGCGCAGTAAGAGGCAAGCTGATCTGGAAACTGAATGTGGCAGTTGATTGCTGGAACTGTTTGATGTAGCACATGCAGAGTGTGATCAGCTGATCCGCATTGCTCGTGATTTGGAGATTCTGCAAGGTCACCGAAGTGAGAGGAAGATGGTGAAGGCTGGGGAGGATAAGTCTTTTAAAGTGAAAGAGCAAAAACGACAAAAGCGAAAATACGACGAGATGCAGCGACGAGAGTCTGCCTGCAAGGCGACGTATGAGACCGAGCCGATAACTGAGCCACTCACAGAGTCATCACAGGGAGAACTGGCGGATTCTGATGGCACATTAGATGTTGATATGGCTATCTCTATCAGCAAATATCACCATAAACATCTAGATGTCTTCTGAGCGGGCCGAACCAAGACGGTAGCACGGCGGTGTCTTGTTGATGACACGATGTTTGTCGCTAGCTTGGACAGAATACAAATAACATCACGTCAAGCGATGCATATTGTGACACCTGCATTGGTGGTTGCTGGCATTGATGTGTCAAAACTCACTCTGTGTAGAAGATAACTCGACACAGCACGTATAGATGGCCATGTCGCCATCGCACTGGCCATTAGAGGGAATGTACACCCGGATGTACCAATCGTCGCACATTTCAATGGAAAACGTTTACCTAACAGGCAAGTTGAAAAATCAGATCGCATGCCCATCGTAGTGTCAAGGAAAGGGGTCTAAAAGTTGTTCGGCATTCCAGGAATTTCATCCGGCACCAGAGCGAAGATGGGCAACGCCGTCGTCCAGTTTCTGCGGGATTGGCAGGGTTTTGGCGTGCACACGGTAACACTATGCTTTGACACAACATCAAGCAACACTGGTACTCATACAGGTGTCATCACGGTAATTCAAGAGGCATTTAACAAACATATCCTTTTTTTCGCATGCCGATGTCATATACTGGAGATCATAGGCGCTGCATTTTTCGATGTATTCTCTGTGTCGAAGGGTCCAATTACCCCGCTCTTCTGTCGGTTCAAAGAGAATTGGCCAACATTGATCAAAGAAAGTACAACTCTCTGAACAGTGAGACAACTAGGTCATCTGGGTGTGCCTTGCCTACATAAGAGAAGCAATGGCTGGAGTTGCATAACGTTACAGCAAGCGAGTTCCTAACAGAACAACTTCGCAATAAGCACCCACGACAGGTCTAACACGAGTTCAACCAGCTGGCCATCATCTTGTTGGGTGGTGCAAGTGACTCGAGCTACCAGTTCAGCCCACCAGGCGCCTACCACCGTGCTCGATGGATGGCGAAAAGAGGTCTACTGCTAGAAGATATTTGCCATCCGTGAGCAGTTTACTAGCCTCTAACTATAGGCTCTACAGCGCATCATCTTGTTCACGATCAGCATGTACATCAGAGCATGGACAGATGCAGTCACCAGCAGACGTGCGCCTATCAACGACCTCTGCCTCCTTCTTGACCAGGAGAACTTCGATGAAGTGGGTGGTGTGATTGCACAGACAGCAGCAATGAAGATGAGGGGCCATCTCTGGTATCTCAGTTAAAACCTAATCTCTCTGGCGCTCTTCTCCGAACGTGTCTCTGCAGACGAGAAGACAGTAAATGTAACCGCCTTTGCGAGACCGGCAAAGAAGCGTGACCTGCAGCGGGTGCAGGCGAAGAAGATAGTATCCTTCAATGAAGTGCACCGCGTCAATTTCGCAACGGAACGTTCGCTCAACTCCTTCACTGCTCTCAACATTGAACGCAGCTTTCTCAACGGCAAGCCTGAGACGTGGCCCAGCCACCAAGATTATCTTAACGCATTGAAGAATGTCTCTGCGTTGCGTGTTGTAAACGTCTGTGCAGAGAGACCCGTCAAACTGGCGACGGATTTCAACCTGGCTTTCACAGACGACGACGAGCAGCGGCAGTTTAATAAGGCAAAAGAGCTGTGTTGCTATGCATTTTTCATATGTGGGATTGAGTGTATGTTTACCTTATTACAAATGCTCAGCCCGGAAATTTCAAATGTTCGTCCTGGAAAGCAATAAATCTGTTTAATTGAAAAGGCATGTATAGAGCTATTTTTATGAGGGGTGATACTTGTATGATTCGTCACATAACTTATTCAGTCATAAAATAGAATGTCAACAACATTGCGACATGGCGTTTAAGCCAATAGTACATACGTATCCGCAAGATGGCAGCAGACTAGTGATTATGTGAATGTTGTGGTGATGTGAGAATAGCGGGTCGATCTACGTTCCGTGCTGAGAGTCTAAGTGCGTGACAATCATTAAGAAATAACATAACAATTATTATGGTACAATGTGAAAATGGTTGTAAATGGTTGTTATCATTAATATATTTTGTTACTTTTATGTGAGTGCACGCGTACATTCGTAATTTTATTGCATGCAGATATGTAATTCTAGATGAAAGATACAATGTTTTCATACAAAAACGTATAAACTAAGGCAGTGCTACGGAAAAGGTATTTCGTAGGCTCGCATTGACTACATAGAACACGGTATAATTATAATTTGGTTTGAACATTACTACTACTACTACTACTACTGCTACTACTATTACTACTACTACTACTACTACTTCTACTACTACTACTACAACAACTACTACTATTATTACTACAACAACAACTACTATTATTAAGACTATTACTACTACTACTACTACTACTACTACTTCTACTACTACTACTACTACTACAACAACTACTACTTTTATTACTACAACAACTATTATTTTGTATACCAGCTATAACATTAGCTAAACTACTTTTTGCACGCTGGATCTTTGTAAATACAACATTTGTAATGGAACACGACACGTCATAAGACACGTTGTTGAAACACTAGACGTGGTAATTAGTCACTAGTTAGGCGCAAGTTTGGCGGTAAAACTGTCACACGTCTACCCGGAACATGGCGCTGGCGGAGGATTAACTCCTGACATAACCAACAAGTACGGCAACGAACAAACTATAAACACGATTATGATAATGAACAAAAAAAAACACATTTGACGTTCTTTGCTTGGGTTGTTTGTTCCTCTCGGCATCATCTCTTTCTAATCAACCCGGTTACATTCATTAATATATAAAATAACTCCTCCTCCTCTTCTTCCTATCATATATTTCCTAAACATTACATAGTCTGCCAGTTCCAATTCGGCATCTGATATATCAGTGGATGCATACGATTCGGTTATACCTAATATGTGAAAGTCAATATCTTCTACCATAATGTTTAGGTCACCTCTTTTGTTTACTATGCTCCTTTCATTTAAACAAACGCATTTATGTCCAGCTTCAGAACAGTATTCCAGGCTGTTCTTTAGTAATTTATCTGTAATATCTTTATGTATGCTACAAATTTAGGCTTCTTTGTGAATCCCTCCAAGCATCTAGTTTAAATAAATGCAAACTGTCCCTTTGACAACATATTGCAGCAGGTTCTCTGAGGGAACTGCTGTTACCTCTTTCCACTAAGATGGATTGAGGCCATCACTCATGTGCATATCTTCCCAACAAAGTACCCCTATGAATCTATGAATCCCACCCCTTCTTCTTTACACATCTGCTCAACTAGTGCGTCAATCGCCATCATCTTGCACTTTCTATATGTTAGCCCGCTTCCTCCCATTATTTGCAAAATTCCTCACATAATAACTTGTTCAACTCTTGTATTATTTAACTTTTTCACCAACTGTCTGTACTTCTGAAATCTCCCAGTTATTCCTAGTGCGTTGATCGCCAACATCTTGCAATGTCTATACGTTGGCCAATTTCCTACCATTACTGACAAAATTCATGAGAGAATAATATGTTCAACGCTTGTATTCTTTAACTTCATCACTAACTGTCTGTACTTCTGAACTCTCCCAGTTATTCCCTCCCTGTCGGCATTATTTTTCCCTACGTGTACTAATATGTACCATCCCTTGCCATGCCCCAATACGTTCTGTACCATTTCAGTCACTTGTTCTATCCCAGCCTTCATTAAACAAACAACGACCTCTTCCCCCTCGCTTAGTTTCTTCCCTGTCTTTCTCATAATAGAGTCGCACGTGTTCACCCTTTCTTTGCTCATCGCCCCCTCAAATGACTGCTTCAGAGTAGCTCCTTCTCCAATTTGAATATGTCTAGTTGCTGCATTCTCCCTGTCGTCTTCTCTCCTGTCACATTTTCTTTCGTTCCATTCTTTCCTGTCGTTTTTTTTACACTTCCTCCTGCCATCGTCCCTTTTATAGACTTCTCTTCTGTCACATTTACTCTCACTTCCGTTCGTCCCGTCAACCTTCCTCTCAACAAATTTTCTTCTCTCCTCTCCCGTCCCAATTTTACCTCCTACCTCGTTCTACACGGTCACTTTCTCCCCGTCACATTCACGACTGTCACCTTTCCTGCAGTCGATTCTCCAATGTTTCCCCTCCAATCACTTTGCCTCCTCTCAGTCTCCTTTCCTCAGTTTTCATGCAACTGCTCTGCTCCTTCAGTCTCACATTATTCCCAACTCTCTCCCTTTCTTATCTCTCCATTCCACCTGTCTCTTTGCTTATTCTCATCTCCATCTCCTTCACAATATATTAACCTAACTACCTCCTTCAGCAGACATTCCAACTTCCAACACCCCATGCCCTGAAATCTACCTCCTTTCGTAGACATTCCATCTTCCACCACCCTACTCACAGAAAAGTGAGTCCTTCTTCCTTAGTATCTGTTCATGACTTCCTACAGCCGGGCAAGGCAAAATGAATGAAAAACAAAAGTAATACCCAATGCCACAGTCTAATAACTACAGTCTAATTAAACCGCATTGCTCTACTGCTGCTTCCTGCTTGGTGGACAGTTAATTATTGGTTCTAGTACAAAGAAATCAATGTTTTTCACACCCACTGTAGTTTAGGCTGAATTGTGTACACCACGGAGGCATATTATTGTTACTTCTATATTTCTAATCGCAATTATTACTATTAACCCAGGCCTGGTTCAACTTCATTTTTTCGTTCATTTAACTGATGTTGTAACTACGTTATTATATTGAATGCAATCAGTGCTTTTGTTGTTATCTTTGTCTTTGGTATATATTTTCAGTTAGTTGTAACTTAATGTCTTAATATTCCTCCCAGAATCGGTATCGGCTCTGTTTTTAGGCTGTCCACTAGTTGTCTACACTGGAAGATTCCAATATCCACTTCAATTTTGTTTTTGTTAATTATTTCTTTACATCAAGTTTTGTTAGCCCTTCTCTGTAGGATAGGTTGATTCACGTGAAGTTGGAGTGTATGGCACCAGTGGATTTTGGGTGGTTAAACGGAGTGTGCGATTTGGTGAATTGTTTCGTTCATTTAACTGTTGTTGTAACTACGTTATTATATCGAATGCATTCAGTGCTTGTTGTGTTATCTTTGCCTTTGGTATATATTTCCAGTTAGTTGTAACTTAATGTCTTAATTTTCCTCCCAGAATCGGTCTCGGCTCTGTTTCTAGGCTGTCCACTGTTTCTCTACACTGGAAGATTCCAATATCCACTTAAATTTTGTTTTTGTTAATTATTTCTTTACATCAAGTTTTGTTAGTACTTCTCTGTAGGATAGGTTATGTATTGTTGGAAAACTTGATTCAGGTAAAGTTGGAGTGAATAGTACCAATGGCTTTTGGATGGTTAAATGTAGTTTGCAGATTGGTGAATCAAGGTATAATAAAATTATTTAGTGTGTCGAAATTCGTTCACCAAAACACAACTATTGTCTATAGCTCAATACAAAATATCTATGTCCATAATTAAAGGGTGTTATATTCAAACGTACACAATTTTAATCCTGTAATAAATGTTATGTTTCAGCGAGTGTTCTCAAGAACCAGGATGGAACAGAGAGAGAAGTCAATGCAGCCATCTCTGAATGCGTTTAGTATGCACCTTACTGGGATAAAGGTGTTGGGTGATAGAGTCACAACTAGTAAAGTTCCAGCTTGGGTAGCGATGTTGGTAGTGTTTTCTTGTATTTGTATTAAATAAAACGTTTTTATTTCCAGAATATTGTACATTTTTGTTTTTAAAATGTGATTTCCTGTAAACAGCCTTCCAAAGTTGTGTAACAGGACTGATTACCTGAGAGAGACGATATATATAATATATTCTCATAAACAGCATTTTTAGAGGTATGTATATATATACAATGGTCACAACTGTGGACTTTTTTGACAACTAATATAGAAAGCTATGAGAAAATGGTGGAAACAGTATTTTATGAACTTTTAAGGTGGGGTGTTTCCACTTTAGGTAAGGAACTGCATGTTCATCGTAAGCTCCACAGTGAACCCAATTATGCATACTTCATTGAAACATGGCTCAAACTGCACTGCAAGAAAAACTCTCACCAAACTAACCGTTGATACAACCTGCAACAGGAACGGCGTAAAAACCCGACGTTGAGACAACAAACCCAACTAGTTTTCAATGTTGTTTTGCCGTCGGTACCTAACGTTGGTACCCGACGTTGATACAACTTTCAATGTGTTTTCGACGTTGATTCGACGTCGGTACCTGACGTCGAAACAATGTCGTTAAAACGTCAGTTTGCCCGCTGGAATAATTCCATGCCCAGTGATAACAAATCAAATATCTGCGAAGTGTAGAGATGAAGATTGTTGTCATGATTCAAGGGTCGATGTTACCTTGTTTTGATTTCCCAGTATGAGTGACAGAATGTCATTAAATTTGCTGATGCTAGTATTCGGTGCTCTATATATACACTCAGAACTCAGATCTCAGAATCAATTCATTTCATCTATAAATACGATACATATACAACGAATAACGCAAGTAATATATAAGTTCGGGAGACTCCCATTAATATATATAATATTGCCAGAACAGGAACCACCCCATAAATACAAACAATAAACCGACATTGATTTTTTTGTGTTTACTAATTTGTATCTCAATAAAGATGTTCTCAAAACAGTCAACAACGGCATACAATATGTTCTTTAAAGAAACGTCAGAAGACTGGCAATTGATGAATACATATTCCCACATATATATGGCATGACGCTGTCTTACCACCAGTTTGTGAAATCACAAAAATGCGATTTTGCCCTCTTGCCTGGACTTCATCATTTTTGGTAACTGTTCTTTCCTCCTCGCCGTTGAATGGAGATTCAACACTGCAACAGTTCCTACCCATCATATGGAACGTTACTGATCATTCAAATTACTTATTTCAGCATATTCTGGGTGAAAATATCACCGAAATGAACGTTTATATCACACTGTAGCAGCATAGTAATTTGGAGCACTGTAAGTTGCATGGTTCCACTGAGAGGAACGTTGGTCCACGCTACTCTATGTGGAACACAAACGTTATGATATCGTGCTTGCAGTGCCGTAATTTCAGATAACCTAATTCCATGCTCAGTGGTAACATGACAAATATCAACGTAGTGTAGTGGTGATAATTATTGTCATTATTCAAGGGTCGATTGTATTGCATTAGTTATGGTAGCTGTAAAAAACGACACTTAAAATATGTACTAAAAATGATACCGATTAAAACAATGCAATCGTGATTTATTTAGCATGCCGTAATTATTAAAATGGCCGTGGAGTTGACAAAATCACATTACATACATCTGGCCATTTCGAAATAAAAAAACGTATAATAACAAAGTTACAGGGGGTGGATAAAAACTCCATTATGTTCATTGTGTCCCAACCGTCCCTTAAACATTTTAGGTTGTTTTAGTTAGTTCCAAATTTTTCCATTTATTCATTAATATAATGTTCTTATAAGTCTATATTTACTACGTTGAAGGTATACTGCTCTCCAACAACGGTCGCAATGTGAAGGTGCGCCCATGGGAACATGCTCAAATACTAAAAACATCAGTCGAATCAGGCAGAGTTAACTACTCAGCCCAATGATGTTCAACTGTTCCACGTCCAGTAGAACAAACATCTTGTAATAAATTACTTCGCCTGCTATTCCGAGCAGATGAACAGAATACGCCCCCTTCACAAAACGCAATACATGTATTTAATGTGTAGACTATTCACGCTATAACCACTACGAATATTCACTATTTGCTGCCTTAGGCAGACTCCTGCCTAAAGCAGTCCATATCGGGTCTGCCTAATGTTTTGACCAACGTTTCATTGAACAATCGTTTTTAAATAAAAATCCGACACATAGTATATGTAATATAATCAAACATTACAGTTGAAATTTTTATGTAATTTTGGTTTCATGGCATTACAAGTTTGAGGAGATGTATTTTGCTGATGATTATATATCCACATAGCAAATTCAAAATAATTTTAAGTAAATAGTTTATATCCTCAATGTAACAATACGTCTTTATAAAGACTAGCAAAAGCACGTGTATGCACATAGAGGGTCATGCCAGGTTGTCATGTGAACACATGAACGTATGTGAGAATATGTACAGAAAGAGATAGAGAGAGCGAGAGCGATATATATATATATATATATATATATATATATATATATATATATATATATATGTAGTTGTTTGTTTGTGTGGGTGTGTGGGTGTGTGCAGATATATATATTATATATAGAGAGAGAGAGAGTCAGACATATATACAACCAAACATACATAGCAAGAGATAGAAACATGTATATATATATATATATATATAGAGAGAGAGAGATAGAAAGAGAGAGAGAGAGAGAGCGAGAGAGAGTGAGAGAGAGAGAGAGAGAGAGAGAGAGAGAGAGAGAGAGAGAGAGAGAGAGAGAGAGAGAGAGAGAGAGAGAGAGAGAGAGAGAGAGAGAGAGAGAGAGAGAGAGAGAGAGAGAGAGAGAGAGAGAGAGAGAGAGAGAGAGAGAGAGAGAGAGAGAGAGAGAGAGAGAGAAAGGGAGCTTGAGTAGCACTACTTCTACATTCTTCCCATTACATATTCATATTTTCATTGAATAATTTATATTTACAAACGTTGCAAGAGTTAATATTTGTAATAGAACAAATGGATGCGATCAGTGATAACACGCCGATTGTTTAACGCGTGTCTGACAGAAGAACAAAATAAACGAAAAACGACCAAAGCTAAACAATCCGTCCAAGTGTTTGTAATAATTGAAATGTTTACGCAGTACGTTATTAATGAAATCTTTATTTTCGCACATTGAAAATGGCAATTGTACAGTCTTTTCAACACAGTTATTTCCGTGATAATACGGCTGATATCATCACTATTTAAACTAATTCAATTTTTAAAACCATTTTCTAGCATTTTGCGTATAACATTCACGTTAAATATTATTTAGTTCGATACACCAGCTTGCCACGCACGGCGAATATCACATGCAGATACAACATCAATTGTGTTCAATTTTGTATCATTTAGGACGTGATGGTAATTTGTGCCACTAGATATCTTGACAACACTGCTTATAATCGGTGAATTGTGGTTGATGGCTTTATTAATAAATGGTGTGAACCTTTACTTCAAGAAGATCAACGATGGTAAGCTATCCAATAACAATGTTATAACATAATTGTGTGTAAGTGATGCCAGCCTCCACAACTTCCTTAATACGTTTCGCCATAATACGAATATAATACCAACACTCTTATTCTGGCAATCCCACAGCTCCATATTAAGAGCAGCATCATTGTTTGTAAGTGATGCCAGCCCCCACAACTTCCTTAATACGTCTCGCCATAATACGAATATAATACCAACACTCTTATTCTGGCAATCCCACAGTGGAGCTCCATATTAAGAGCAGCATCATTGTGTAAATGAATTGCACTTTACATTCGTCTTAATATGACCAAAATAGGCCATGGTCATATTAAACCTTATCCAAAATTTAGCAGTACCATCGGCGACTAAACTATCCCTACTAACAACAAATATATGATGGCGAAAGTGTACAATATTCTGGACACTACATAACACGAGCCCTTGAAAACAGCAGTTCTACGACCTTTATAAATCATATATCTCCTCTTACATGTGAAATATACATATTTTCTTTAAAATCAATTTGCAAATGCGATTTTGCAAGCGCATTTTGTTTATAAAATATAAGGTTAACAGAGGGAACTATTACAAATCTAAACACTCAAAATGCCTAATGGTAAAGGGGCCTACCAGTATTCCTAAACATGCTAGGTTGTGTGGACAGTTCTATGAGGGATTCTGCTGCTTCAGAACCCATACAAACTTCAGTTTCCTGTATTTTCTCTTCCTCAGTTTTCTGAATCTTTCTTCCTTTTGCTATTAATATAAGTCGATTTATTGGTATATACACCGGACATTAATTGGGAACTGTTGGTGACGATTACAATATCCTCGGGTTACACGCGCTCTTTGGATCTGGTTGACAACGACAAGGCACATCAAGCTAGCCTATGCATATGGCTAGGCTTACGTGTTCCTATTATACGGCTGTTACCTCGAGCGCTAAATTTCAGGGGTTAGTCTTCCACCCCCACAATAGGAGTTAGGACAAATATAGTTTTAATATACTCTACGTGTTTCAACACTTTCTCCTTTTATGTGGTAAATCAGTTACTCTGAACGTTAATCGTAGTACGTGAAACGTAACCTAGCAATCTAAAAAAATATGTGTGCGTGGCACATAATTCGGAAAAAGGCTGCTGTGTCATACACTTTTCAACACAGAATAGACGCTAACACAATAATTATAATAGTATCCACCATCATGCCATTGAAATAGAACTACGAATAGTATGTGTACGTTTTACACACTATCACGACTAGGTGTCAATTTAATATTTTCTCCAATCTTCAACAAATAAATCTCCAAAGAACAGACTGGTAAACTGTTCTGAAGCTGGACATTAATGCGTTTGTTTAAATCAAAGGAGCATAATAAACAAAAGAGGTGAACTAAACATTATGGTAGAAGATATTGACTTTCACAGATTAGGTATAACCGAATCGTAAGTCACCACCAATATATCAAATGCCGAATTGGGACTGAAATACTGTAATGGTTAGGAAATATATGATAGGAAGAAGAGAAGGTGGAGTTATGTTATATGTTAAATAATTTATCCAGGGTTTTGAAATACAATTAGAAAGAGAAGCAGATTGCGAAGAAGCTGTTTGGTGTACAATATTTACAGGAAACGCAACATTAACAGCAGAGATTATTTAGCGAAGTCCAAACATAAGCACAGTAGAGAATGAAAACGTTCTTAACGCTATCCGGAAAGTGAGCAAATGGGACTGTATTATTATGGGGGATTTTAACCATGGTCATATACAATGGCTAGAATAGTACATATGAATTAAAGGGTACAGAAAGTGTGGGGGCATGGCAAGGGAGGGTACATATTGGTACACGTAGGGAAAATATAGCAGACAGGGAGGGAACAACTGGTAGAGTTCAGAAGTACAGAGAGTTGGTGAAGAAGTTAAAGAATTCAAGTGTTGAATAAATTATTCTCTCACGAATTTTGCAAGTAATGGGAGGAAGCGTGCCAACATATAGAAAGTGCAAGAGCATGTAAATTAACGCACTGGTTGAGCAGATGTGTGAAGTAGAAGGGGTGGGATTCATAGATTAATGGGGATACGTTGTTGGGAAGATACGCATAGGTGAGATGGCCTCCATCTTAGTGGAAAGAGGAGACAGCAGTTTCCGCAGAGAACCTGATGCAATATGTTGTCAGTGGGACATGCTGCATTTATTTAAACTAGATTCTTGGAGGGATTCACAGCGAAGCCTAAATATGTAGGCATAGATAAAGACATAAATCACAAAATAACAGTATAGTAAACTGTTCTGAAGCTGGACATAAATGCGTTTGTTTAAATTTATAGAGGTCGTATAGTAAACAAAAGAGTTGAACTAAACATTACGGTAGAAGATATAGACATTCACGTATTAGGTGTAACCGAATCGTGGGCCACCGCCGATATATCAGAAGCCGAATTGGGACTGACAGACTATGTAATGTTTAGGAAATATATGATAGGAGGAAGGGAGGTGGAGTTATTTTATATATTAAATAATCTACCCAGGCTGATGACATCAATTTAGAAAGAGAAGCAGATTGCGAAGAAGTTGTTTGGTGTAACATATTTACAGGAAACTCAATGATAACGGTTGGTTAGCTTATCGAACTCCAAACATAAGCACAGCAGAGAATGAAAACGTACTTAACGCTATCCGGAAAGTGAGCAAATGGGACTGTATTATTATGGGGGATTTTAACCATGGTCATATACAATGGCTAGAATAGTACATATGAAGGAAAGGGTACAGAATGTGGGGGGCATGGCAAGGGAGGGTACATATTAGTACACTTAGGGAAAATATAGCAGACAGGCAGGGAACAACTGGTAGAGTTCAGAAGTGCAGAGGGTTGGTGAAGAAGTTAAAGAATTCAAGTGTTGAATAAATTATTCTCTCACGAATTTTGCAAGTAATGGGAGAAAGCGCGCCAACATATAGAAAGTGCCAGAGCAAGTACATTAACGCACTGGTTGAGCAGATGTGTGAAGTAGAAGGGGTGGGATTAATATATTAATGGGGATACGTTGTTGGGAAAATAAGCACAGGTGTGATGGCGTCCATCTTAGTGGAAAGAGGAGACAGCAGTTTCCGCAGAGCACCTGATGCAATATGTTGTCAGTGGAACATGTTGCATTTATTTAAACTAGATTCTTGGAGGGATTCACAGCGAAGCCTAAATGTGTAGGCATAGATAAATACATAAATCACCAAATAACAGTATAGTAAACTGTTGTGAAGCTGGAAAAAAATGCGTTTGTTTAAATTTATAGAGGTCGTATAGTAAACAAAAGATGTGAACTAAACATTATGGTAGAAGATATTGACGTGTTAGGTGTAACCGAATCGTGGGCCACCGTCGATATATCAGAAGCCGAATTGGGACTGACAGACTATGCAATGTTTGGGAAATATATGATAGGAGGAAGGGAGGCGGAGTTATTTTATATATTAAAGAATCTACCCAGGCTCATAACATCAATTTCGAAAAAGAAGCAGATTGCGAAGAAGCTGTTTGGTGTAACATATTTACAGGAAACTCAATGATAACGGTTGGTTAGTTTATCGAACTTCAAACACAAGCACAGCAGAGAATGAAAACGTACTTAACGCTATCCGGAAAGTGAGCAAATGTGACTGTATTATTATGGGGGATTATAACCATGGTCATATACAAAGTAAATCTCTACAGAAAAAGTGGAGTTAGGACCACAATTTGTAGTTTTAGTACGAGATAATTTCTTTTTTCAACGTATGCTAGAACCAACCAGGTGTGTGAATGTGGTTGACATAGTTTTGTCCTCACAAAATGAATTAGGTGAAAATGTGAAGACATGTGATTCACTAGGGAGTAGTGGTCACAATCAGATACATTATACCATCAACATAAAGTCACAAAGGAATAGTAAAAAGCAGTACAGGAGAAATGTCCACAAAGGAATATATCAGGACATGTGGAAAGATTTAGGAATTGTAGACAGGAATAACACACTGTTTAATTAAGCAAAGGTGACGACATTCAGTGTTATTGAAGTTTGCAGTTTTCTTGATTCATTTGTCTGGTTGTGTACAATGTTACGTTGAAATAAACACTGCTTTGAACTGAATCATTTATTTTACTGTTTGCGCAATCCACCAACGATGACGAATGCAGTTCCGGATAGTTATTATCCAGATCCTATTACCTCGAGAAACCCGAGAAATTAGCCAATTTCGAATCGATATATAATGGTCAACAACAATTTTCAATTAATTAATTTCGTGTATAGAGGCTGTTATTTCGACTCATATGCATAGTCTATGATCACGGTGTCTTTGATAGTTGTACCTGTTTTCAGACGAGTACGTGTGCGTGGAACGAATTAGTACACAGTTTTCAGTTGTCAATCATGTAGGAAGTGGGATGTTGTTCTTTGTGACAGACTCAATATCCCTTTGAAATCGACGTATTTTGTCCCAAGTCGACCCACTGTGTATTGTTATTGGAAGTAGAGTTGTCACTTTTGTACGACATTCTGTTCACGATTGAAAAGTCGAAAATATGGTTTGTAGGTTGCAGTTTCTGCTGAACATAAAATCGCCTAGCATCCACACAATCAGCAGATCACCTCTTCCATTAATCATCCATTAATCAGTCCTTTCTGAAAATGAGAACTGTCTTATATATAATCTACACTGCTCCTTTACTAATATAACTTAACGTTATCTAGACCGTCTATTTTTATTAATTGACAAAATAATATTTCTATCAATATTTGACACACTTCTATCTGATCTCCTCTCATTCTCCTCTTGTGTCTCTTGTGTTTTTAATCCACGTTCTTGAAGGCGTATCTCGTAACTAAGTTCCTTCAGTTTTGTTATCATTTTAGTCGCTCTCCTCTGTACTCTTTCTAGCATAACTGTGTCCAACTCTCTTATGTGGATGTGAAACATGGCAACTAAAAACAAGCCAAGGAAACAAAACTGACGCATTCGACACAAAATGTCTGCCAAAGATCCAGGGCATACACTGGAGCGACCATTTGGCGAGCGTAGGTGTCCGGGTACGATCAGGACAACCTCTGGCATCATCTAAGGTCTGCAGAAGACGAACGAACTGGCCCGGCCATATCACAAAGCTCCCACTCATTGTACCTGCCCAAGAAGCGCTCTGGTGGATACCGTCTAGCCAAAGAAAGAGGAGACGACCACGAATGAACTGGCACCAAACAATCGACCGCGACCTACAGCTGGTCAACAACAGTTGCAACGACGTCAGAATACTAACAAGAGACATATCTGGATGGCCTGCTTTCACTGCCTGATGCGACTCTAGACGCGAGAGCCGCTAAATAAGTAAGTAACTATCGTTTTTAACGCGGTATTATTAGTTTTTGTTCCTTATACGCTATAGTTCGTCTAATTAATCCAAGGATTTGATTTCCCTTTAAAGCCGCAACATTCATGTCAGCACTAATAATTAACCTTAAGTCATTTTCTTTTACAGTAAGAAATATGTGCGCTATTAACGCACGCCCTGCACCAGACTATTAACACAAGCACACACACACACACACACACACACACACACAAACACACGCACACACGAACACACGCACACACGCACACACACACATACACACACACACACACGGACACACACACACACGCACACACACACACACACAAACACACACGCACACACACACACACACACACACACACACACACGCACAGACACACACTCAAACACAAACACACACATACTCACACACACACGTTACCTTTTTGGAACGATGTTTTAGCAGTTTGACTTGATAGACATAAGTGGTAAATAGTCGATTAAGATAATGCGGATAGAAACCATCGATGGAGCCGGTGTGGTATTTAAACATGCGGCAAGTCATCAATGTCAAGTGTCAATGTCAACGCATGGCATATTCACTATATAAGTGCGCGCATGTGTGAGTGTGTATGTATGTGCGTGTGACTGCGTGTTCGTTATTGCGTTTGTTTGTTAATGGCGAGTGGTTAGCGAAGCACTTACGTCACTCGCCGATACTTCGGGTGACTTCGGAAATTACGGAAATTACGTAACTAACGTCGTGGAGCATTTCCGCATATGCCAGTGCAAAAGCTTGGGAAATAGTGCTAATGAACGACAGCACAAATTATTGAATATATATAATAAATACGACATTGTGTACCAAATAATTAATAACAACTTTTGTATTTTTATACCATCTTCTTTCACTGACAAACAGCTGAGAGTTTGACATCTTCCCGGAATTCTAAGACATGTTATACGGTATATGAAAGGGCTAAAACTAAACATCCGCCTCATTACCATTGAGATGGAGTAACTACTTTTTATTTAAAAAAAAACAATTAGGTAGCCAACATGCTACAAAAACAAACGTGTTAATGATTATCAAAAGCACTCATT
Source organism: Escarpia spicata (assembly GCA_963995525.1). Lineage (NCBI taxonomy): Eukaryota > Metazoa > Annelida > Polychaeta > Sabellida > Siboglinidae > Escarpia > Escarpia spicata. The sequence continues at coordinate 61,533,563 of OZ023207.1, read as the reverse complement.
TGAAATTTGTGGTTGTATTGTAGGTGGTCTGTTCATGTCTCACCAAAAGTCTTTTATTTTCTAAAAATCCGGTCAGTCTAAATATTATCAATCACAATCAAATAACAAGCGTTAGTGTTCTGTTCGAAATAGTGGCGCGAAAAGAAGAAGAAGCGTCTTACGTCACTAACTAATTTTATTTGTTAATTAGTATGGGCACAGGAAAGTTAATGTTTGACAGTCCGGACAATAAATACGAGTGTTTAATGACATATCGCGCCACACTTAACAGCTATTAAGTACTTACCCGCCGAATCCACCCTTAATAAACATGGAAATGATTCACCCTGCGTTAATATATGATGATATCATGTCCGCGTATGCCACATACATATTTTTATTGAACTGTTTATCAATAAAAAACAACAGTTTGCACATGCATCTAGCAAATAAAGATTAATGTTATGTATCACGTTGAATGAACATCTCCCCCAATAATTGTACGCGCATGTGCAGTGGTGTACCAAGGCAATCAATTTGAGACGACAAAGACGATTGGAGCATCTGGCGAGTGATCGACAGGCAGGAAACGCACGAATTGCCGACTGAGGGCGAATGACACGACCACATTGACACTGGGAGATTACGAAAGCCGCTGTCTAAAACTATCACTACCTTTGAAACGTGTGCAAGTCGCATTGCTGATGTCGCTTTTCAGCTTTAAATCTCACGACTACACGCTGTGGTGTCCATGTCGCATGGTTATGTCAGTTCGTGGCGAAATATCAGACTTCAAGTTGTGGTTGAGCTGAAGAAACCTTGTAGTTTGGCAGAAACCTGTGTTATCAAGTCATATAACGGTACTACGAATCGAACAAGTATTTTGTCTAAAACTGAGTATACGGTGTTGCCCGAAGATCGACCTGTGTCAAAATGGAGTATACTCTAGCGTGTTCTATTTCATCACACCAATGTGTATTGATAATGCTGCCGTTGTTAAAGAACTTGGACTGACCAATAATCAATACACGTGTAATTAATTTGAAGAGAACCAAGACTGATATTGCTGGTTGTTCACGTCAATGGAAGATTAGTTTGCCGAACAGCCGCTGATATCTGGTGTTTTGAACTCATCATTAAATCTCATTTTAGTGAAACGTACACACATTGTGAGTATTGAATTGATCTGATGCATTCTGACAACATGAACGATACACACTCTTTCAACTGGGCTTTACATTTCGAATCAATAATACTGCAGATGTTATTAAATATCAGTTCGGATTTGGCGTACGACAATAGAACATAACAAAATACCAGCTGGGATTTAGTGAAAAACATCGGAACACAACAAAATGCGTCTGCACCTTTTACTTTGTTAATACTGTGCGCGCTAGGTTTGCCTGGGAATCTTCTTGTATTTGCGGTTTACATCGCAAAGATGACAACGTCTACGCGAGTGTATTTGTTTGCACTATCCATCGCTGATTCAGCCGTCTGTGTTAGTAGAATTGTACTGACAGTTGTTTATATTGATATCGTAGCAACATTCGTCATTAGTGTGTCTCTCACATATACCGTGTTTCTTGTGGTGGTTGTGTCGATCGAGAGACTTATAGCGATTAAGAAGCCGCACTCATTCAGCAGGGATCCAACACGCGCGAAAAAGGCTCTAGTTACAATTGCTGTGGCTGTAGCAATGTACGTCGTAATTATGTTTGTCTTAGATATTACAGTGCACGAAAAGGTTGCTGACGTCTTACAACAATGCATGCTATTTTCATCCACGGCAGTTATGTTCACTTGCTACACGGTGATGGCTGTAACGTTGTTGCACTCTCGCAACCGAATCGGAATTGCACAAGTGACACATTCTGCTCAACCGGGAACTTCACGTACGACAACAACAACAATTGATACCGCTGCATGGCAGGGTAACAAGGAATCTGCCAATGTATCAATTGATGCTAATCTAAATACGCAGATTAACAGAAAGAAATCAGTAACAGCGATCGTTACCAACAAAATAATTGCAGCACAAGTAAAGACTATCAAATGTGTGTTTTTGATGTTCATAATCACCGTCGCGTTCATTGCCTTCTGGCTACACGACTGGTTAGGTTTGATGGGCGTTCCCATTTCAATGATTGTCACACGAATATATATTCTGAACTCTGTAGTCAATCCATTCATCTAAGGCGTAGCTAGTTCCATGTTCAGGGAAGACGTGCGACAGTTCTACCGCCAGACACGCGCTAAATTGTCAGCGTGTTACCACTGAGCATATCCAATAATCCTTTTATAAAAATATGTTTACGTAGAATAATGAAAATAGGACACATACAATATCTACAGGGCTTTGTCTTGGGTTTATCCGTTTGTTGCCAATATGAGGATGGAGACGCACGTGACCGTAATGAGCAGATCTGCAATTTGTCATAAACGCAACGTAGCAAGAATCAGACGTTCTCTAATAACGGAACCGACAAAGCAAGCCATATATGTGTTTGACACCAGCAGATTTGACGTAGGCAACTCATTGCTCCACCGACTGCCTCAGAAAAAAATGAACGACTACAGAGAACACAGAACTGAGCGGCCCGCCTCGTCGATGGCGTCAAGAAATTATGTTACTTCTCAACATTACTGATCAAGCTGCACTGGCTGCCTTTAGCAGAGCGAGTAGAGAATAAGATTCTTCTACTCAGACATCGAGCTCTGACTGGCCTTCCACCACTGTACATCACGCGTTGTGTAGACTGACGCCGGCCAACTAGATCGTTCCCCTCTAGTGAACACAATCAACTGCATCAACAACAGTGTCGTATGCAGTGTTTATATCTAACCTTAACATTTACCTGTATCGCAGAACATTTTGTACGGCGACTTCAGCAACGTTTGCTGGAACGACGCATTATAAATGTCACGATATAATTTTGGTAAGAACACTGTATATTTACTCTTCTGACATATAACAAAACGTGTATCAAGAACGGAAACTTCATAATAAAGACCAAAATGAATTAATACATTTGTGTTGATAATTTGGATGTATGTTTATTACGTGGGTAACTTGATGTTATTGTATAATTATTTAGTTGATGTAAATCATAAAGACATTCTTCCGTGTGTGTGTGTGTGTGTGTTTGTGTGTGTGTGTGTGTGTGTTTGTGTGTGTGTGTGTGTTTGTGTGTGTGTGCGTGTGTGTGTGTGTGTGTGTGTGTGTGTGTGTGTGTGTGTGTGTGTGTGTGTGTGTGTGTGTGTGTGTGTGTGTGTGTGTGTGTGTGTGTGTGTGTGTGTTATTGCAACACAACATGAAGGCTAACAATGTTTTCGCCCCGTACGTTTTTCTCTTATCTAGATACTTTTATTATAGTAAAGGGAAGAAAATGCAATGTTCATATTTGCATATTTGAAAGTTAATAAAACAACAACTACAATAAAGTTTCATGCTAGTATATTTAAAACACATTGATTTCATAGATATAAGAGAAGAAAAATATTCTACCAACAGATTGCATTGATCCGGGTGATAAGGATACTGCACCGTAAAGTTTGATGATGCGTGAATGCATCTTATTATATACATCTGCTTCACAATTGTATTGTGTTACTCGTAAACTATATATTGGAAGATTTCACTGAGTGATGGTTTGACTAATTAAACAATACTATGAATTTAAATGTTTGCACTGTTACAATATACATTTAGGTGAACCGTACAAGATGACACGGTTTGCTGCTGATTTACTCTAACAACTGTTGTTTTTACTTAATTGTTGCACCAATATTTCATTCAACAGGAAAACGGAGATAGAAGCTTTCAAACAAGACATAGTTGCAATATAATAAAGACAACATTAAACAACACAAAAACACATGAAACATCAGAAATAAACAACAGACTTGATTGTTTAACAACATATTTGTAGTCAAACCATGATGATATTGATGGTGTGCAATCAATAGTGGTATGCAAACAATGATGGTATTGACGTCGCCATCCGTCCCAGGTATTTATTTACTAATTTAATATTTAACCAACTTATTTACGTACTGACTGATTGATTTACTTATTTACTTAAATACATGCTTGCTTACTCATTTAGCTACTTACTTACTGCCTTTACACCTATTTCCGACTGGAGCACCATTGAAGTTCCCAACGATTCGTTCGCTTCGAAAAGTCTTCCTGCCGGGTTGTGGCTGATATATTCATATTTTGTTAATGTAACATTTTTAAAGATAGGGTTGTTAGCCCTGCGCAAAAAAAACCAGCCTGAAGGACCACTGCATACATTTTGTGTGGCCTATTCCGCGACCTCTCCGTATAGGCTAAACCTGCCAGGAGCACAAGGTTCCCGCACTAACACTCTGTGTAACTTAAAGGCATACATCCCACCCTGCCACGGCAAGGCACTAGCACCAGGGGTAATTCACGTTCGGGGCTGATTAAAGACACGCATCACTCGGAATGTTTATTCAATTTTACAAAGGATACACTTCATTTGTGCAATTAACCCCAGGATAACAAAATAAAGTTTCGTTTTTGATCGGCCAAGTATTGTGATCGTTTATAGCTAGCAAGAGACATACATGCAGAAGAGGCGTACATACGGTCCGACATAAAGACATACATATGCACATGTACACAAACAGAAGGACTAAACATGCAGACACACTTAGTTTGTTTACGTATTATGTGCGCGCCCGTGCGTGGGTGCGTGTGTGTCTGTGTGTGTGTATGTGTGTGATTGTTCTATGCGTGTGTGTTTGAGACATTCTTTCTCCTAGTGCGTGGAATAGTTCTAGTACTTCACGGCGGGAACCATATCACAGATTTTTTTGTTTTACACATTCTGAAAGCATTTTCATAATACGCCCATCATAATGGTTTCGATGGCGTGTAGATTGTTGTAATTATGTTTTGTTTTCAAGTAGTTGTTGAATCACTGCTGTTTAGTTAAGTAAAGGTGACGACATTCGATGTTATTGAGGTTTGTTATTTTCTTGTTTCATTTGTTTGGTTGTGTACTGTGTTACGTTGAAATAAACATTGCTTTGAACTGAACCATTTATTATACTATTTGCGCAATCCACCAACGATAACGTATGCAGTTCCGGATAGTTGTTAACCAGATCCTAGTTGCTCGAGAAACCCGAGAAATTAGGCAAATTCGAATCGATATATAATGGTCAACAACAATTTTCAATTAATTAATTTCGTGTACAAAGGCTGCTATTCCGACTCATATGCATAGTCTATGATCACGGTGTCTTTCATAATTGCACCTGTTTTCAGACGAGTACGTGTGCGTGGAACGAATATTTACACAGTTTTCAGTTATCAATCATGTACGAGGTGGGATGTGGTACTTTGTGACAGACTCAACATCTCTTTAAAATCAACGTATTTCGCCCCAAGTAGACCAACTGTGTGTTGTTATTGAAAGTAGCGTTGTCACTAGCTCCTACACAATCAGCAGATCAACTGTTCCATTAATCTTCCATTAAAAAGTTATTTTCTTTTACATTAGTACTTAATACAGTCCCCCATTTCATATCGTAATCTTCAATCCTATATCGTGTGTGGAGCCATTTACAATTGCCACTGATCAGACAATTTGATCAACTTGTCAAAATTGTCTTGTAAATGCTGTATATATCCGTCGCATTTAATCCTTCTAACCAGTTTTGTATCAAACGAAAAATTCAACACAATGTTTTTTTCATCATCGGCCAAATCGTTGAAATACAATCAGAATAATATACGCCCCAGTACTGATCTCTGTGGTACCCCACCGAAACCTTCCAGCCTCCCCATCAACTACTACTCCTTGCCTTCTATTAATCAGCCTTTCTTCTATAGTATATAACGTATACCATTTCCTACGCCATGGGCCTTTAGTTTTAAAAGTAGTATTTGATGTGGCTTTTTTAAAATAATTTCTGTAAATCTAAGTAGATGATATCTGCGATATTGGGTCTTTCTGTTCTAAAGGAACAACTCCCACTTCTAATGACAAGTTGAAAACTGTTGCAAGCTGTATGCTAATTAGTTCTACAATTTCCAATACTAGTTTGGGTGGAATCTCATCCATTCCTGGTGATTTATTATCCTTCGTAGCTCTTATTTCCTTAGCTACCATTTCCGGGGTTACAATTATCTGTCCTAAATATTCTGATTCCGCCCCCTTGAACCTAACCTCTGTTACTGGCATTGAACTAATATCTTCCCTGGTGAACATCGAACTAAAATACTCATTTAGGTCTTCGAAACCCTCTGATAGTATTTTCCCAGCAATATCTTCTAGAGGACCGACCTCATCCTGAACTTTCTGTTTGCTTCGAACATATGCATATAAACTCTTGCTGTCATGTTTTATATTACAATTTTTTTTAAACTTATCTTTGCATTTGTTATTTCAGTTGTAACTTTGTTAAGTTTTTCTTTATAAATTTTATAGCCGTCATAATTTCCAGTACGTCTATATGACGTCCACCTCATTTGTTTGTACTTAGGTTGTTTAATGGCTTCTTTTCGTAGTTGTTTCTTTCTGGACCGTTTCCCTTTTTATGAAGGGAACAGGTTTATCGACGATGCACTCAAATTCACTCGTTTAGATATTCCAGTATTATGTTACTGAATTATTCTCCAGTGTGTTATTTCTGTCTATCATTCCAAAATATTTCAACATGTACTTATATCTTCCTTTGTGGAAATGTATTCTATAATGTTTTTTACAATTCCTTTCTGATTTTCCTTTGATGTTAAAATGTATCTAGATGTAATCGCTATTCCCCATTGAATCACAAATCTTGACATAGTCAACTAATTCATTATGTGAAAACAAAACTATGTCTACCACATTCACACCCCTGGTTGGTTATATTATATGTTGAGAATGGAAACTATATCGTACTAAAACTACAAACTTGTTGTGCTCACTCCATTTTATCTGTAGATATTTCCATTGTATATGACCTTGATTAAAATCCTCCATTATAATACAGTCCCAATTGCTCAATTCCCTTATAGCGTTTTGTACGTTGTCATTCTCTGCTCTGCTTATGTTTGGACTTCGATAAACTAATAAATCCGTTAACTTTGAGTTTCCTGTAAATATGTTACACCAAACAGCTTCTTCGCAATTTGCTTCTCTTTCTAAGTTTATTTCATGAGACTGGGTAGATTCTTTAGTATATAAAAGAATTCAACCTCGCCTTCCTCCTGTCATATCGTTCCTAAACATTACATAGTCTGTCAGTCCCAATTCGGCTTCTGATATATCGGTGGTGGCCCACGATTCGGTTATACCTAATATGTGTGTGTCTGTATCTTCTACCAAAATGTTTAGTTCACCTCTTTTGTTTACTATGCTCTTTTCATTTAAACAAACGCATTTATGTCCATGAATCTATGAATCCCACCCCTTCTTCTTCACACATCTGCTCAATTAGTGCGTTGATCGACATTATCTTGCAATTTTTATATGTTAGCCCGCTTCCTCCCATTACTGGCAACATTCCAGAGAGAATTGTCTGTTCAACTCTTATATTCTTTAACTTCCTCACTAACTGTCTGTACTTCTGAGCTCTCCCAGTTGTTCCCTCCCTTTCTGTTATATTTCCCTACATGCACTAATACGTACCCTCACTTGCCATGCCCCAATACGTTCTGTACCCTTTCAGTCATATTTTTTATATTCTAACCTTCTGTAAATAAACAACGACGTACTCTCTCACGCTTAGTTTCTTCCCTGTCTTTCTCAGAATAGAGTCGCACATGATCACTCTCTCCTTTTTAATCGCTCCCTCAATCACTGCCTCAGAGTAGCTCTTTCTCTGGTTTAAATCTATCTGTTGTTGTCTTCCCCCTGTCGTTTTCTTTCCTGTCACATTTTCTTCCGTTCCATTCTTTCCTGTCACTTTTTCTCTAGTCACATTTCTTGCTGCCATCGTCTCTTTCACATACTTCTCTTCTGTCATATTTACTCTCATTTCCTTTCGTTCCGTCAACTTTCGTGTCATCAAATCTTCTTCTCTCCTCTCCCGTCCCATTTTCCATCCTACCTATCGCTTCCTCCCATTACTTGCACAACTCCTGAGAGAATAATTTGTTCAACTCTTGTATTCTGTAACTTCTTCACTAACTGTCTGTAATTCTGAACTCTCCCAGTTGTTCCCTCTCTGTCAGCTATATGTTTCACTACATGTACTAATACGTACCCTCACTTGCCATGCCCCAATACGTTTTGTATCCTTTTAGTGATATGGTCTATTCTAGCCATCAGTAAACAAACAACGTCGTCCTCCCCCTCGCTTAATTTATTCTCTGTCTTTCTCAGAATATATAGTCGCACATGATCACCCTCTCTTTTCTCATCGCTCCCCCAAACACTGCCTCAGAGTAGTTCCTTCTCTGGTTTGTATATGTCTGATTGTTGTCTTCTTCCTGCTGCCATCATCCCTTTTATAGATTTCTCTTCTGTCATATTTATTGTCACTTCCTTTCGTTCCGTCAACTGTCGTCTCATCAAATCTTCCTCTCTCCTCTCCCGTCCCATTTTCCATCCTAGCTCGTTCTCTACAGTCATTTTCTCACATGTCACCTTCACGGTTGTCACCTTTCCTTTCAAACGTTATTTCCAACTCTCTCCATGTCTTATCTATCCATTCCACCTGTCTCCTTGCTTATTATCATCTCCATCCCCTTCACAATATCTATCAACCTAACTACCTCTTTATCCAGACATTCCACCATACAAAACCCCATGCACTGAAAACTACCTCCTTCCGCAGACATTTCATGTTCCAAAACCCCACGCACAGAAAGGTGAGTCCTTCTCCCTTAGTAGCTGTTCATGACTTTCTACAGCCGGACAAGGCAAAATCCACCCAGATGTGGCAGTCTTCGCGCACCAGGTGTCGCTTTGCCATAACTTGCCGCTTGCAAGGCGCCATGTCAGAATTGATTTACCAATAATGATAATAATCTAATTAGCTATTCAAACATGTTTTTGCCTTTGTACTTACTCTTTTTCCTCGGGATATGTTAATGTGTAAGTCTAAGTTAAGTGGCATTCTATTACAACATAACTATATATTTACATGTGTGAATGTTGAACCATTCCGCACTGGTTCATGAGTTAAATTTAAAATAATTTATTATATATTTGGCAGATACTTCTTTTTGTGTATTCTATATACTCTAAATAACGTATTCTCATATATTCAATAATGTAGACTCTGAATTAGAATGACCTGTCACCTAATGCCCAACTATGCTACGCTAGACATACGCTAAAAGTTCCCTAGCGAATGGGCATATAAAACTAAGATTAATCAATATTATTTATTGTAATATCGCTCACGAAATGTAAGGTAGTCTAAAATATTTTCTTTGTTAACCCGCAACTTCGAAATGATCCAGTCCCAAGATTTTCCTAACTGTCTGTACTTCTGAGCTCTCCCAGTTGTTCCCTCCCTTTCTGTTATATTTCCCTACATGCACTAATACGTACCCTCACTTACCATGCGCCAATACGTTCTGTACCCTTTCAGTCATATTTTCTATTCTAACCTTCTGTAAATAAACAACGACATACTCTCTCACGCTTAGTTTCTTCCCTGTCTTTCTCAAAATAGAGTCGCACATGATCACTCTCTCCTTTTTAATCGCCCCCTCAATCACTGCCTCAAAGTAGCTCTTTCTCTGGTTTAAATCTATATGTTGTTGTCTTCCCCCTGTCGTTTTCTTTCATGTCACATTTTCTTCCGTTCCATTCTTTCCTGTCACTTTTTCTCTAGTCACATTTCTTGCTGCCATCGTCCCTTTTACCTACTTCTCTTCTGTCATATTTACTCTCATTTCCTTTCGTTCCGTCAACTTTCGTGTCATCAAATCTTCTTCTCTCCTCTCCCGTCCCATTTTCCATCCTACCTATCGCTTCCTCCCATTACTTGCACAACTCCTGAGAGAATAATTTTTTCAACTCTTGTATTCTGTAACTTCTTCACTAACTGTCTGTAATTCTGAACTCTCCCAGTTGTTCCCTCTCTGTCAGCTATATGTTTCACTACATGTACTAATACGTACCCTCACTTGCCATGCCCCAATACGTTTTGTATCCTTTTAGTGATATGGTCTATTCTAGCCATCAGTAAACAAACAACGTCGTCCTCCCCCTCGCTTATTTTATTCTCTGTCTTTCTCAGAATAGAGTCGCACATGATCACCCTCTCTTTTCTCATCGCTCCCCCAATCACTGCCTCAGAGTAGTTCCTTCTCTGGTTTGTATATGTCTGATTGTTGTCTTCTTCCTGCTGCCATCATCCCTTTTATAGATTTCTCTTCTGTCATATTTATTGTCACTTCCTTTCGTTCCGTCAACTGTCGTCTCATCAAATCTTCCTCTCTCCTCTCCCGTCCCATTTTCCATCCTAGCTCGTTCTCTACAGTCATTTTCTCACATGTCACCTTCACGGTTGTCACCTTTCCTTTCAGTCGTTATTTCCAACTCTCTCCATGTCTTATCTATCCATTCCACCTGTCTCCTTGCTTATTCTCATCTCCATCCCCTTCACAATATCTATCAACCTAACTACCTCTTTCTGCAGACATTCCACCATACAAAACCCCATGCACTGAAAACTATCTCCTTCCGCAGACATTTCATGTTCCAAAACCCCACGCACAGAAAGGTGAGTCCTTCTCCCTTAGTAGCTGTTCATGACTTTCTACAGCCGGACAAGGCAAAATCCACCCAGATGTGGCAGTCTTCGCGCACCAGGTGTCGCTTTGCCATAACTTGCCGCTTGCAAGGCGCCATGTCAGAATTTATTTAACAATAATGATAGTAAACTAATTAGCTATTCAAACATGTTTTTGCCTTTGTACTTACTCTTTTTCCTCGGGATATGTTAATGTGTAAGTCTAAGTTAAGTGGCCTTCTATTACAACATAACTATACATTTACATGTGTGAATGTTGAACCATTCCGCACTGGTTCATGAGTTAAATTTAAAATAATTTATTATATATTTGGCAGATACTTCTTTTTGTGTATTCTATATACTCCAAATAACGTATTCTCATATATTCAATAATGTAGACTCTGAATTAGAATGACCTGTCACCTAATGCCCAACTATGCTACGCTAGACATACGCTATAAGTTCCCTAGCGAATGGGCATATAAAACTACGATTAATCAATATTATTTATTGTAATATCGCTCACGAAAGCTAAGGTAGTCTAAAATACTTTTTTTGTTAACCCGCAACATCGAAATGATCCAGTCCCGAGATTTTCCTGCCAGCCAATTACAAAACATAATACATCAATGTAATCCAGGTTTGCTATTGTTTTGTCTTTGTATGTACTATTATATGTTAAGAACGTTAATTTATAATCACACGATGTAATATTATATACTTATGCGACTAGCAAAAATGCCTGTCACGTGACGGGATGCCTTAGTAGATGACAGTTGTGATAGTAATATATGAAATGTTATAAAGCAAACAGCATAGCTACATCAACACAATAACGCACTCCCGGCTACTCTTTGTTAGTTCAAAATGCAGGTCGGAGAAAATGTAAAGTTGACACCAAGTCGTGATAGTGTGTAGAACGTACATATACTATTCGTTGTTCCATTCCTTTGGCATGAGGTTGATAATATTATAATTATTGTGTTTGCGTTTATTCCGTGTTATCAAGTATATGGCTCAGCAGCCTTTCTTCGAATTATGTGCCCGCATGTTTCTTTCGATTGCTAGGTTACGTTTCACGTATTACGTTTTATGTTCAGAACAACTGATTTACCACATAAAATTAGAAAGTGCTGACACACGTAGATTATCTTAAAATATATTTGTCCTATCTCCTACTATAGGGGTGGAAGACTAATCCCTGAAATTTAGCGCTTGAGATTATAACCGTCTAATAGGAACACGTAAGCCTTTCCATATGCATAGGCTAGCTCCTTGTGCTGGGTCGTTGTCAACCCGATCCGAAAAGGGCGTGTAACCCGAGAATATTTTAATAGTCACCAACAGTTCCCAATTAATGTCACGTGCATCAATCAATAAATCGACTCTTATTAGTAGTCTTTGATCACGGTGTAACTGGTTGTTTTACCAATTTACTGTTGACTACGTGAGCGAGGAACGACAATATTAATATATACTGGGTTCAGTTTCCCATCTGGTTTGCATGTTATACATCACATTCCTACTATCTTTATGCCCAAAAGTGGCTGCATTAGAAGCAATCCACTTTCCAATAAAAACGTCATCCTTTTGCCAATTTCAATTCTCAAACTATAATGGGCTTGTGTTGGTTATTGCATAAATGAAGGTATGAACGCAGAGCATACTGTATTTTATGCAATGGCCATGGCCTAGTGCGGGTAGTGAGGTAACTGGCTGAGGCGATAATTACTTCCAGCTGTCTGGCTTAATAAAACCGCCCAGCGCCTTCAGCCAATCATGACATGCCAGGATTAGGCCCCAGCCTACGATTTGGATTAGCGGTTAAGCCGCCACTTGCGCGTTAGGTATCTGTGTGTCATGTCGTGTATATCCTGATATTTCTAAATCCGCCCTCCTCCCCACCTTTTTGCCTAGGCACGTTTAGTTATACAACTACTGTACACCGTTGGTAAAAAAGAAGTTGGAAAATGTCGCAACGCTTTCCCAAATTTCGGAGTTAACACAGGGCATATCCCAAATTCTTGAATGTGTTGGGTTTTGGTGCGTCGACAGGCTTTTTGTTTTACAAACGGTATATATTTGTCCTTATGTTTATACAGGATAGGCGGAATGGCCCCACCTTTTTGTAATTGCATGTGTCTATTGGTGGTGGAATGTTTGTATTGTTTGCTTAGGTTTATATTCATAGTGGTTTTATACTTCTATAGCGACAAATAATGTATGTCTGTATATTGTCGTCATGTTGTAGGAATGTGTGCCTGAGAAACTTTGATGGGGCTGTACAAGGGTTCAGTTTCCCATTTGGTTTGCATGTTATACATCACATTCCTACTATCTTTATGCCCAAAAGTGGCTGCATTAGAAGCAATCCACTTTCCAATAAAAACGTCATCCTTTGGCCAATTTCAATTCTCAAACTACAATGGGCTTGTGTTGGTTATTGCATAAATACTAATTAATATATAATGTATATAGCTGTCAGTTGTAAATCACGTACCGCCTCAGCATTCCAGTAACTTGGACGTAGTTTTGTTAATGTCAAATCATTGTGCGTAATAACTGGAACTGTCGATGTCATTTGAATACGACTAACAGGCAACGTTGCAAAGGGCGATATCAGGTTTCGGAGACTGTAAAGTAGAAATGTGCGTATGTTTGTCAATTCGGAAGGTTTTGACAAATCTATTTTACACTAAGATGTGTCACATAATTATGTAGATGTCGCACATATATCAACCGTTGACAAAATCTAAATTAGTGAATAGCATTGCAACATTCAATATATTATAATACCAAATGGGATAAATATAAAAACAAACGACTTGCATTTGTAATATGAATGTATAGTTATTTCCGACAGATACAGAAAACGGACCTGATTTGACCTGAGAGACAGCGCCCTTCGTCGTGGACAAACATACATTGTAGTACGATTCAGAATGGTGTACAATTTCAGTTTGTGTTTTGTTGGTGGCTATCCGCATCATACATGTGATGGACTGGCGGACTGAGGTGAAGTATTCGAATGTCTAAGTGTGTGTGTGTGTGTGTGTGTGTGTGTGTGTGTGTGTGTGTGTGTGTGTGTGTGTGTGTGTGTGTGTGTGTGTGTGTGTGTGTGTGTGTGTGTGTGTGTGTGTGTGTGTGTGTGTGTGTGTGTGTGTGTGTGTGTGTGTGTGTGTGTGTGTGTGTGTGTGTGTGAGCGTGTGTGTATGCGTATTTATCTGTGTGCGTTCGCGCATCCAATTTGTTATAACCGTCCTTGAATGACAGCTTCGATGTAAATGCGAATAACAATGGCGATCCTGTAGAATACCTTAACACGGCTTTCTTTGTATGTGTATGTTCTTTTGGTGCTTATCTATTTGCAACGAATGAGAACATCGATATCGGTGTACATATTTGCTTTGGCCGTAACTGATTCAATAGTCTGTGTTAGTGGAATCGTTTGAGTTGCACATTGGCGAACTTCGCTGCGATATTTGTGTTCTCATTAATAATGAATTTACTCGATGTTTATTCTTGTTTTTGTGTCGATTGAGCGTCGTATGACCGTTATGCGTCCACATTCCTTCAACATGAAGGCCTAGCGGGCGGCACATGCTTTAGTTGGAGTTGCTGTGGCAGCGTTTGTATTAACAACAGTAATGCATGCGCTACTGATGCGATATAATAGTATCCGGTTAGTATTTGAGTTGACTGTGATCTTGTTTTACCTCTTAATACTGGCAGTTTGCAATAGTTTGAAGGCAGTTACGCTTCTGAAAAGGGCAAAGTCCTCCAGGAATCGCATCAATGTCCAAAACGAGATTAGTCCATCTGAATTGTGATGTTCATATAAATCACATAAACGTGTGGCAAAAACAACAGTAGAAGGTCACATGTATAGTCCTAATGCATATAAATCTAGTCGAAGAGGAAAAGTGAAACTAATAAAAATCAATACAATGGATCCTTCGGATTGTTCGCCAAGTTCTGAAGAAATGTCGCGAATGCAATATGAATAAGTAAGCACTTGTGTCGCATCGCAATCACCGAATATGACAAAACCAAGTAGAGCAGTTGTGACGAAAGCAAAGATCAGTCAAACCTAACTTTGCTATTCATCATCACCGTAGTCTTTATTGGCGTTTGGCTTCCCAAGTGGATGACTAACCCTAATCGCGGAAAAAGACGCCTGCGTCAAAAATCGTGCGTTCGACTCCTAGTGTTCTAAGCCCAGGCCAGTATCCTACAATCGATATAAATATGCCATTGGCAATTTTCTAAGAATAATCTTGATATATGAATTAAACTGTCCAACAAGAATCTGTACGATCTCGTTCTAGAATAATGTTATTCCAGGAGGGCCACGGGATTTGGTAATCGCGAATTGTATTAAATAATAATTAATATTTTCGACCTTTTTGCTTCGAATTGGGCGTCGACGGACTACGCTAAAACTGTCAGTGTCGGTTACGCAGTCGCTCTAGGCTACTGCTTAATTCACTCTTATTACACTCAATAAGCATTAAAATGGTGTAAATCGCATGGCAGTTTGATGCCGGGATAAAATGCAGTCGACTATGACAAGGGATCAAACGTAAAAAAGTACTGTTTCGCCCAACACTACAGAACACCCCGGCGCCATTTATTTTCATGAACAAATGTGTCGTATATCATAAAAGGTTAGCCTGTGGCCGCTCATTAGCATTGTTGTATTTGGTAACAAAGAGAAGTAGGTCGCGCATGCGCATGTTCGACGTAAACAAAAAGACGCGCTAAGCCGGCGTTTGTTGTGTTATGCCGGTTACTTGTTAGTTTTGTAGTTGTAGTTAGGTGTAGTTTATTAATTGTTTTTGTGGATGGGCACATCGAGGCTATATTTGGCGGAGATAGATCGTAGAAATTGGTGATGCAGAAAAGTTGATAAACAAGTGGAATTACTGATTGATAAGTATTATTCTTGCGTTAATATCATTTATAACGTTGCAATAATATTGAATAACAGTTGTGCTTAAAGTTAGTTAGTTAAAGTATTTTAGAACACTTTAGTATAGTGATTCATAATAGCGTAACTCACTTAGCCTTCGATAAGTTCTAAACAAGATTTAACAAAACTTATTATGTGGTAGAAAATATAGGAGATAAAGTAACAACCGTCAAACTACTTACATAAGATAATATATGTGTAAGCAAGTACTTGCTAGATATTTTGATTAGGTATTGAGTTGGGTATCACAGCGATCAGTATTAGGACCTATATTATTATTAAAATATATCAACGATTTGGTGATGAAATAACAAGCAAGGTGTTGATATTTGCGGATGATCCAAAAGTGTTTAGAAGGATTAAAAGTGATGGAGATAGACAGCATTTACAAGATGATCTTGACAGCTTGTTCAAATGATCTGAAAAGTGGCAAATGCTGTTCAATTTTGGGAGAGGTAAATGCCTCCACACAGGACATGGTAACGAAGAGGTAGTATATAGAATAGGGAGGGGGTACTGTACTAAGTACTACTGTAAAAGACAAGGACTTAACCGTTTGTGCTCATATGAAGGTTTCAGAGAAGTGCAGAATAGCAGCTTCAAAGGGAAATCAAATCGTTGGATTAATTAGGCGAAACATAACATATAAGGAAAAAGAGCTAACTACACCGCTGTACAAAGCAATAGTTAGGCCTCATTTTGAATATTGTATTCAAGCGTGGAGACCATATCGCAGGAAGGACATAGATATGCTTGAAAGAGGGCTGAGGAGAGCAACTAAAATGATACCAAAACTGAGGGAACTTAGTTACGAAATACGCCTAAAAATGCGGTTTAACAACACTAGAGACCAGGCGATTGAGAGGAGATCAGATAGAAGTGTTTATAATATTGAATGGTTATGAAAATATTGATAGAAATATTTTGTTCTCAGCTAAGAAAGATAGAAGGACTAAAGGACATGAAGTTACATTAGCAAAGGAGCAGAGTAGATTAGATATAAGAAAGTTTTCATTTTCACAAAGGACTGTTAATGAATTTTATTAGTTTCACTTTTCCTCTTCTACTAGATTTATATGCCTTAGGACTATACATGTGCCCTTCTACTGTTGTTTTTGCCATACGTTTCTGTGATTTATATGAACATCACAATTCAGATGGACTAGTCTCGCTTTGGACATTGATGCAATTCCTGGAGGACTTTGCCCTTTCAGAAGCGTAACCGCCTTCAAACTATTGCAAACTGCCAGTGTTACGAGGTAAAACAGGATCACATTCAACTCAACTACTAAACGGATACTATTATATCGAATCAATAGCGCATGCATTACTGTTGTTAATACAAAAGCTGCCACAGCAACTCCAACTAAAGCATGTGCCGCCCGCCAGGCCTTCATGTTGAAGGAATGTGGACGCATAACGGTCATATGACGCTCAATCGACACAAAAACAAGAAGAAACATCGAGAAGGGAGCAGGTAAATTCATGATTTATAAGAACACAAATATCGTAGCGAAGTTCGCCAATGTGCAACTCAAACGATTCCACTAACACAGACTATTGAATCATCTACGGCCAAAGCAAATGTGTAGAGCGATATCGATGTTCTCATTCGTTGCAAATAGGTAAGCACCATAAGAGCACACACATACAAAGAAAGCTGTGATAAGGTATTCTACTGGATCAGCAGTGTTATTCGCATTTACATCGAAGCTGTCATACAAGGACGGTTTTAGTAAATATTCGATGCACGATCGCACACAGACAAACACGCATACACACACGCTCACACACACACGCACACACTCACACACACACACACACACACACACACACTCAGACATTCGAATACAAACTGAGTTCACCTTCGTCCTCCCGTCCATCACATGTATGATGCGGTTAGCCATCAACATAGCACAAACTGAAATTGTACATCTGATTCGCACTGCAATGATTGTTTGTCTACAACAAAGGGCGCTGTGTTCCAGGTCTAATCAGGTCGTTGTCTGTTTCTTTTGGAAATAACTATACACTCATATTACAAATGCAAGTCATTTGTTTTTATATGTATCCCATTTGCTATTATATTATTGTAAATGTTGCAATGCTATTAACTAATTTAGATGTTGTCAAAGGTTGATATATGCGCGAAGTCTACATGCGGTACGTGATTTACAACAGACAGCTATATACATTATATACTATTTCGTATATATTAATATTTCCGTTCCTCGATAACGTAATTAACAGTAAATTGGTAAAACAACCAGGTATACCGTGATCAAAGACTACTAATATGAGTCGATTTATTGATTCATGCACATGACATTAATTGGGAACTGCTGGTGACGATTAAAAATATTATCGGGTTACACGCCCTTTTTGGATCGGGTTGACAACGATCCGACATATCGAGCTAGCCAATGCATATGGATAGGCTTACGTGTTCCTTTTAGACGGTTATAACATCGAGCGCTAAATTTCAGGGATTAGTCTTCCACCCCTATAACAGGAGATAGGACAAATCTATTTTTAAGATACTCTACGTCTGTCAACACTTTCTACTTTTATGTGGTAAATCAGTTGTTCCGAACATAAAACGTAA
The DNA here is from genome assembly GCA_963995525.1 of Escarpia spicata. Classification (NCBI taxonomy): domain Eukaryota; kingdom Metazoa; phylum Annelida; class Polychaeta; order Sabellida; family Siboglinidae; genus Escarpia; species Escarpia spicata. Next base: position 61,515,291 of record OZ023207.1, on the reverse strand, counting down.
TACGTTAAATGTAACCTAGCAATCGGAAGATACATGCGTGCGTGGCAAATAATTCGGAAAAAGACTGGTGTGCCATATAATTGACAACATGGAATAGACGCAAACACAATAATTCTAATAATATTAACCATCATGCCAATGGAATGGAACTACGAATAATATATGTACGTTCTACACACTATCACGACTAGTTGTCAACTTCACATTTTCTCCGACCAACGGCATTTTGAACTAACAAAGAGTAACTGCGAGCGCGTTATTGTGTTGATGTAGCTATGCTGTTTGCTTTATAATATCTCAAATATTATTAACACGGCTGTCATCTACTTAGGCATTCAGTCACGTGACAGAATTTTTTGCTAGTCGCATAAGTATTGAATATTACACCGTGTGATTAGAAAATAACGTTCTTAACGTAAAATAGTACATACATAGACAAAACAAAACATTAGCAAACCTGGATTATATAGAATATGGTCAACTTGATGCTTTATGTTTATAATTGGTTGGCTGGAAGATCTTGAGACTGGATCATTGAGATGTTGCGGGTTAACAAAAAAACGGAAAAGCAGTGTAAATATTGATCAGATAAGTATAATTTTGGGTCAGTATTATTATTATACTACCTGTAGATATATTTATAAACTATTTTAGCTAAAATTAATGCGAAAAAAGTATTTTAGACTACGATCGCACAAAAAGAAATACGCATACACACACGCACCCACCCACCCACCCACAAACACACACTTACACACACATACACATAGACATACACATACACACACACACACACACACACACACACACACACACACACACACACACGCACACACACACACACAAACACACAAACGCACACACTCACGCACACACGCACACAAACACACACACACACACACACACTCAGACATTCGAATACGAACTGAGTTCACCTCCGTCCGCCCGTCCATCACATGTTTGATGCGGTTAGCCACCAACATAGCACAAACTGAAATTGTACATCTGAATCGCACTGCAGTGTATGTTTGTCCACGACGAAGGACGCTGTCTTGCATGTCTAATCAGGTCCGTTGTCTTTTTCTGTCGGAAATAACTATACATTCATATTTCAAATAAAAGTCATTTGTTTTATATGTATCCCATTTGCTATTATATTATTGTGAATGTTGCAATGCTATTAACTAATTTAGATTTTGTCAACGGTTGATATATGCGCGAAGTCTACATAATTATGTGACACATCTTAGTGTAAAATAGATTTGTCAAAACCTTCCGAGTTGACAAACATACTCACATATCTACTTCGCTGTCGATGGATATTACAGTTTACGAAACCTGATATTGCCCTTTGCAACGTTGCCTGTTCGTCGTATTCAAGTGACATCGACACTTCCTGTTATTATGCACAATGATTCGACTTGAACAAAACTACGTCCAAGTTACTGGGGTGCTGAGGCGGTACGTGATTTACAACTGACAGCTATATACATTATATATGATTTAGTATATGTTAATATTTTTGTTCCTCGCTCACATAATCAACAGTAAATTGATAAAAACAACCAGATACACCGTGATCAAAGACAACTAATATCAGTCGATTTATTTATTGATGCACATGACATTAATTGGGAAATGTTTGTGACGATAATAATCTTCTCGGGTTACACGCCCTTTTCGGATCGGGTTGACAACGATCCGGCACATCGAGATAGCCTATGCATATGGATAGGCTTACGTGTTCCTATTAGACGGTTATAACATCGAGCGCTACATTTCAGGGATTAATCTTCCACCCCTGTAATAGGAGATAGAACAAATCTAGTTTTAAGATACTCTACGTGTGTCAACACTTTCTACTTTGATGTGGTAAATTAGTTGTCCTGAACATAAAACTTAATACGTGAAACATAACCTTGCAATCGAAAGAAACATGCGTGCGTGGCAAATAATTCGGAAAAAGGCTGGTGTGTCATATACTTGACAACATGGAATAGACGCAAACACAATAATGCTAATAATATCAACCATCACGCCAATGGAATGGAACTACGAATAATATATGTACGTTCTACACACTATCACGACTAGTTGTCAACTTCACATTTTCTCCGACCTACGTCATGTTGAACTAACAAAGAGTAGCTGCGAGCCCGTTATGGTGTTGATGTAGCTATGCTGTTTGATTTATAACATTTCAAATATTACTATCACGTCATTTACAAAGGCATCCAGTCACGTGAAAGGCATTTTTGCTAGTCGAATAAGTTTTGAATATGATATCGTGTGATTACAAAATAAAATTCTTAGCGTAAAATAGTATATACAAAGACAAAACATAAAACAATAGCAAACCTGGATTATATTTAATATGGTCACCTTGATGTATTATGTTTATAATTGGTTGGCGGGAAAATCTTGGGATTGGATCATTTGGATGTTGCGGGTTAAAAGAAAATCGGAAAAGCAGTGGAAATATTGATCGGATAAGTATAATTTTGCTTCAATATTATTAAAATTCTACCTGTATATCTTCTTATAAACGATTTTAGGTAAAATTTAACCAGAACAAGTATTTTAGACTACCTTAGCTTTCGTGAGCGATATTACAATAAGTAATATTGATTAATCATACTTTACGCCCATTCGCTCGGGAACCTATAGTGTATGTCTAGCGTAGGATAGTAGGGCACTAGGTGATAGGTCATTCTAATTCAGAGTCTACTTTATTGAATATATGACAATAAGTTATTTGAAGCATATAGAATAAACAAAAAGAAGTATCTGCCAAATATATAATAAATTATGTTCAAATTAACTCATGAACCAGTGCGAACTGGTTAAACATTCACGCATGTAAATATATAGTTATGTTGTAATAGAAGGGCACTTAACTTAGACTTAGACATTCAGGTATAAACTATCTGGAGGAAAAAGTGTAAGTGGAAAGGCAAAAACTAGTATGAATAGCTTATTAGATTACTATCATTATTATCAAATAAATTCTGAAATTGCCCTTGCAAGCGGCAACTTAAGGCAAAGCGACACCTGGTGCGCGATGACTGCCACATCTGGGCAGATTTTGTCTTGTCCGGCTGTAGAAAGTCATGAACAGATACTATGGAAGAAGGACTCGCCTTTCTGTGCGTGGGGTGGTGGAAGATGGAATGTATGCGGAAGGAGGTAGTTTTCAGTGCATGGGGATTTGAATAGTGGAATGTCTGCGGAAGGAGGTAGATAGGTTGATAGATATTGTGAAGGGGATGGAGATGAGAATAAGAAAGGAGACAGGTGGAATGGAGAGATAAGACATGGAGAGAGTTGGGAATATTGTGACACAGAGGTGTAAACAAAAATGGGGAAAGGCGACTGAGAGGAAGCAAAGTGATTGGAGGGGAAGACATTGGAAAATCGACTGCAGGAAAGGTGACATCCGTGTAGGTGACAGGGGATAAAGTGACTGTAGAGAACGAGGTAAGATGGAAAATGGGACGGGAGAGGAGAGAAGAAGATTTTAATCAGAATTAATTAGTTGACAATGTCAACATATGTGATTCAATGGGGAGTAGTGATCACAACCAGATACATTTTAACATCAAAGGAAAATCAGAAAGGAATTGTAAAAAAGCAGTACAGTATACATTTCCACAAAGGAAGATATAAGGACAAGTGGACATATTTAGGAATGATAGACAGGAATAGCACACTGAATAATAAGTCAGTAACAGAATGCTGGAATATCTTAAAGAGTCAATTTGAGGGCATCGTCGATAAACCTGTTCCCTTGATAAGAAATACAAGGGAAACCGTCCAGAAAGAAACAATTATCGAAAGAAGCCATTAAACAAAATAAGTACAAACAAATGATGTGGACGTCATATATACGTACTGGAAATAATGAAGGCTACAACATTTCTAAAGAAGCACTTAACAAAGTTACAACTGAAATTAATCGAAGCAAACAGAAAGTTCAGGATGAGGTCGGTCCTCTAGAAGATAGTGCTGGGAATATAATATCAGAGGGACTATAATGGCAGAAGACCTGAATGAGTATTTTAGTTCGGTGTTTACCAGGGAAGAAGTTCACTGCCAATACCAGAGACTAAGTTCAAGGGGGCGGAATCATACTATTTAGGACAATTTATTGTAACCCCGGAAATGGAAGCTACGAAGGATAAATCACCAGGAATGGATGAGATTCCATACAAACTAGTACTGGAAATTGTAGAACAAATTAGCATACAGCTTGCAACAGCATACAATGTGTCATTATATATCATCTACTTAGATTTTCAGGAAAAAAAAATTGTTTAATGCCACGTCAAATACTACTGCTCAAACTAAATGCACATGGAATAGGAAATGGTATACGTTATATACAATAGAACGAGTAGTAGTTGATGGGGAGGCTTCAAACTAGAAGGTTTGGGTGGGGTACCACAGACATCAGTACTGGGACGTATATTATTCTGAATGTATTTCAACGATTTGGCCGATGATGTAACAAACATTGTGTTGAATTTTTCGTTTGATACAAAACTGGTTAGAAGGATTAAATGCGATGGATATAGACAGCATTTACAAGACGATTTTGACAAGTTGATCAAATTGTCTGATCATTGGCAATTGTAAATGGCTCCACACACGATATAGGATTGAAGATTACAATATGAAATGGGGGACTGTATTAAGTACTTCTGTAAAAGAAAATGACTTATTAATGGAAGATTAATGGAACAGGTGATCTGCTGATTGTGTAGGAGCTAGTGACAACGCTACTTTCAATAACAACACACAGTTAGTCTATTTGGGGCGAAATACTTTGATTTTAAAGAGATGTTGAGTCTGTCACAAAGTACTACATCCCACCTCGTACTTGATTGATAACTGAAAACTGTGTAAATATTGCGCAAACAGTATAATAAATGGTTAAGTTCAAAGCAATGTTTATTTCAACAACAAACCTCAATAACATCGAATGTCGTCACCTTTACTTAACTAAACAGCAGTGATTCAACAACTACTTGAAAACAAAACATAATTACAACAATCTACACGCCATCGAAACCATTATGATGGGCGTATTATGAAACTGCTTTCGGAATGTGTAAAACAAAAAAATCAGTTATATGATTCCCGCCGTGAAGTACTAGAACTATTCCACGCACTAGGAGAAAGATAGTCTCACACACACACGCATACAACATTCACACACATACACACACACAAACCCACGCACGCGCGCGCACATATTACGTAAACAAAATAAGTGTGTCTGCTTGATTAGTCCTTCTGTTTGTGTACATGTGCATATGTATGTCTTTATGTCGGACCGTATGTACGTCTCTTCGCATGTATGTATCTTGCTAGCTATAAACGATCACAAAACTTGGCCGATCAAAAACGAAACTTTATTTTGTTATCCTTCGGTTAACTGCACAAATGGGCTGCTCTGAAGTGTATCCTTTGTAAAATTGAATAAACCTTCCGAGTGATGCGTGTCTTTAATCAGCCCCGAACGTGAATCACACCCTGGTGCTAGTGCCTTGCCGTGGCAGGGTGACCTGTATGCCTTTAAGTTACACAGAGGGTTAGTGCGGGAACCTTGTGCTCCTGGCAGATTTAGCCTATACGGAGAGGTCGCGCAGTAGGCCATACACAATTTATGCCGTGGTCCTTCAGGATGGTTTTTTTTGCGCAGGGCTAACAACCCTATCTTTAAAAACGTTACATAAACAAAAGATGAATATATCAGCCACAACCCGGCAGGAAGACTTTTCGAAGCGAACGAATCGTTGGGAACTTCAATCCTGCTCCAGTCGGAAATAGGTGTAAAGGCAGTAAGTAATTAAGTAGCTAAATGAGTAAGCAAGCATGTATGTAAGTAAATAAGTAAATCAATCAGTCAGTACGTAAGTAAGTTGGTTAAATATTAAATTAGTAAATAAATACCTGGGACGGATGGCGACGTCAATACCATCATTGTTTGCATACCAATATTGATTGCATACCATCAATATCATCATGGTTTGACTAGAAATATGTTGTTAAACAATCAAGTATTTTGTTTATTTCTGATGTTTCATGTGTTTTTGTGTTGTTTAATGTTGTCTTTATTATACTGCAACTATGTCTTGTTTGAAGGCTTCTATCTCCGTTTTCCTGTTGAATGAAATATTGGTGCAACAATTAAGCAAAAACAACAGTTGTTAGAGTAAATCAGCAGCACACAACATCATCTTGTATGGTTTACCTAAATGCATATTGTAACAGTGCAAGCATTTAAATACTTCGTATTGTTTAATTAGTCAAACCATCACTCAGTGAAATATTCCAATATATATTTTACGAGTAACACAATACAATTGTGAAGCAGATGTATATAATAAGATGCATTCACGCATCATCAAACTTTACGGTGCAGTATCCTTATCACCCGGATCAATGCAATCTGTTGGTAGAATATTTTTCCTGTCTGATTTCTATGAAATCAATGTGTTTTAAATATACTAGCATGAAACTTTATTGTAGTTGTTGTTTTATTAACTTTAAAATATGCAAATATGAACATTGCATTTTCTTCCCTTTACTATAATAAAAGTGTCCAGATAAGAGAAAAATGTACGGGGCGAAAGCACTGTTAGCCTTCATGTTGTGTTGCAATAACAAAGTACCTTGTAACTGATGATATTTGACATTTCTGGTAAATTAATGCAGTAGATCTAGCAGGTTGAGTGCTAGCATGCATAGGCAGTGAAATTATGAATATTTGGAAGAGTATAGTTGGCAAAATGAGTTAGTGCCATTTTTATTTAGATGACACACGTGTGTGCAGGGAACCATGCCTATGTTGGTAACTATTAATAGGCACCGAGCATGGATTTGTTTTCAAAGAGCTGGAGGTACATGACATTAAACAAAATGATCAACATACCATTTCTTAAATTTAAGATTTTCAAACAGTAATTTCCTTATAATCTAACAAAACATTAACATGGCTGTCAGTGGAAATGTTAGCAGTTGTATTTGCCCTTCTTTGTTGAATACAAATGCAATAACTAACCAGGTAAACTTGATCAGTGATACTATTTTCAATGTATGATGTGGTGTTATCCTCCTAACTCCACCATGTGTATGGCCGAAACTTTAAGGAAAATAATTTGTTAAAATATGACCTGTGGGAAGCATCTTACAATAAAAATATTATTTCAATGTATTTAAATATATTTTGGGATTGCAGATCCAAAAAAAATTAATATCTTCAATCGGTGGTATTTTAGGCCTTTTGCATGATTATACTGCCATTTTAGTGTACACATGTCCTTAAATCCATATTATTTATTTTACACAATATTCCACAAATGTCATGATAGTTATTATCATATTAAAGTGTAAAATAAAAAAACAAAGCCTAATGTGAACAAAGATCATGTGGCTTACACTCTTAGCCAGGGACATAGCTCGGATTTGTATAAGGGATGTTGTGGGATAAAATCGGTTTACTAAACACATTTGAATATGCTCTGTAATGTCTCACGTTGGTCAATTAAATCATGTGCAATTTGGACACTTTGTGTACAGATTAAATGTCAACTGAATACATTATAATCATATCTATGCCGCTCCGTTTGCAGTTCATTTGTGGCAATCAAAGACACCCCAAAGCCTACAAATGTTATGTGCATACATTTTATTATTATACAATCACATGATTGACATTAATACATTTTCATACAATACAAAGTAACTTTATTATTTAGATTGCACTGCACATAAAAACGTACATAGATTACTGGTGCCCGGGAAAAGAGTTGAAATGTAAATTTACAAAATATTATCAACACCTTGTTATATGGCCATAGGGAATCCGGAACAAAATCCAATAGAATAAATTTATGTGGACAAAACACCGCGATATAAAAAAACAGACAAAATCCCATTGTGTTAATAGTGCACAAATCCTGCGACAAAACGAAATGTTTGCACGTATGGGGTTAATTATATGTTAATGTAATGTATTACTATTACTTTGCTTCCTTCCTATTACTATTACATGCTGAAGAAAATGCATTGTTTGTATGCATCCAGGTATGATTTATTTTAATGCAGCAATCTACAATGAAATATTAATTTTAGCGCAAGTCAACTTACTCTAAATTAAGACATAACACAAGGAAAGCACCCTACGTAACACTGCTTAATAAATTAAATACATGATTATAGCATGTAATGTTGCAACAGTTCCCTGAGTAAACTGCTCGTTCAATTCTCTTGAGTGTAGTTGTAAATCACTGTGTTGTAACTGCTTTAACAGGTGTATGCCTACCAAATACTTCAATAAGCATTTCATTTCAGTACGTTAGTATGAATAACCAGCTGAAATAGATAGTGAATGATGAGTAAGCAAGCATGCAAGTAAGCACGTCAGTCAGTCAGTCAGTCAATCAGTAAGTAAGTTGGTTAACTAGTATATTAGTAGTAAGATAATACCTGGGACGGATGGCGACGGACATCTGATAGAATCGTATATATAACATGTATAGGTATTGTGATTGTGTGTAGATCCTATAATTTCAAAAGTTATTTACAATTTCAAATGTTGCGCACACAGGAACTGACGTCTACACGTGCGACGAAGACTGTACTACTACTACGCTGTTATTGCTGGGAATATATTGATAGTATTGGCACAGTTTAGATATGGGTCATCATCTAAGAGTAACAACTGTTATGAAACATCAGCCGATAAAGGCTTCTTAGCATGAGAGGAGGCTTTGCATCAGATATTGAGTGAACATTTGTGGAGTCCAAATTAACGTATCATGTTTCTTTGAAGCCGTGGTGCTGCAAAAAAGAGATTCATTAAAAGAAAACAATCTGAATCGCATAGCTACCGTGAAATACATTATTTCATAGTATCAAGGGAGCAGAGCTGAATATTCTATCAATGAGATCGTTGGATGACTTTCTGGGCTACACTTGTACACTTAATATACTAATCCACAAATATTAAGTGTACGCTTTGCAAGAATGAAACACTCTGAGGAGTACATGAACTGTCTTCGAGTCATTTTTCCCATTATTACTGTTTATGTGATACACGGTGGAACATATGAATCCACCGTTTTACCTGCCCTACGAAGCCGCGAGGCAATTCTACCATCACACACGCAACAATGCACATGCGAGCTGCCTCTGAACATAAACAAGTGGCTTCACATTGCTCAAAAAGCATAGGAGACAATGCAACATTGCATGCAAACAAGCACTACTTGAATATAATCCTTATTTTTATATGTTCTACTGAATGATGTATATTATATACTAGCCATGTTTTCTAGAGATGATCTTAAAGTTGTCGTTGTTATCGGCCCCCAACTTACACCACCAGGAGCAACAATCATAATGTACTTTATATGGTATTATATCAACCAGAGAACACCAGTCATAATGGTATTTATAAGATCTCATGTTAAGCATACAACATTGTTTTGTTTTTTAATACAAGTACGTATAATTTCCTCTGGCCATATGACAGACAATAGCTGCTGATAAGCAGGTGCTACAAATTTAATTTACTTCTTTTTTAGATTTAGCAAACATAAAAATGTACATTAATTACAGATGCCCCGGAAACGACACAATGCAAATTAAGAAAATGTTATCAAAACATTGTTTAACATTACCTATGTTTTCGAATTGATTGATTTACATAAAATATAACAATATGCATTAATTGTATACTGTTTTAATCTACAGTGGCTGCTATCTATGTAAATATCCTCTGTGAAATTTGTGTGGCATCAATAGAGGCTATGTGGCCATGGTGACTCTGGGAAAAAAATCTATTTAGCATGAATTCTTATGGACGAAACACCACAAAGAACAAATCCTGCAACAACATAAAACTATTGAAAATAATCTTCTTAAATTCATATAAGTTGATAGTTTGAGGTGGGAACTGTTTACAAAATATAATCGTTTTGTCTTGCCTGTGTCTGTATTAATGTACAGTTAATATATAATTTGTCCAGATACTGGCCATGGGCACTGAATATATAGAGTAATTTGTAATTTACCTGATACTCTTGTTTTCTTGTAGCATGACTTTCCTTCAACAGCCATTCAAATAGGACACATGCCTAGGTTTCGCAAAAAAGGTAACTTCTGTATGATATAGCCAGACCTGTCATGGCAATTTCCTTGCAAAGACAAAAACCTGGCATTGCCAACTTTAGAAGTAAAGGCAAATAAATTTAAAAACAAAACAGTACGATTAATAAGGGTAGCTGCCTACGGCTATAAGCCACACAGCCATAAGGGGATGTGACATGACCAGGCATGACCCTTGGCCATGCCTGGTCAGTCATGAACCAGGGCTTAGGCATGGATGATTACTCATGCCTGGATTTAAGATGGTATAAATGTATTGTATCATATTATTATTAGGATTATTTTAGTATGTCTACGAGGGTTAAAAGTAAAGGCTAGGCCTAGCTGAGATTTTGTGTCTTCGCGCCGTTTTTACCTTTACCTGAGAAACAAGTCAGAGAACTATAGACCAGTGAGTTTAACATCAGTGATTTGTAAATTATCAGAAAGACTAATTAAAGATCACATGGTGGATTTTCTTGTTAAACAAAACTTTATAAACCCATCTCAACATGATTTTTTTAAAGCGAGGTCATGCTTAACAAATATGTTATATTTTTTGGAAGACATCATTAAGTGGGTAGATGAGGGATCACCAGTAGATATCGTCTACTTAGATTTTCAAAAAGCTTTTGACAAAGTACCACATCAAAGATTACTGCTTAAACTAAAGGCCCATGGCATAGGAAATGGTATAATAAACTGGATAGAACAATGGCTGATTGACAGAAGACAACGTGTAGTAGTTGATGGGGAGGCTTCAAACTGGAAATCGGTATTGAGTGGGGTACCACAGGGATCAGTATTAGGTCCTATATTATTCTTAATATACATCAACGATTTGGATGAAGAAATAATAAGCAAGGTGTTGAAATTTGCGGATGATACAAAAATTTTTAGAAGGATTAAAAGTGATGGAGATAGACAGCATTTACAAGATGATCTATGACAAGTTGATCAAATGGTCTGAAAAGTGGCAAATGATGTTCAATTTTGGGAAATGTAAATGCCTCCACATAGGACATGGGAACAAATATGATATGAAGATTTCAGAGCAGTGCGGAATTGCAGCTTCAAAGGGAAATCAAATCCTTTGATTAATTAGGCGAAACATAACGTATAAGGAAAAAGAGCTAATAATACCGCTGTACAAAACAATAGTTAGGCCTCATTTAGAATATTGTATTCAAGCGTGGAGGCCATATTGCAGGAAGGACATAGATATGCTAGAAAGAGTGCAGAGGAGAGCAACTAAAATGATACCAAATCTGAGGGATCTTAGTTATGAAATACGCCTAAAAAATGCGGTTTAACAACACTAGAGACCAGGAGATTGAGAGGAGATCAGATAGAAGTGTCTAAAATATTGAAGGGTTATGAAAATATTGATAGAAATATGCTTTTCTCATTTAAGAAAGATAGAAGGACTAGAGGACATGATCTTGCATTAGCACAGGAGCAGAGTAGATTGGATATAAGAAAGTTTTCATTTTCACAAAGGACTGTAAATGAATGGAACAGATTACCTGCTGATTGTGTGGGTGCTAGTAGCGTGAATATGTTTAAAAATAAAATCGACACATAACTCAGACGGGCGGGATACACATAGATAAAAGGGTCGGACTCTCGATAAGCCAAGGGCTTCCTTGTCCACCTGCTACCTAGAGTTAATTCTCTGGGTGGCAATATTGTTCAATCTTGTTAAATCTTGTTAAACTCTCTTATGTGGATGTGAAGCATGGCAACTAAAACAAGCCAAGAAAATAAAACTAATGCATTCGACACTAAATGCCTGCGAAAGATTCTGGGCATACACTGGAGCGACCATGTGACGAACGTAGGTGTCCGGGTGGGCGCTATGGTGGATACCAGCTACCCAGAGAAAGAGGGGACGACCACGAATGAACTCGAGCCAAAGGATCGACCGCGACCTACAGCTGGTCAACAAAAGTTGCAGTGACGTCAGAACACTAACATGCGACATATCTGAATGACCTGCTTTCACTGCCTGGTGCGTTTCTAGACGCGGGAGCCGCTAAATAAATAAGTAACTATTGTTTTGTACAGCAGTATTGTTAGTTCGTTTTCCTAATACGCTATATTTCGCCTAATTAATTCAAGGATTTGATTTTCCTTTGAAACTGCAACCTTCATATCAGCACTAATAATTAACCCTAAGTCATTTTCTTCTACAGTAGTATTTTGTACAGTGAACCCCACTGCACGTTGTATATCTTCGTTCCTATGTCGTGTGTGGAAACATTTACATTTCCCATATTTAAAAAATAAATCATTTTTCAGTTTTTAGACAATTTGATCAACTTGTCAAAATCGTCTTGTAAATGCTGTCTATATCCATCACGTTTAATCCTTCTAAACAAGTTTGTATCATACGAAAAATTCCATACATTGTCTGTTACATCATCGGCAAAATCGTTGATGTATATTCAGAATAATATAGGTCCCAGTACTGATCTCTGTGGTAACCACGGAAATTCCAGTTTAAAGCGTCCCCATCAACTACTACCCTTTGCCTCCTATCAATGAGCCATTATTTTCTTGTATAGTTTAAGTAATAATCTTTGATGTGGCACTTTGTTTAAATGTTTCTGGAAATCTAAGTAGATGTAATCTGCGATATTGCGTCTTTCCGTCTAAATGAACAATTTCCTCTTCTAATGACCAGTTGAAAACTGTTGCAAACTGTATGATAATATGTTCTACAATTTGCAATACTACTTTGGATGGAATCCTATTAAATCCAGGTGATTTACTATCCTACGTAGACCTTATTTCCTTAGCTACCATTTCCGGGGTCACGATTGACTGTCCAAAATAGTCTGAGTCCGCTCTCTTGAACTTATACTCTGGTATTGGCAGTGAACTAATATCTTCCGTGGTAAACATTTAACTAAAATACTAATGCAGGTCTTTTGCCATTAGAGTACCTCGGATATTATATTTCTAGCTCTATCTTCAAGAGGACGGAACTAATCCTGAACTTTCTGTTTGCTTCGAACATATGCATATAAACTATTGCTATCATGTTTTATATGTCTAGATAATTTATATTTATAGCTTCTCTTTACATTTCTATTTCATGTGTAACTTGGTTAATTTTATAATGTTGTAGCCGTCATAATTTCGAGTACTTCTATATGACGTCCATACAATTTGTTAGTACAAATTTTTATAATGGCTTATTTTGATAATTCTTTCTTCCTGGACCGCTTCCCTACTTTTTTTCAAGGGAACAGGTTTATCGACGATGCCCTCAAATTCACTCTAAGGTATTCCAGAATGATGATGCTGTCATAATCTTCAGTGTGTTATGTCTGTCTATCGTTGCTATATACTTCCACATATCTTCCTTTGTTGCAAATTTCTTCTGTACTGCTTTTTTACTATTCCTTTCTGATTTTACTTTGATGGTAAAATGTATCTGATTGTGATCAGTACTCCCCAGTGGCTCACATACATTCACATTGTCAACTTATTCATTCTGTGAGGGCAAAACTGTATCTACCGTATTCACACCCCTGGTAGGGTCTAGCTTATGTTGAGAAAGGTAACTGTCTCCTACTAAAACTACAAACTTGTGGTCCTCACTCCACTTTCTCTGTAGAGATTTACATTGATATGACCATGGTTAAAATCGTCGTAATAATACAGTCCTGTTACCTCAATTCTCTTTGTGTACGTTTTCATTCTCTGCTGCGCATATGTTTGGGCTTCGATAAACTACACCAACCGTTAACGTTGAGTTTCCAGTAAATATGTCACAAAAAACAGCTTCTTCGCAATCTGGTTCTCTGTCATATTTTATTTCACAAGCTTGGATAGATTCTTTAATATATAAAATAACTCGAAATTCTCTTCTTCCTATCATATCTTTCCTAAACAATACATATTATGTCAGTCGCAATTCGGCATCTGATATATTAGTGGTGGCCCACGATTCGGTTATACCTAATATGTGAAAGTCAATGTCATCTAACATAATGTTTAATTCACCTCTTTTTTACTATGCTCCTAACATTTAAAACAACCGCATTGATGTCCACTTTCAGAAGCGTTTACTACGCTGTTCTTTTGTGATTTATTTGTTGAAAGTCGGATAAAATATGAAGTAGACACCTGGTTGTGATAGTGTTTAGAACGTACAAATACTATTCGTAGTTTTATTTCATGGGCATGATGATTGATATTATTAGCATTATTGTGTTAGCTTCTGTTCCGTTTTTTCAAGTATTTGGCACACCAGCCTTTTTTGCGAATCATTTGCCACTCACGCATACTGCTTTCGTTTGCTATGTTACCTATCACGTATTACGATTTACGTTCAGAACAACTGATTTACCTCATAAAAGGAGAAAGTGATGAAACACATGGAGTATCTTAAAACTATATTTTTCCTATCTCTTTTGTAGGGATGGAAGATTAACCCCTGGAATTTAGCCCTCGAGGTAATAGCCGTCTAATAGGAACATGTAAGCCTAGCCATGTGCATAGGCTAGCTCGATGTGCCTGGTCGTTGTCAACCCAATCCGAAGAGCGAGTGTAACTCTAGGATATTGTAATTGTCACCAACAGTTCCCAATTAATGTCCCGTGCGTAGATCAATAAATCGACTCATATTAGTTGTCTGTGATCTCGGTGTATCTGCTCAACACGAAAATTTCGTGTTTTTGTTTTGGCGCTCGTATGAAATAGACATCACAATGCCATCACGTTGCTGTACCGTTGGATGCATAAATCGTTTACCAAAAGTGTGTACTGTTTGATTTTATAGAATACCACTTGATTGTGAAAAGAAGAGCGGAATGGTTCACAGCTATCCATCGCATGCATTGGAAGCCGAAAGAACACACCAGGATTTGTTGGGACCTCTTCTGCATATGTTTGTAAACTGGAATGTGTTTGTGTGCATAAGTATGTATGTGAATATATTTGAATGTATGTATGTGAATGTATGTAAATATATATATATATATATATATACATATATATATATATACTAAAATCCAAAACATTATACCCCTTTATATTTACACAGGGTGTATATATATATATATATTAATGTTTTGTTTATTATGTTTTCATATAATAATCTAGTCATTACACTGTTTTAATAATATAAATTCTTAGACTGTCATGATTCATATCAAAATGTTGGCACTCAATCTCCAATTTGGATTATATCAAACTACAGAAATTATAATATAATTAATATGCTTCTTACATCTATGTAGGCACTCAACTACACAAATGATTAGTTGTAGTTAAAGATATGTTTCAGTTGTTCCGTCTACTGACCCTACCCATCTCGATTATGTACCGTCATTGTTTGCCTTCAAGAGAGCTGCAGTTGGCTGCAAGCGTCTCGTGGATGAGGAAAGATTCCAGAGATCAAAAGGAAGAGAGATCCAGAAAACCGAGGAAGAGAAAATACATGAAACTGAAGTTGTTATGGGTTATGAAGCAGCAGAATCCCTCATAGAACTGTTCACCCAACCTAGCATATTTAGGAATAGTGGTAGGCCCCTTTATCATTATGGATTTTGTGTGTTATGATTTGTAATAGTTCTCTCTGTTAACCTTTTATTTAGTAATACATTAATTGGTGTTTACAATTAGTATTAGCTACATAAAAAATTTGCTCACAAAATTATATTCTTGCAATTGTACATCATAAGCTGAGACAGACATATATATATATACTAAAATCCATAACATTATACCCCTGTATATTTACACAGGGTGTATATATATATATATTTATTTATTTTAGTTTATTGTGTTTTCATATAATAATCTAGTCATTACACTGTTTTAATAGTATAAATTCTTAGACTGTCATGATTCAGATCCAAATGTTGGCAATCAATCTCCAAATCAAAATTATGTTCTTGCAATTGTACATCATAAGCTGAGACAGCTTAAATGCTTGGTTTTATGTCTTGTAGAAGTTCCCAAGAGGACTAAAAATAAAATGCTAGATTCCAGCAAGGCTTTGGAAAGGTTCAATTATTGTAAGCTGTTTAAAGTACTTCTAAAACTTACGGTATCACCTCTGGTGTTAAGATTGCTTTGTATATATGTATACTAAATAGAAATGGCAAGAGAGATGGCCCTCTGGCATGTCGCCTAGTTTACTACCTCTAATGGGGTCAAACAGGGAGCAATTCTGTCTCTTATTCTGTTCTCCATATACATGGATGGCTTGTTTGAACAGTTAGAAAATAATGGAGTTGGATGCCAGATGAACAACCACTATACGGGTGGTATTGTATACGTAGACGATCTCACTTTGCTAACAAGATCCCGAGTGATAGTTTTAATCGAGATTTGCGAACAAATATGCATACTAATACAGCCTAAATGGTAACGGTAGTAAGAGCAGATCTCTGATTTATGGATGTCGAAGAACTGCTGTTTTCAACGGTTCTCGTTATCTAGTGTCCACAATATGTTGTACACCTTGGCCATCATATACCCGTTGTTAGTAAGGATAGTTTAGTCGCCGATGGTACTGCTAAATTTTGGATAGGGTTTAATATGATCATGGACTATTTTGGTCATATTAAAACAACTGTAAAGTGTAATTGATTTACACAATGATGCTGCTCTTAATATGGAGCTCCACTATGGGATTGCCAGAATAAGAGTGTTGGTATTATACGCGTAGCATGGCGAAATGTATTAAGGAAGTTCTGGGGGATGGTACTACTTACACACAGTGATGTTATAACATTGTTATTGGATTGTTTACCATCATTGATAATCTAAAAGCAAAGGTGCACAACATTTATCAATAAAGCCATCAACCACAATCCATCGATTTTATGCAGTGTTGTCAAGATATCTATTGAAAATCCATGATCAAATAGTAGCGCAAATTACTGTCACGTCCTAAATGATAATACATTTAACACAATTGATGTTGTGTCTGCATATGATATTCGCCGTGCGAGGCAGGCTGGTGTGTCAAACGAAATAAAAAATGACGTGAATGTTATACCCGAAATGCTAGAAAATGGTTTTAAGACATGTATTAGTTTAAATGGTAAAGATATCAGCCGTATTATCACGGGAATAACTGTATTTAAACAAAAGTACAATTGCCATTTTCAATGTGCGAAAATAAAGATGTTATTAATAACGTACTGCGAAAAACATTTCAATTAAAGGCTTACCTATAACACAAACACTTGTACATATTGTTTAGCTTCGGTCGCATTTCGTTTTATGTAACAATTTACACTGACAATAATTTATAACTCAACACGTAGACATATGGGCAGTTGTATGATACGCCAGTCACAGAAGAGGCCAATTGTGATTGGAGCAACTGCTGGTAGATTGACAGGCAGATCATTCACGAATTATCAAGAGTTGTCGAATGGTAAGAAAACACAGCCACTACCTGACTATCTGGGCGATTACAACTACCGCTATATAGAGCAATCACCTCCGCGCAGGTGCCCATTCTACCGTTGTGTTAGTAACCGGCCTTGTATTTATGGTGAACGCGTTAGAATTCCGAGCCACACGAGATATATTCGAGGGATAATATCTACTTTCAGAGTGTGTTGCAGAAGTGTGAACTTACAAAACCGTGAACCTGGATAAAGGTAGTATCGAAGAAACGCTCAGCTGAATAAGATCTGAAGCAGCGGGTAATTGACGAACTGTGGAGCAGAACGTTGGAATACTTACCTGATGTGATATCGAATCACGTCTTTACGTATCTTGTTTGTAGAAGACTGCTGATGTAACATTTCGCCTGAATATTCATATATGCCAAAGTGGAGGTTACATGATGCGTCAACATGTAGACAACACGTACAATCTATGTAACTCACAATCGTGGTGTGTAAAATAGTGGAACATTTGAAGGAAATATCAGGAGCGACAAATACGTAAAACACTTGAAGTTGAGTTGAAGATACATCAACTGAGGTTACTGAACGTCAAACATCACGGGACGATTAATTTGCCGGACAACATATGCATTACATTTTGAGCGGATCCTGAATATATAGGATCATTCAAACATTTATACCACTTGTTAGCTGTATACACATTGCGGGTGTATAATACAAGATGTGTGGATGATCAGTGGCATGCAGAAAACATGGATTCATTAAACACTATTTCAAACGGGACAAGCGATTCGAACCCATTGCAGACTTCTTTAAATACCAGCTGGGATTTAGCGAAAAACACTGGAACACAACAACGTGGGTATGCGTATGTTACATTGTTAATCCTGTTAGCGCTAGGTTTACCTGGAAATGTTCTTGTATGTGCAGTCTACGTAAAGAAGATGACAACGTCTACGCGAGTGTATATGTTTGCACTGGCCGTCGTTGATTCATCTGTATGCGTTTGCGGAATAGTGCTGACAGTGGCCGATACTAGTTTTATTACCGCTATTGTATTTATTCAAATCATCAATACATCATTGTGGTTTTCCATGTTTCTTCTAGTGTGTGTGTCAATTGAGCGCCTCATTGCAGTTAGAAGACCACATTCATTCAGTGTTAATCCAATACACGCGAAGAAGGCTCTAATCGTAATAGCTCTGGCTGCAGTAATATTCAGCGTAACTGACATTGTCGTAGCGATTACGTATGAACGGTATCAACGCATCTTCTTAATAAGCTCTGTAAGTGTATGCTTCGTCGTTATGACCATGTGCTACATATTAATTGCGGTATTGCTTTTACAAAAATTGAAATCCTCTCGTATGAAAACAGGAGTTCTAAACACATGTTCCCCTCAACCGAGTACTTCAAATGTAACAGCACGAACAGATTGTTCCACTACAGGGTACAATAATCCGGGACAAGCACATTCATCTGACGGTAAACCAAGTATTCAGTTTATCTCAACGAACATTGTACATGTGACTCGTGCCAAAAAAATAACTGCATCGCAATCCAAAAACGTCAAAGGAGTGTTTCTGATGTTCACTATCACTGTTGTTTTCCTAGCTTCCTGGATACCAGGCTGGCTGTCTATTGTGGGCGTTTCTATCTCGCCAGACGTCTTTCGACTATTTATTGTAAACTCAGTTGTCAATCCGTATATCTACGGCGTTGCCAGCGCCATGTTTCGGGAAGACGTGCGACAGTTCTACCGTCAGACACGCATTAAACTATCGGCGTTTTATCACTGACCGTATCCATTTGTTCTATTACAAATATTAACTCGCAACGTTTGTAAATGTAAATTTTTCAATGAAAATATGAATATGTAATGGGAATTAGAATATTGAACATTGTGTTGGCTTTAGTGTTTTATTGATGAAATACGTTCTCTCCCTCTCTCTGTTTCTCTTTCTCTCTCTCTATCTCTTTCTCTCTCTCTCTCTCTCTCTCTCTCTCTCTCTCTCTCTCTCTCTCTCTCTCTCTCTCTCTCTCTCTCTCTCTCTCTCTCTCTCTCTCTCTCTCTCTCTCTCTCTCTCTCTCTCTCTCTCTCTCTCTCTCTCTCTCTCTCTCTCTCTCTCTCCCCCTCTCTCTCTCTCACTCTCTCAGAGAGAGAGAGAGAGAGAGAGAGAGAGAGAGAGAGAGAGAGAGAGAGAGAGAGAGAGAGAGAGAGAAAGCGTATATAATCAATAAAACACTAATACGAAGCCTATTTTCAATATATTGATATATATATATATATCGATATATTCTATGGAACAGATACGTACCCAAAATAAGTCGTTTATAGTGGCAAAGAATGAGCCCGTGTCAAACATGTTTATGCAAGCTATTATGTGATTAACTAAACGTGGTATTCACTGCGGGATTGAAGCGTTCTCCTCAGGAAAGAACATGGCGTACCGGTATATTGGAAGGCCTAGTGTAAATAATACGGCGTGGTCTCATGGCTGGAAATTGTTCGCGATATTTTCGAGTATTAATATGTTGTTGATGAAGAAAAATAACTTAACAAAATATCATACTAAGTCAACAATTGGACTATATATTCACAAATGTGAAGGCAAGTTTTCAGTTTTTCTGCTGACTGTTACATTTGTCATTCATTCTCCTACGAAACATGGACATGATCACCATGAGCCGTGTGGGATTTCCGACTCCAAATGCCGGGAAATCTCTTCTCCGATCGTCTACAAATGCATGTTTTTTTGTGTGGGGAGAGCCACCACACCCGACCAATCGCCTGTGACAGGTTCGCCTGCCATTTCTTTGGTCTAAAAATTATGTTGATATATTTATGTTCGTGTTGTGGATACATATGTGTAAATCGTATGAATGTACGTTGCTATTGTAATGTTGAGTGTCTTAAAATAAACTCAATGTCACAATGTGGTTAGTCGTACATGAATGTATTGAGACATTTGTTTATGTGTAGTACGTTATATTACGAAAACGCATATTAAACGATAGCCATTTATCGCAATCATTTAATATTCTATACAATAATACGGTATTCCTCTCATAGTCTCTCTGAGAAAACACGGTCTGTAGTAACAATTATCATACTACCAAATTCTCGATAAATGACAATTATACAAGCTGAGTATGTTTTAATGATGCTAGTCAATGTCATACGACTGATGTGACTAATACAGACATTATTATTTTGTACGATACAATGCGGTATTATGTTGATATATTTATGTTCGTGTTGTGGATACATATGTGTAAATCGTATGATTGTACGTTGTTATTGTAAAGTTGAGTGTCTTAAAGTAAACTCAATGTCTCAATGTGATTAGTCGTACAAGAATGTATTGAGACATTTGTTTTTGTGTAGTGCGCTATATTACACAAACGCATATTAAACGATAGCCATATATCGCAATCAGTTAATATTCTACACAATAATACGGTATTCCTCTCATAGTCTCTCTGAGAGAAAAAAACACGTTAATTAGTAACAACTATCATACTACAAAATACTGGGTAAATGACAATTATACAAGCTGAGTATGTTTTAATGATGCTAGTCAATGTCATACGACTGGTGAGACTAATACTGACATTATTATTATCTACGATACAATGCGCTCTTATGTTGATATATTTATGTTCGTGTTGTGGATACATATATGTAAATCGTATGACCTTAGGTTGTTATTGTAATGTTGAGTGTCTTAAAAGTAAACTCAATGTCACAATGTGATTAGTCATTCATGAATGTATTGAAATATTTGTTTTTGTGCAGTGCGTTATATTTAGCAAACACTATTCAGTCTACTTTAACATAACCACAGGTATGGCGAATTGTACACATGCCGTGTAATTATAATATTAAATCGGATATGTACGTGCTATATTGCACATGTCACGTTCTCACCACATGCTATATGTTATTAATGTTTGTATATGTTTAATATATTGTCTATGTATGTTACGATATTTTAAATAGTATTTGGGTACATACATATTACATTCATAATGTACGCATAATAAAATTGTTGTCGATATAAGTGGCACTTGTCTCGTGAATAATATAAGCTGAAGTATGACTTAGAAGTTTCGGATGTTTCGACTGTGCTATTCAAGCTATCTTTCTATCTATGTATTTATGTCTCCGTCTTTGTTTTCTGTATTGTCTGTATAGGTATTTGTACTACTGTCTGTCTCTGTCTGTCTCTGTGAGTCTCTCTCTCTCTCTTTATTTATCTATCTCTTCTCTCTCACTCTTCTCTCTCTCTCTCTCTCTCTCTCTCTCTCTTTCTCTCTCCCACTTTCTTTCTCTCTCACTCTATCTCTTTTTCTCTTTTTCTCACTCTCTCAATTCCCCCACTCTTTCTATACATATTCCAATGCCATAAAACCAAAAATACGCTTTTTAAGTGGCAAAGTAGAATATAACCAGCAAAGCAAAGTTCAAAATAATGCTATTTGTCAATAATTGTGTTAATTCAAAATGGCCACCTCTACGACGGGATAGAAATGTAAACTGTAATGTTTGATTATATTACGTATACTATCTGTCTTATTTTTAGTCGAAAACGCATTGTCCAATGAAACGTTGGTCAAAACATTAGGCAGAGCCGATCTGGACTGCTTTAGGCAGGAGTCTGCCTAATGCAGCAAATAGTCAATATTCGTAGAGCTTATAGCGTGAATAGTCTACACATTAAATACATGTATTGTGTTTTGTGAAGGGGGCGTATTATGTTCATCTGCTTAGAATTAGCGGGCGAAGTAATTTCTTACAAGATGTTTATTCTACTGAACGTGGAAAAGTTGAACATCATTGGGCTTAGTAGTTAACTCTGCCCGATTCGACTGATTTGTTTAGTATTTGAGCATATTCCCATGGGCGCACCTTCACAATGCGAACGTTGTTGGATAGCAGTATACCTTCACCGTAGTTAATACAGACTGATCAGAACAATATATTAATTACTAACTGGAAAAATTATTATCTCCTTTTGACTTTGGCGTAAAATGTTTAAGGGACCAGAATGAACATAATGGAGGTATTATCCACCCCCTGAAACTTTTTTATCAGTCGTTTATTATTTACAAATGGCAAGATGTGTGTCATGTGATTTACAACTTCGCGGCCCTTTTAATAATTATGGACGAATAACGGCATGCTAAATAAATCACGATTGTATTGTTTTAATCGAAAGGATTTGTAGTACATATTTAAGTTTTGTACAACTACCATATCTAATGCAATACAATCGACCCTTGAATAATGACAACAATTATCAAAACTACTCTACGTTGATATTTGACATGTTACCACTGAGCACGGAATTATGTTATCTGGAATTACGGCACTGCAAGCAAGATATCATAACGTTTGTGTTCCACATAGAGTAGCGTGGATCAACGTCTAGTGGACCAAGGCATCTTACTGTGCTCCAAATTGCTATGCTGCTACAGTGTGATGTAAACATTAATTTCGGTGCTATTTTCACGCAGAATATGCAGAAATGTGTAACTTAAGTAATTTGAATGATCACTAACGTTCCATATGATGGGTAGGAACTGTTACAGTTTTAAATGTCCATTCAACGGCGAGGCGGAAAGAACTGTTACCAAAAAAAGTCCAGGCAAGAGGGCAAAATCGCATTTTTGTCAATTGACAAACTTGTGGTAAGAGAGCGACATGCCATATATATATGTGGGAAAATGTATTTAACAATTGCCAGTAATCATTTCTTTAAAGAACATATTGTATGCCGTTGATGACTGTTTTGAGAACATCTTTATTGGAATACAAATTAGTAAACACAACAAAAACAATGTATGTTTATTGTTTGTATTTATGGGGTGGTTCCTATGCTGGCAATATTATATATCTTAATGTGAATCTTCCGAACTTATATATTACATCCGTTATTCGTTGTATATGTATCATATTTATAGGTGAATAAATTGATTCTGTGATCTGAGTTAATTATGAGATCTGAGTTCTGATTGTATATATAGAGCTCCGAATACCAGCATCAGCAAATTTAATGACAATCTGTCATTCATACTTGAAAATCAAAACAAGGTAATATCGACCCTTGAATCATGACTACAATTTTCTCCTCTACACTTTTTACTTGTTACCACTGAGCAAGGAATTATTCCAGCGGGCAAACTGACGTTGTAACAATATTGTTTCGACGTAAGGTACCGACGTCGAAACTACGTCAAAAACACATTGGATTTGAAAGTTGTATCGATGTCAGATGTGGACGTTGTTCCGACGTCGGGTGTCGACGTTGTTCCGGGTCGGGTGTCGACGTTGTTCCGACGTCAGGTACCGACGTCGAACCAACGTCGAAAACACATTGAAAGTTGTATCAACGTCGGGTACCAAAGTTGTTCGACGTCGGGTAACGACGTTGTTCCGATGTTAGGTACCGACGGCAAAACAACATTGAAAACTAGCTAGTGAATCAACTTCGGGTTTTGACATTGTTCCAGTTGCAGGTTGCATCAACGGTTAGTTTGGTGAGCGTTTTTCTTACAATGTAGTTTGCGCCATGTTTCAATCAAGTATGCTTAATTGGGTTCACTGTGGAGCTTACGATGAACAAGCAGGTCGTAACCTGAAGGGGAGACACCCCACCTTAAAAGTTCATAAAATACTGTTTCCATCATTTTCTTATAGCTTTTTATATTAGTTGTCAATAAAGTTCACAGGTACGACCTCTAAAAATGCTATTTATGGGAATATATATATATATATATCGTCCCTATCAAGTAATCAATCTTGTTACACAACTTTAGAAGGCTGTTTACAGGAAAGCACATTTCTAAAACAAGAAGGTCTACACGTGCGACGAAGACTGTACTACTACGCTGTTATTGCAGTGAATGTACCGACAGAATTGGCATTATCTAGATAAGGGTCATCATCTAAGTGTAACAAATGTAATGAAACATCAGCTGATAAAGGCTTCTTAGCAGGAGAGGGGGCTTAGCATCGGATATTGAGTGGTCATTAGTGGAGTCACTGTCATCCAAATTAACATATCATGTGTAGAATAAGGAGGGTAAGGGATAGTACCTCACGCTGAATGACAGCCACGTCCCACACAGGACGGTCAGGGTCATATTTGTCCCCCCTCCTTGTCTAGCTCACATATGGCTCTTAGTGTTTGCATGTGTACGACAGCGCCACACCCCGGGCAAAGGCTTTGGCTGGTCGGCCAAACTATGTGAGTGCCTTTCCGAAGGGTTGTGCCCCCTGTTAGTACACACATCTGTCGGCGGAGTAGGAGGATGGATCCCCACAGGTCAACGGCTACGAAGGCGGGAGATGAAAAGGCCTGGTGTCGGGTTAAGGGCGCATCAGGGATTTAGAATGATTAGCGGCCAGAACCGGCCAGAAATCAATGGCAAACTACTGGACTGTACACTGCAGAAAACCCAGATGAAATCATGATTGCAAAGAGAATCGATATGAGACTCAGTGGTGAGTCTCCCAAGCTAGAAGAGTACCTAACGGCTATTTGGGAAGAGCCAGAAGCAACTGGGAGTACTACTCAAGCTGACGAAGGCAATTTGTAAAATAGACGAATCCAAGAAATCGGACATCACCATTGTCATGGGTGATTTTAACGCCAAAGTAGGACAAAGACAAGACGAGATAGAACGAGGAACAATCGGGACATTTGGATTAGGAGAGATAAACGAAAGGGGAGAACGACGTGTTGAGTTCACCATCTCTAATAACCTCACAATCGTAAATACATATTTCTCAAATCACAATCAAAGACTAGAAATCAGATAGACTACATCATGTAGATGGATATCAGCAATAAGAGGTGCAAGAACACTACCAGGAGCAGACTGTGGATCTGACCAAGAAATACTGATGGCAGAGATGAAACTTAAGTTGAACGTGAATAAAGGAGCAACAACAACACATAGATATGATGTAGAAAGTCTGACAGACGAACACACAATATCTGCGAAGAATCGATTTACTACTTTATTGACAATGACACAAGATTAAGATAAAGAAGAAATTGCAAATGATATCAAGACAATGTTCCGAGAAGAAGCGGAAAAACACCTACAGAAGAGACAGAGAGGAAATACCAACCCTGGATCAGTATAGAGACCTTAAAGAAAACAGCAGAAAGGAAAGAGCTTAAGAATCGCACAAACGAGGAATCGATCAGAGTAAGGTATAATGATTTGAACAAATAAAAAAAAAAACTCTGCAAATGGGACAAACAAAAGTATATAGAAGCCAAGTGTAAGAAAATAGAAGACTGTATGGCAGAGAACCGAAACCAAGAAATGTTTAAAGAAATAAGGAACATGACAGGTAAATTCCAGCCCAGACTCGGTGCCATCAAAGATAAAAATGGGAAAACTCTGACTGATGCAGAAGACATAGCCAAAAGATGAAAAGAATATTGTGAACATATGAACGCACGAGATGGAGACAACAACGACACCCTTGATGTGGGAAACGAAGACCAAGACGAGGAGGATCTAGACCCATTAAGAGATGAGGTGAAATGGGCCAATAATAGTCTAAAAGATTGGAAGAGCCCTGGGTGCGACAATATGCAAACAGGAATTATAAAAGCAGCGGAAGAAGAAGGAATAGACACATACCATGCACTGTGTAAACAAATATGGATGAGTGGAAAATGGCCAGACGATTGGAAGAAATCAATATACATTCCATTACCAAAGAAAGGAGACATACAGCTTTGCTCCAACTACAGAACCATATCACTCATTAGACATGCAAGCAAAATATTGCTGAAAATCATAATGAAAAGAATGCAAGATAAAATGAAAATGGAAGTGAGCAGTACACGGGCAGGATTCAGAAAAAAACAGAGGAACAAGAGACCACATATTCAATCTGAGAATGTTGATTCAGAAATTCAGAGATATAAATAATGATCTAAGAATATGCTTCATCGACTATTCCAAGGCTTTCGACTGTGTGAATCATCAGATGATGTGGAAAACGCTCAACGACATGAACTTCCACCCAAAGATAATCGCCCTCTTGAAATAATTTCATAGCAACCAACAAGCAGCAGAATACACTTCTAGACATGTCCAACAACTACATAAACTTTTACAGTGGGAAAAAGAGTAAGACAAGGGTGAATTTTATACCCATACCTATTCAATATCTACACAGAAGACATGACGAAAGATGTAGAATTAGATGACAGAAATACAAGATACGATGAAGTGTATATTCATGGACATAGAATCAGAGACCTACGATACGCAGACGATACGGCAATCCTGTCCACTACACCAATCGGCTTAACAAACCTAATCATGTCTATAAAAGATCACATTGAGAAAAATGTTAAGAAAATAAAGATCATGGACATTGACAGATGCATTAAAAAAAACAGAAATTGCAATCAACGGGGAGCAAGTTGAAAATGTGAACCATTACGAATACCTTGGAACAAGACTACAAGGAGACGGCAAGACACCATCAGAGAACAGAAGAAGAATAGCCATAGCAACGCAGAAACTAAATAATCTTATATATGTATGGAAAGGACAAAACATACCAACAAAGATAAGAATTTTTTTTAAACTTGCGTTTTCCTAACAGCTCTATACGGGAGCGAAACGTGGACACTAAACAAAGAAGACATGAGAAGAATACAAGCGTTTCAGATGAAATGTTACAGAAAAGTCCTAACAGTGCCATGAATAACAAAAACAACCAATGCACAGATCCTTTAAAAAAATAGACATAAAGAACTGTCAAGTAGTGAATATAATAAAACGACTAAAACTTAGTTATTTTGGCACATCAAAAGACATAATTCCTTACAGAAAACAGTACTAGAAGGGAAAGTGGTGGGAAAGAGAGGAAGGGGGAGACCAAGGAGAAGATGGGAACTGGACATCAGCGACTGGTTGGAAGACGACATCGTGAGAGCAGGAAGACGAAGGGCAGACAGAGCAGCGTATCGTGGGATCACCCGGGCAGCTACGTATCGCAGAGATACGCTGAACTGAAGAAGACGTTTTATTGACGCGATGGTGCCGCATAAAGTTCACACAAAACAACAATTTGAATCGTAGCTACTTTAAATTGCATTATTTTGTAGTATCAAGGGAACATAGCTGAATAATCTATAAACGAGATCATTGGATGATCTTCTGGGCTATACGTGTACATTTAATATACTAATCTACAAATATTAAGTGTACGTTTTGCTAGAGTGAAACGCTCTGTGGATTACATGAACTGTCTTCGAGTCATGTTTCCCATTATTAATGTTTACGTGATACACGACGGAACCTAGTAATTCACCGTTTTACCTGTCCTACGCCTCATCAGCACAACAACTTTGAAGCTTCTCTTCCTAATAAAATCAACAACTACCTGCAACCCTGTGCAGGTAGTGTCACCACAGTACACGATAACTAGTTTACGTTGAAATCTCCACCCATAAATGTGATATAAGATCAACAATAAAAAACACGAAGAAATACAAAATACATCCGGCCAGCGGGTCGTTTTAATGTGAAGACCGCTGAGCATTATACCCGTCTGCGACATGGAGCATTTGAATCTAGGCCATTCAGTCGTGGAAACAGAAAACCGCAGCAGCAGAAGGACATGAACATAACTATAAAGTCTACCATCACTACATCTCATACGAGTGTGTGCGTGTGTGCGTGTGTGCGTGTGTGCGTGTGTGCGTGTGTGCGTGTGTGCGTGTGTGCGTGTGTGCGTGTGTGCGTGTGTGCGTGTGTGCGTGTGTGCGTGTGTGCGTGTGTGCGTGTGTGCGTGTGAGCGTGTGTGCGTGTGTGCGTGTGTGCGTGTGTGCGTGTGTGCGTGTGTGCGTGTGTGCGTGTGTGCGTGTGCGCGTGTGCGCGTGTGCGCGTGTTCGCGTGTGCGCGTGTTCGCGTGTGCGCGTGTGCGCGTGTGCGCGTGTGCGGGTGTGCGCTTGTGCGCGTGTGCGCGTGTGCGCGTGTGTGCGTGTGAATTGTGTGTGTGTGTGTGTGTGTGTGCGTGCGTTTGGGCATGCGTGCGTGTATGTTTTTGTAGTGTATTCGTATGTATGTGCGTGCGCACCTGCCGCCATTTCCAAACTTAGGCAATTTAGTTCTGATCACATTGCCTGTGTCTTTCGGAAGAGACAACAACAGCAATTGGTCCCTTCTGTATGGTGTCCATGCCAGGGGAAGTAGAAGACCACACACAGGGAAATGAAGAAAATCTTTCATGGACTCACTGACCGGTGGTCTCGTTTGTGAAATCCCTTATAACAATAATGGTCAACTACTTCAGCGATGGTCAGCAATAGAATAAGAAGTGCGTATGTACGCGCATGTGTTTTTGAATACAATTACCCATGCTTTTGTAAGTCCCTAAAACGCAGCACTTCATTAAACGACCGCCATTTCAAAGACTGGACCAACACTACACACACACACACACACACACACACACACACACACACACACACACACACACACACACACACACACACACAAACACACACACACACACACAAACACACACACACACACACACACACACACACACACACAAACACACACACACACACTCGGAAGAAGGTCTTTATGATTTACATCAAGTAAATAATTATACAATAACATCAAGTTACCCACGTAATAAACATACATCCAAATTATCAACACAAATGTATTAATTCATGTTGGTCTTTATTATGAAGTTTCCGTTCTTGATACACGTTTTGTTATATGTCAGAAGAGTAAATATACAGTGTTCTTACCAAAATTATATCGTGACATTTACAATGCGTCGTTCCAGCAAACGTTGCTGAAGTCGCCGTACAAAATGTTCTGGGATACAGGTAAATGTTAAGGTTAGATATAAACACTGCATACGACACTGTTGTTGATGCAGTTGATTGTGTTCACTAGAGGGGAACGATCTAGTTGGCCGGCGTCAGTCTACACAGCGTGTGATGTACAGCGGTGGAAGGCCAGTCAGCGCTCGATGTCTGAGTAGAAGAATCTTATTCTCTACTCGCTCTGCTAAAGGCAGCCAGTGCAGCTTGATCAGTATTGTTGAGAAGTGACATAATTTCTTGACGCCATCGACGAGGCGGGCCGCTCAGTTCTGTGTTCTCTGCAGTCGTTCATTTTTTTCTGAGGCAGTCGGTGGAGCAATGAGTTGCCTACGTCAAATCTGCTGGTGTCAAACACATATATGGCTTGCTTTGTCGGTTCCGTTATTAGAGAACGTCTGATTCTTGCTACGTTGCGTTTATGACAAATTGCAGATCTGCTCATTACAATCACGTGCGTCTCAATCCTCATATTGGCAACAAACTGATAAACCCAAGACAAAGCCCTGTAGATATTGTGTGTCCTATTTTCATTATTCTACCCAAAAATTGGTACACGATTGAACAACATTGATATAATACAGTACGATTTTGTGGTTTTACACATTCTAACATAATTATTCATTACTAACACGTTGCAATTTAGTAAACTCAATTTTTATAAAAGGATTATTGGATATGCTCAGTGGTAACACGCTGACAATTTAGCGCGTGTCCGGCGGTAGAACTGTCGCACGTCTTCCCTGAACATGGAACTAGCTACGCCGTAGATGAAAGGATTGACTACAGAGTTCAGAATATATATTCGTCTGACATTCATTGAAATGGGAACGCCCATCAAACCTAACCAGTCGGGTAGCCAGAAGGCAATGAACGCGACGGTGATTATGAACATCAAAAACACACCTTTGATAGTCTTCAGTTGTGCTGCAATTATTTTTTTTGTAACGATCGCTGTTACTGATTTCTTTCTGTTAATCTGCGTATTTAGATTAGCATCAATTGATACATTTGCAGGTTCCTTGTTATCCTGCCATGCAGCGGTATCAATTGTTGTTGTTTTCGTACGTGAAGTTCCCGGTTGAGCAGAATGTGTCACTTGTGCAATTCCGATTCGGTTGCGAGAGTGCAACAACGTTACAGCCATCACCGTGTAGCAAGTGAACATAACTGCCGTGGATGAAAATAGCATGCATTGTTGTAAGACGTCAGCAACCTTTCGTGCACTGTAATATCTAAGACAAACATAATTACGACGTACATTGCTACAGCCACAGCAATTGTAACTAGAGCCTTTTTCGCCCGTGTTGGATCCATGCTGAATGAGTGCGGCTTCTTAATCGCCATAAGTCTCTCGATCGACACAACCACCAGAAGAAACACGGTATATGTGAGAGACACACTAATGACGAATGTTGCTACGATATCAATATAAACAACTGTCAGTACAATTCCACTAACACAGACGGCTGAATCAGCGATGGATAGTGCAAACAAATACACTCGCGTAGACGTTGTCATATTTGCGATGTAAACCGCAAATACAAGAAGATTCCCAGGCAAACCTAGCGCGCACAGTATTAACAAAGTAAAAGGTGCAGACGCATTTTGTTGTGTTCCGATGTTTTTCACTAAATCCCAGCTGGTATTTTTGTGTATTCTATTGTCGTACGCCAAATCCGAACTGATATTTAATAACATCTGCAGTATTATTGATTCGAAATGTAAAGCCCAGTTGAAAGAGTGTGTATCGTTCATGTTGTCAGAATGCATCAGATCAATTCAATACTCACAATGTGTGTACGCTTCACTAAAATGAGATTTAATGATCTGTTCAAAACACCAGATATCAGCGGCTGTTCGGCAAACTAATCTTCCATTGACGTGAACAACCAGCAATATCAGTCTTGGTTCTCTTCAAATTAATTATACGTGTATTGATTATTGGTCAGTCCAAGTTCTTTAACAACGGCAGCACTATCAATACACACTGTTGTGATTAAATAGAACACGCTAGAGTATACTCCACTTTGATAACTCCAGGTCGATCTTCGGGCAACACCGTATACTCAGTTTTAAACAAAATACTTGTTCGATTCGTAGTACAGTTATATGACTTGATAACACAGGTTTCTGCCAAACTACAAGGTTTCTTCAGCTCAACCACAACTTGAAGTCCGATATTTCGCCACGAACTGACATAACCAAGTGACATGGACACCACAGCGTGTAGTCGTGAGATTTAAAGCTGAAAAGCGACATCAGCAATGCGACTTGCACACGTTTCAAATTTAGCACGTGTCTGGCAATTGAACTGTCGCACGTCTTCCCTGAACATTGAACTAGGAAAACCGTAGATGAACGGATTGACAACAGAGTTCAGAATATATTTTCCTGTGACATTCATTGAAGTGGGAACGCCCGTCAAACCCAACCAGTCGGGCAGCCAGAAAGCTATGAACATGACGAAAATAATCACATTCGGGCAGCCAGAAAGCTATGAACATGACGGTGACTATGAACAGCAAAAACACACCTTTGATGTTCTTCACATGTGCTGCTGTCATTTTGTTTGCAACGATCGGTGGTACCGATTTCGTTCCGTTAATCTGCGTATTTAGATTAGTGCCATTGGATGCATTTGCAGGTTCCGTGTTACTCTGTCGTGCAGCAGTATCAATTGTTGATCTTTTCGTACGTGAAGTACCCTGTTGAGAAGAATGTGTCACTTGTGCAATTCCGATTCTTTTGCGAGAGTGCAACAGCGTTACAGCCATCGCCGGGTAGCAAGTGAACGTAACTGCCTTGTACGAAAATAGCATGCATTGTTGGAAGACGTCAGCACACTGTTCGTGCACTGTAACATCTACGACAAACATAATTACGTCGTACATTGCTACAGCTACGCAAATTATAACAAGAAACTTTTTCGCGCGTATTGGATTCATGCTGAATGGGTGCGGTCTTTTAACCGCAATAAGTCTCTCGATCGACACAAACACCAGCAGAAACACGAATATGTGACAGACACACAAATGAAGAATGTTGCTACGATATCTATATAAGCAACTGTCAAAAAAATTCCACCAACACAGACCCCTGAATCAGCGATCGATAGTGCAAAAAAATACACTCGGGTAGGCGTATTGATCAGATCATTTTTCGCTAAATCCCAGCTGGTATTTTGTTGTGTTCTATAGTCGTACGCCAAATCCGAACTGATATTTAATAACATCTGCAGTAATAATGATTCGAAATGTAAAGTCCAGTTTGAAGAGTGTGTATCGTTCATGTCGTCTGAATGCATCATATCAATGCAATACTCACAATGTGTGTACGCTTCAACTAAATGAGATTGATGGATCTGCTCAAAACTCCAAATATCAGCGGCTGTTCAGCAAACTAATCTTTCCGTTGACATGAACACACAGCAATGTCAGTCTTGATTGTTTGACCCGACAAGTTACCGACAAGACGGACAATTGTAAAATGACAAATGTAGGGAGAAATGATGGTCGTTCTAGGCCCACTAGAACAGTAGGTAAACCAAACCGATTGGGGATCGGATTGGTAAATTGATTATCAAGAACGATACTTTCGTAACTGGCGCGGGATCATCTGTAGAGATTGTAAACAGGTAGAACCAAACGGACAGTTGTGAGGTTTTTAGCATAAGGAAACAAGAGAAAATAAAGTATATTTGTCAACACGTGTTGTTTCATCATCGCTATGATAGTGTCTCTTGCTAGTAAATATAACACGCTAGAGTATACTCCACTTTGTCTCAGTTCGATCTTCGGGCAACACCGTATACTCAGTTTTAACAAAACACTTGAACTGACATAACCATATGACATGGACACCACAGCGTGTAGTCGTGAGATTTAAAGCTGAATAGCCACACCAGCAATGCGACTTGAACTGACATAACCATATGACATGGACACCACAGCGTGTAGTCGTGAGATTTAAACCTGAATAGCCACACCAGCAATGCGACTTGAACTGACATAACCATATGACATGGACACCACAGCGTGTAGTCGTGAGATTTAAACCTGAATAGCCACACCAGCAATGCGACTTGAACTGACATAACCATATGACATGGACACCACAGCGTGTAGTCG
The DNA here is from genome assembly GCA_963995525.1 of Escarpia spicata. NCBI lineage: Eukaryota > Metazoa > Annelida > Polychaeta > Sabellida > Siboglinidae > Escarpia > Escarpia spicata. Next base: position 61,481,733 of record OZ023207.1, on the reverse strand, counting down.
TGAGATTTAAACCTGAATAGCCACACCAGCAATGCGACTTGAACTGACATAACCATATGACATGGACACCACAGCGTGTAGTCGTGAGATTTAAAGCTGAATTGCGACATCAGCAATGCGACTTGCACACGTTTCAAAGGTAGTGATTGTTTTAGACATCGGCTTACGTAACCTCCCAGGGTTAATGTGGTCGTGTCATTCGGCCTCACTCGGCAATTCGTGCGTTTCCTGCCTGCCGATCACTCGCCAGATGCTCCAATCATCTATGTTCTCTCAAATTGATTGCCTTCGTACACCACTGCGCAAACGCATACAATTCTTGGGGTAGATGTCGTTCAAAGTGATACAAAAAATTAATCTTTATTTGCTAGATACATATGTAAACTGTTATTTTTATTGATAAACAGTTCAATGACATATATGTATGTGGCATACGCGGAAACTATGTCATCATACATTAAATGTTGGGTAAATCATTTCCATGGTTATTAATGGTGGATTCGGCGGGTGGGTACTTAATAAATGTAAGGTGTGGCGCGTAGTGGATTTAAACACTCCTATTTATTGTCGGAACTGTCAAGCATTAACTCTCCTCTGCCCATAATAATTGACAAATAAAATTAGTTAATGACGTAAGCCGCTTCTTCGTCTTTTCGCGCCATTACTTCGAACAGGAGACTAAATCTTTTTATTTGATTGTGATTGAAAATATATAAACTAACCGGATTTTTTCAAAAAATAAAAGACTTTTGTGTGAAATTAACAGACCACCTGCAACAGAACCACACATTTCAAATGAGTGCTTTTGATACTTATTATCATGTTTGTCTTTGTAGCATATTGGCTACATGTTGTCTACTTAATTGTTGTTTTTTAATACATAAAAGTTACTCCATCTGAATATTAACGAGGAAGATGTTTAGTTTCAGCCCTTTCATGTACCGCATAACATGTCTTAGAGTTCCGGGAAGATGTCAAACTCTCAGCTGTTCATAACTGAAAGGAGATGGCATCAAATTACAAATGTTGTTTTTCATTATTTGCAACGTCCTAGTGTTGTTTCAAATATTGTTGTGATTTTGGTTCACAATGTCGTATATACGATATCTAAAAGTGTTGACCAATCGTATAAAATTGATTTCCCTAACACAAACGTAACAGTTGTGTAAATAAAGTCATTCACGCGTACCGAAACTTTATCGAAACGTAATGGTTTTCCTAGGCCGCCTAGATATATATATATCAATGAACATCTGCCACCCAATAAGCAAGCTATCGAATGGGAAAACGTTAAGGTAACCACACACGTAAGCTCAGATATAGTTATATTGCTGAAACACGTGTGTCACTGCGTGTACCTGTGCGTATGAGTGCCAATTTGTCGTATACCATCAGTTTTTCCTTAAATGACAGCCATTACGGAAACTCGATAACATGCACTTAATATATATATATATATATATATATGTATAATTTAATTAACAGCGTAGTTTCCTTGGTGGGTGGTTGATATGGTCATTTGTTCATTGCATCGCCTCAAATATCATGGTGTCGTATTATGTGGGAAATAGTAATTACATTTATTGGGTGTCAAATTTTTGTTGCCTATCTGTTGCGACATTAATACGATAGAAAACATCGGAGAGCTTGCAATCAAATCAGTAATTAAAACGAAGCTTAGGGTGTGCTTCACACGCCTGATAACTTAACAGTTGTCCAATTACTCAAAATGCGTGGCCAAACTCGGCGAACCAGGTATTCATTCGCACAATCCTATTATTTTTATTTATTTTCGTATGTGATCTTCGTGTGAGCTTTGTTGATGGTATGTTAGGCTTTTTGAAATTAGTGCCTCGTGTGTTGAGAAAACGCAAATAAAATCTCGGAACCATCGTATGACTATGATATTGAGGAATCTGCTCTTAGGGGGCAGTCTGCCCACCGTGGTTTACCTAAATATTCCACTTTAGAATATTTAATAATTTCGTTCACCTGACTATAAGTCACCACATCATGAAACTACTAACTGCGAGGATGTGATGATTATTCATGCTAGATGCATATTTGGTCAATATAAATCTAATTTTGTTGATTTAATTAAATGTTCTTACCATTACGTTTCTATAAGGTTTCGGTACGCGTGGGTGACTTTATTGACACAACTGTTACGTTTTTGCTAGGTAAATCAATTTTATACGATTGGTTAACACTTTTAGATATCATAAATACGACATTGTGTACCAAAATCACAACACTATTTGAAACAATACTAGGACGACGCAAATAATGAATAACAACATTTGTAATTTGCCGAATCCACCATTGATAACCATGGAAATGATTTACCCAACATTTAATGTATGATGACATCGTGTCCACGTATGCCACATACATATATTTCATTGAACTGTTTATCAATAAAAAAAAAACAGTTTATATATGTATCTAGAAAATAAAGATTACATTTATGTATCACGTTGAACGACATCTCCCACAAGAATTGTACGCGTTTGCACAGTGGTGTACGAAGGCTATCAATTTGAGAGAACAAAGACGATTGGACCATCTGGCGAATGATCGACAGGCAGGAAACGCACGAACTGGGAAGTTACAATCACTACCTTTGAAACGTGTGCAAGTCGCATTGCTGATGTCGCTGTTCAGCCTTAAATCTCACGCCTATACGCTGTGGTGTCCATGTCACATGGTTATGTCAGTTCGTGGCGAAATATCAGAAGTCAAGTTGTGGTTGAGCTGAAGAGACCTTGTAGTTTGGCAGAAATCTGTGATATCAAGTCATATAACGGTATTACGAATCGAACAAGTGTTTTTTCTAAAACTGAGTATACGGTGTTGCCCGAATATCGACCTGAGCCAAAGTGGAGTATACTCTAGCGTGTTATATTTACTAGCAAGAGACACTATCATAGCGATGATGAAACAACACGTGTTGACAACTAGACTTTATTTTCTCTTGTTTACTTATGCTGAAAACCTCACAACTGTCCATTTGGTTCTACCTGTTTACAGTCTCTACAGATGATCCCGCGCCAGTTACGAATGTAACGTTCTTGATAATCAATTTACCAACCCGATCCGCAATCGGTTTGGTTTACGCACTGTTCTTGTGGGCCTAGAACGACCACCATTTCTCCCTCCATTTGTCATTTTACAATTGTCCGTCTTGTCGGTAATTTGACGGCTCAAACAATTGATGTCCATCTCGTAAAACGGTCTCTACAATACATGTTGTGTCAACCCTTAAAAAACAGTTTTCATCACAATGCTGTGTATCAAATAGTGCTGCCGTTGTTAAAGGACTTGGAACAACCAATAATTAATACACGTGTAATTAATTTGAATACAGTCAAGACTGACATTGCGGTGTCTTTGTGTTGCTGATAGTTCTTGCAACGTACACCAGGTACTTGTTCTGTACAACACAAGTGTGTGGTGAAGTAATGGTATTGACAGCCTTTTGACATTTTTCAACAACAATCAGTTGATACACTGACAGCAGCATTTTACTTGTTTTAGTTATCTATGTATCATGAGGACTGCTATTATACTTTTCCTGCCACATTACATTTAAAAAAAAATTATTATTGGTTTATATTTTTACCAAAAAAATTACATTACATTTTAACTTCGCCTGATGATTATACACCTGTACACATTGTACTAATTATGTTATAAACAACACTTGAGCAAATTTAGTTCTGATATGTTGTTGTATCCAGTCCTCAAGATTGCTCAAAGCACTTTACACTTTACTCCCTGGCAGACCTGTTAAATCGAACACCATCTCGACTTGTGTGGAAGCATTCAGCCACACTGAAATTAATATGCGAAGACTTTTCATACAAAAATATTGCGGTCTGTAGCCTTACTCTTCTTACTGCTGACTAAACCTGAGCAACGTAGCATGTAGTGATTGTACATGTAATTCTCAGTCACATGGCGATGACCCTTACTAGTCTAGTCACTATTATTTGCGAGTTGTAAACATACATACCAAGCATTGCATAAATTAAAAAGAATTCGAAATTTACATCATATTGGTTTCTGTTTAACAAAGAACCATACATTATGATTCTTTGTTAAAAAAACAATTACGATTCATAATAGTTATTTTTATTTGATATGTACATATTCCATTTGTTAACTAAACATCTTCCTAAGTAGTTTTTTCTCGTTGGTTTACATGGGCATACGATATTAAAAATTGTTGGTAAATACACATAATTGTTTAGTCACTAATTGTGTAAACTAGCATTTGACATCACGTGTACTAGTGTTGATTTTTTGTAACAAAGAATCTTAATAAAAGTATGTTTTTTTTTATATATATTCCTGACATTTTTCAACCTCTTCCTATTTTTTTTTCTATTGTTGTTTTGCATTTTATGTGCATGTGATGTTGATGTGATATTAACAATTATTACATTATACACATCAAGTTCAGTGGTTGTTCCTGTAGTTGTATTGTGCTTTTCATTATTGTGTAGTCAATCTCATCAAATATTTTCAATAACACGTTTTTACTTTAGATTGTCTTTACTTTAATTCACATGCATTTCTAACAAAAATATGCAATTTAATGAGGACACACATTACTACAACATCCTCATGCAGACAAACAGAACTATCACATACAGGGGTGGATCCAGAAACTGAGTCTGGGGGGCACAAAAACCTGCATTGGCGGCCAAACCAAATGGTGTAGTCTAAATTGTGTCGCTCCACTGCAATGGTGATATAGGAATACACCATAATTTCAGCTTATTATTATTACCTAAACTGGGGCACATTTCAAACGGTCTGGGAGGACACAGTCGCGTGGGCCCATTATAAAAGATCTGCAGACACGCCAAATTCCTAAGGTCTAGGGGCATGTGCCACCAGACCCGCCTGGATCCGTCTATGACATATTTGTTTATTGTTTGTATTTATAATTATGATAACAGGTTTGGTGACAGAGTAACCGCATTTGACAATACTCGTTTACATGAAGGTGAAGAGCTTTGACGCATACATCTGCATATCGTGTTGCACACCTCGAGTTCTGAAAATATAATACATGTATTAATAGTCAGCACTGATTGTTTCTAACAATAATAATATTAATGTACTTGCAAAAGTCGCAATGCAATGAACGACCACCTACCAAATGCAACCAATGCCAAGGGTCAAAAGCTATCTATCTATCTATCTATATATATATATATATATATATATATATATATATATATATATATATATATATATATATATATATATATATATATATACGTTTTATGGGCATTAATTTTCACGGTACTGACGGGCGCTGGTTTTTTGAACATAACAAAAACTCATAGAAGGGGCAATCAAAAAACCTGGTGAAACTACTGGAATGTTATTTTCTTTGTAAATAATTGAATACCAAGACTACATACAATTACAATTGAATTCAAATTAAATTGTTTAATGTCCAATAATAGTAATTTTTTATGTAAACGTAATAGATTAGTTAAATTACTATTACATTACTGTTGTTAGTAAATTATGTACATATTGTTTTTGTTCAATCTATTACTATTGGTTCAATAACTATAATCGTTACGGATAATTTATAATCCATTTACACTATTACTATTATTCCAAGCCTACTTGGGCTACTAGCCTACTACCATACATGACATAGACATAATATAGTCACTATCACTGACATAGGTATATATCATAGCGTTGTACTGTTAGCTGATATTAGTGTATAGTAAACAGGGCCCAGCCAGGCAGCACATACCGCCATTGCCATTGGCTATGACTAAAATGTAAACAACCAAATACATTTAGTACAAGCAACACTAATATATATATACTTAATTCGAAATTACTAACCTGTCTGGAAGAACCTTTGCGAACGCTTCATCTCATCTGTTGATGCTGTGACTGACCCCCCGGCACGGGCAACGGCCCACGGCCACAGTCCAATGGCACTGTCGCCAACTCCTTCTCGTTACTTTGTTTCGTTCCATAGTCATGCCCAAATAGAAATACACCTTTACTCGTGGGTACTGTCTTAGTCTGTCTAATTTAGCCCATTTTGCCGTATCGGTGGCATATGTTCGTGAACGTCGACTCATTGCCTAAACTCGGAATTCCATAATATCAACAGCGCCAAAGGGTGGGGTCAAAGGTCAATATAGCCCATAATTCGCGATCACGAGAAGACAAGAACGCGATTCCAAGAAAAGTGCAATGTCCATACTCAGCTAAAATCGAAGCAAAAAACCGGATCCGGTTTTTACTAAAAACGAAAGAGTTCGCAGTTTTTATGTTAATTAACAAAAACGAACTAATACGTATGCATAAACGAATTAGGATATCATTTGGGAGTACTTGATTCCTCTGTTTTTTGGGAAATTACTAAGAAACGCGACAAGCAAAACAATCGAATTGGTTGAGTACCTTTAAGCAATGTCGATTCACGGCCGGGATAGAGCACTGGGAAAATGCCCTGTATGTGTTTTGATGGACAGACAGAGGGTAACGGCTGCGTTATTACTTCGTTGTACGCGGCGCAAAAGAAACCCAATAAATTTGTGAACATTCTGCCAGCGTTCTGTTTCTATCCATATCGCAATATCATATTCCGAATACGGTGGGTATTCAATAGCAAATAAACGTCAACGCGTATACCTCATAAATGTCATATCTGCGCATTAACTGGTATTTTTTAGTGAAAGTGCTATTGACTTATGATGATTCTGAGCAGTATAAATGCAACCCAATCTGCGCTGTTTCAAAGATTATGTAGGCGTTTGTATATTCATGTCAAAAATCAATGCCAACATCCGACGACTATAGGTATTCAAAAGCAAACTAAATAAGCTGCATTAACGTCATATGTTGTTTATATAATCTGACCAATGTGACCTTCATACAGCCGTGTGTAATACTTGTCAATTGTCGTTCTTCAAATGCCAATATTACGTCAACATTTATATTAATGTGATATCACTGAATTCTCATGAACTCTGATCATATTTCCGATCTGGCGACTTTCATGTATCGTTTTCAGATAATATAATATATATATATTATTGAAGACTTGAATAAACACGGAACATTACAATGTGCATATTTGTGTCAGAAAGAGATTGCTGATTGGCATGTCCGTTGTTTATTATATTACACGAAATGCATCGATTATATAGCGTGATCACCGGAAGTTAGCCTGACCAGTTACGACGCTTAATACAAATTAAAGTCGCTCCAGAAACCGGATCCCAAAACCTTTCACACTTCGAACCAATCCATTCAACTCGCTGAGTTTAAAATATATGTTGCCAGCTAATTGTTTGTCTAAATAAGTGCTCATTTAATCTTTAACTTACGTGAATTACTTACATAATTAATATAACTGGATTCCCTGTATCGAGCCGGATATCATAATGTTCATCTTACATTCCAACTTTCACGAATTAATCCATAATTTTAATAAAACACGCACTCTATTCATAAGCTAGGTGTGAGCGCAGTGTTTTTCACACCTACATTTATGTAAACAACTATTATAAGTTCATAATATAAACTTCTTATAACCACACATAAGTAGGTTGCAAGGTCACCATATTACCAGTCACGTTAAATAATTTATACTTATATCAAATTTGGTACACCTAACCGTAAGATTAGTGGTGAACGCTACAAAGGAAATTAATTAAATCTGACTCGTCGGCAGTTAAAACGTTACACGCCTTAATCGCCATAGGGAACCAGCGCATACCTCAGCGACAATACATACCAGAGATGACAGCACCACCCCGTCAACAATACTTTGTAAACAAAACCACTGTTCTAAAGCCTAATTAACTTTTATACAAACCACTTTGTGACAATTGTGGCATGAGAAATCGCCTGAGATGGTTATTTTGACGATTGAACGATGTTTATTGCCTCAAAATGCACATAATAAGTTAAGTTACGGATAGATAGTACTTGAGTTGATGTAAATACTGATCGTAGTGGGTAGTTTTCGTGTAGTTTCCTTTCTTTTTGGACTTATAATTAGCCGATTTTCTGTGTAATAGTGGCATATAATGTTGAGTCAGTGCTTATGCGCATTCATTTACCCTTAACTTAGCATTTGACTCGATTTCAGGAATGAAAATATGGCATTATGTGCATTTTTAGGCAATTAATTGAATCTTCAAAATAACGATCTCGTTAAATCGTCAAAATAACCATCTCAAGCGATTCCTCATTTCGTGTACTACTCTACTCGGTACCCCCCCCCCGCCCTATTCCCGGTGTATCCGTGTTATGTTCATGCAGCCCTTTCTCTGTTTGTACTGAATTTACGCCAACTATAGGGTAGGTTACCTACAATGTTCCTTGACTAATATTGCATTGTACCCTCTGGTTTTACAGCAGTGAGAACCCACTTTTTATGTCTAGTGACAGCACGCGTTTACTCTGCTACGCGTCTGACGGTAGAATTGCATCGCGACTTTCCGAAACATCTCATTGGCGACGGCATAGATAAAAGGATTGACCACAGAGTTTAGAATGACACGATGCCTGACGTCATCCGGAATGTAAATATCCAGGTTACTCATCCACTGGGGAAGCCAACAACTAATAAAGACGACGGTGATGATGAATAGCAAAGTTAGGTGTTTAGTTATCTTTGTTTTCTTCACAACTGCGCTATTTGATGTTGTCATATTCGGTGATTTCGATGCGCCAGAATTGGTTATTTCTCCACTTTGCATTAGTGACATTTATCCAGAACTTCGCGAACAATGCGAAGCATTGACTGGATTGATTTTTATTACACTCATTTTTCCTGCACTGGTAGAAGTTGCTGCATTATGACTATGCATGTGACCTTCTACTGCTGTTATTGCCATAAGTTTATGTGATTTATATGAACATCCCGGTTCAGATGGACTGGTCACGCTATGGACATAGATGCGATTCCTGGAGAACTTTGATCTTTTTAGAAGCGTAACTGCCATCAAACTATACCAAGCTGTCAGTGTTAAGAGGCAAAGCAAGAGCACAGTTAACTCAACTACTAATCTGATACTGTTGTATCGCATCAGTAATACATGCATTATTATATTTGATGCAAACGCTGCCACAATAACTCCAACCACAGCATATGCCGCCCGTTTGGCCTTCACATTGAAGGAGTGTGGACGCATCACGGCCATAAGACGATCAATCGACATTAAAACGAGAAGAAACATCGAGAAGGAGAAGCTAAATGCATTATGTATACGAAGACAAGTATTGTAGCGAAATAAATATATGCTGGCTAAGAAACACATGCAAAACTCATGTCCACTGTTAATGCACATTTGCGTTCGACTCATAAGGCGCAATAAAACTAGTACATACGCTGTGTTATGCACCAGTGACGTATACTCATAAACACAATACCTTATGCATAATTGGTCTCCGTATGCTGTGGAAAGAAGTGTTTTCAAAATATAAAGCAGTCTTTCAAAACATTCAAACATATTATTTATATGTAAAGATATTTTAACGTTAAGAATCTTTAGTTTTGATCTGACCTTGACATTGACTTTAAAATCGGGTAGCCCCCGCTCAAGAGTTTTGTATTGTCCTAAGGTACATCTGTGCCAAATTTGGTGCTTCGTTCCAGCGTGTCACGATTTCACTAACATTTGGACTTAAGCGCCTCTACTAAATAACACGTGCGTGCATACTTGATAGTTAATGGTCATTAGTCACATGGAAATGAAAGGGCAATATTATATTATTACTTTACTATTGTTCATGTGATGCGGAGAGTATAACATATAATTGATTATTGCACACTGAAGTAAAGCCTGTCCCGATATTACTATTCGCTCACAGCATTGCAAAGAAGTCGGGATTAGAGAAACTGCGTAAACACTGTCTTACAACATAGTTAACATCGATATAGTTAACATTACAACTCCACAGTTTCTGCTCTTGCATATAATGTTTAACAAGATTGCCACCCAGAGAATTAACTCTAGGTAGCAGGTGGACAAGGAAGCCCTTGGCTTATCGAGAGTCCGACCTTTTTATCTATGTGTATCCCGCCCGTCTGAGGTATGTGTCGATTTTATTTTTAAACATATTCACGCTACTAGCACCCACACAATCAGCAGGTAATCTGTTCCATTCATTTACAGTCCTTTGTGAAAATGAAAACTTTCTTATATCCAATCTACTCTGCTCCTTTGCTAATGATAGATCATGTCCTCTAGTCCTTCTATCTTTCTTAACTGAGAAAAACATATTTCTATCAATATTTAAATAACCCTTCAATATTTTAAACACTTCTATCTGATCTCCTCTCAATCTCCTGGTCTCTAGTGTTGTTAAACCGCATTTTTTAGGCGTATTTCATAACTAAGATCCCTCAGATTTTGTATCATTTTAGTTGCTCTCCTCTGCACTCTTTCTAGCATATCTATGTCCTTCCTGCGATATGGCCTCCACGCTTGAATACAATATTCTAAATGAGGCCTAACTATTATTTTGTACAGCGGTATTATTAGCTCTTTTTCCTTATACGTTATGTTTCGCCTAATTAATCCAAGGATTTGATTTCCCTTTGAAGCTGCAATTCCGCACTGCTCTGAAATCTTCATATCAGCACTAACGGTTAACCCTAAGTCCTTTTCTTTTATAGTAGTACTTAGTACAGTACCCCCCATTGTATATTCTACCTCTTCGTTCCTATGTCCTATGTGGAGGCATTTACATTTCCCAAAATTGAACAGCATTTGCCACTTTTCAGACCATTTGATCAACCTGTCAAGATCATCTTGTAACTGCTGTCTATCTCCATCACTTTTAATCCTTCTAAACACTTTTGTATCATCCGCAAATTTCAACACCTTGCTTGTTATTTCATTATCCAAATCGTTGATGTATATTAAGAATAATATAGGACCTAATACTGATCTCTGTGGTACCCCACTCAATACCGATTTCCAGTTTGAAGCCTCCCCATCAACTACTACACGTTGTCTTCTGTCAATCAGCCATTGTTCTATCCAGTTTATTATACCATTTCCTATGCCATGTGCCTTTAGTTTAAGCAGTAATCTTTGATGTGGTACTTTGTCAAAAGATTTTTGAAAATCTAAGTAGACGATATCTACTGGTGATCCCTCATCTACCCACTTAGTGATGTCTTCCAAAAAACAAAACATATTTGTTAAGCATGACCTCGCTTTAAAAAAACCATGTTGAGATGGGTTTATCAAGTTTTGTTTAACAAGAAAATCCACCATGTGATCTTTAATTAATCTTTCTAATAATTTACAAATCACTTATGTTAAACTCACTGGTCTATAGTTCTCTGACTTGTTTCTCAAACCTTTTTTGAATAACGGTATACTGTTTGCTTCTTTCCATTCTAAAGGAACCACTCCCTCTTCTAATGACAAGTTGAAAACTGTTGCAAGTGGTATGCTAATTTGTTCTACAATATCCAATAGTAGTTTGGGTGGAATACCATCCACTCCAGGTGATTTATTCTCCTTCATAGCCCTTATTTTCTTAGCTACCATTTCCGGGGTTACAATTAATTGTCCTAAATAGACTGAATCTGCCCCCTTGAACTTAGCCTCTGGTATTGGCAGTGAACTAATATCTTCCCTGGTAAACACTGAACTAAAGTACTCATTCAGGTCTTCTGTCATTATGAATCCCTCTGATATTATATTTCCAGCACTATCTTCTAGAGGACCGACCTTATCTTGAACTTTCTGTTTGCTTCGAACATACGCATAAAAACTCTTGCTGTCATGTTTTATATTACAAGCTAATTGTTGTTCATAGCTTCTCTTTGAATTTCTAATTTCAGCTGTAGCTTGGTTAAGTGCTTCTTTATAATTGTTGTAGTCTTCATCATTTCCAGTACATCTATATGACTTCCACATCATTTGTTTAAACTTAATTTTTCTAATGGCTTCTTTCGATAAGTGTTTCTTTTTGGACAGTTTTCCTTGTTTTTTGAAGGGTACAAATTTATCGATTATGCACTTAATTTCACTCTTTAATATATTCCAGCATTCTGTTGCCGTCTTATTTTTCAGTGTCTTATTCTAGTCTATCTTTGCTAAATATTTCCTCATGTCCTTATACCTTCCTTTGTGGAAATTTCTCCTATACTGCTTTTTGCTATTCCTTTCTGATTTTACTTTGATGGTAAAATGTATCTGGTTGTGATCGCTACTCCCCAGTGGCTCACATATCTTGACATTGTCAACTAATTCATTCTGTGAGGACAAAACTATGTCTAACACATTCTCACCCCTGGTTGGTTCTAGCACATGTTGAGAAAGGAATGTATCTTGAACTAAAACTAAAAACTTGTGGTCCTCTCTCCCCATACTCTGTAGAGATTTCCATTGTATATGCCCATGGTTAAAATCCCCCATAATAATACAGTCCCGTTTGCTTACTTCCCTTATAGCGTTTTGTATTTTTTCATTCTCTTCTATGCTTATGTTTGGACTTCGATAAACTAACCCAACTGTTAACGTTGAGTTTCCTGTAACTATGTTACACCAAACAGCTTCTTCGCAATCTGCTTCTCTTTCTAATTTTATTTCATAAGCCTGAATAGATTCTTTAATATATAAAATAACTCCACCTCCCTTTCTTCCTATTCTATCTTTTCTAAACATTACATATCCTGTCAGTCCCAATTCAGCATCTGATATGTCGGTGGTGGTCCAGGATTCGGTTATACCTATTATATGAGGGTCAATATCTTCTACCATAATGTTTAGTTCATTTCTTTTGTTTACTATACTCCTTGCATTTAAACAAACACATTTATATCCAGCTTCAGAAGAGTTTTCCAGACTGTTATTTGTTGATTTATCTGTGCTGTCTTTATCTATGCCTCCATTTTCAGGCTTTTCTGTGAGTCCCCCCTGCGAATCTAGTTTAAACAGATGCAACCTGTCCCACTGTCAACAGATTGCAGCAGATTCTCTGAGAAAACTGCTGCCCCCTTTCCACTAGGATGGAGGCCATCTCTCATGTACATATCTTCCCTCCCAACAAAGTATCCCCATAAATCTGTGAATCCCACCCCCTCTTCTTCACACATCTGCTCAGCTAGTGCATTGATCGCCATCCTCTTGCAGTTTCTATACGTTGCCCCCCTTCCTCCCATTACTGGCAAAATTCCTGACAAAATAACCTGTTCGACTCTCGTCTTCTTTAGCTTCCTCACTAACTGTCTATACTTCTGTACTATCGCAGTTGTTCCCTCCCTGTCTGCATTATTTGTTCCTACATGTACCAGTATAGACCCCCTCTTGCCATGTCCCAATACCTTCTCTACCCTGTCAGTTACATGTTCAATCCTAGCCCCCGGTAAACAAACAACGATGTCCTTCCCCTCGCTCAGTGTCTTGACCGTCTTTCTCATAATGGAGTCACCCATAAACACCCTCTCTTTCCTCATTGTCCCCTCAATCACTGCCTTAGAATAGCTCCTTCTTCGGTTTGCATCTGTCTGGTTGTTGTCTTTCCCCTCTGCCGTCTTCTCTCCTGTCACATTCTCTTCCGATCCATTCTTTCCTGTCGCTTTTTCTCTTGTCACCTTTCCTCCGGTCAGCGTCCCTTTTATCGACTTCTCTTCTATCACATTTGCTCTCACTTCCTTCTTTCGTCCCGTCTCATTTTCCTCTCTCCTCTCCCGTCCCATCTTCCCTCCCTCCTTCTCTACCGTCACTTTCTTCCCTGTCACCTTCACGCTTGTCACGTTTTCTGTTGTCGATTTTCCAATTTCTTCCCCTCCAATCACCTTCTCTCCTCTCAATCTCCTTTCCTCAGTTTTCTTGCCACTGCTATTCTCCTTCAGTCTTGCAGTATCCTCATCTCTCTCCCTGTCGTCTCTTTCCATTCGACCTGCCTCCTTGCTAATTCCCATCTCCATTCCCTTCACAATATCTGTCAACCTAACTATCTCCTTCTGCAAACACTCCACCTTCCAACATCCAATGCACTGAAAGGTGAATCCTTCCTCCATGGTTTCTGCCCATGACTTTCCACACCCGGACAATGCAAAATCTACCCAGCTGTGGCAGTGATCGCACACCAAGTGTCGCTTTGCCTTGACTTGCCGCTTGCAAGGCGCCATATCCCGATCAGAATTGATTTAATAACTTAACTAACTTAGTCTTTATAAAGACTGTTTCCTGTGTACTACAGCACACTTTAGGTTACAAATTTCAATTACACAGCCGACTATTTATCCTAACACGAACGCTAACATCACCGGTAGTGACCTAATTTAAATACAATCAATTACGTTATGTTAGGCTGCTTAATTTATTTAGGTTACGCCGCCCGACTATCGCCCTTGCTTAATTTTAACAATGCTACCTAACCAAAATATATAGCAAGTACTGGCTTACACAGATATTATCTTATGTAAGTAGTTTGATGGTTGTTACTTTATCTCCTATATATTCTACCACATAATCAGGTTTGTTAAATCTTGTTTACAACTTTTCGAAGGCTAAGCCGCCTAAGTCAAAGTAAGTGAGTTACCCTATTTACTATTATCACTCACTATACTAAGGTGTTCTAAAATACTTTAACTAACTAACTTTAAGCACAACTGCTACTCAATATATGTTTATTGCAACTTTATGAATGATATTAAGGCAACAATAATACTTATCAATCAGTAATTCCACTTGTTTATCCACTTTTTTACACCACCAATTTCTACGATCTATCTCCGCCAAATATAGCCTCGAAACCTCGAGGCTATGTTACATAACCAGGATACCGCCTTGTATGAAGTTGATCAATGGTCACATAAGATCATTATATTTATAATTCACAGGTATTTTTATAAATTTATTTTATGTTATAATTATTAATGTCTTATTTTTAGCTAAACTTGCTCAAAATCATATTTAATACCTCAAGGTAAAAACTGGAACGATCTGTTTTATGTTCAGAACAATAATTATACCAAAAAAGGCATGACAGTTATTGTTGTTATCAAATTGCTATTTTAATTAATTATTTCATGTTTACCTTAAAACAGTGCAAAATCATACTAACCCCTCACATTGCAACAATATTTTCCATGTCCACAGCCATATTTAGCTATTTTTGTGTACTGTTGCCAATATTCTAACCAACATTTTCAAGACGAGATGTTATTACAGAAGCCTGTTAACTAGCGTGTGTGGGTGTGTGAGGGTGTGGATATGTGGTTGTGTGAGTGTGTGTGTGTGTGTGTGTGTGCGTGCGTACGTGTGTGTGCGTGTGAGTGCATGTGTCAGTGCGCGTATGCGTATGCATGCGTTTGTACGTGTTCGCGTGTATGTATTGATAGTTTATTCGTATGTATGTGTGTGCGCACTCACAGCCGTTTCTAAAAACTTAGGCAATTTCGTTCTCCTCACAGACGTGGAAACCTAACACCGCAGCAGCTGAAGGACCTGAACATGACTATGATGTCTACCATCATTACATCTCATACGAGTGTGCGTGCGTGTGTGTGTGTGTGTGTGTGTGTGTGTGTGCGTGTGTGTGTGTGCGTGTGTATGGATATGTGGGTGTGTGGGTGTGTGGGTGTGTGGATGTGTGGGTGGGTGTGTGGGTGTGTGGGTGTGTGGGTGTGTGGGTGTGTGGGTGTGTGGGTGTGTGGGTGTGTGGGTGTGTGGGTGTGTGGGTGTGTGGGTGTGTGGGTGTGTGGGTGTGTGGGTGTGTGGGTGTGTGCCTGGGTGCGTGTGTGCTTGTGTGTGTGTGTGTGTGTGTGTGTGTGCGTGTGAGTGCATGCTTCAATGCGCGTATGCGTATGCATATGTTTGTGCGTGCGTGAGTGTATGTATTTGTAGTTTATTCGTATATATGTGCGTGCGCAACTGCCGCCGTTTCTAAAAACTTAGACAATTTCTTTCTCCTCACATTGCCTGTGTGCTTCGGAAGAGACAATACAAGCAGTTGGATCCTGCTAGGTGGAGTCCATGCCAAGGGAAGTAGAAGAACCCCACACAGGGAAATTGAAAAAAAACCTGCCATGGACTCATTGAGCGGTGGTCTCTTTTCTTAAATCCCACGTGACAATAATGGTCAACTACTTCAGCGATTGCCATTAATAGGTTAAAAAGTGTATAGGCACGCGAATGTGATTTGAATGCAATTACGCATGCATCTGTAAGTCCCTAAAACGCAGCACTTCAGTAAACGACCGCCATTTCAAAGACTCAACAAACACCATACACACACACACACACACACACACACACACACACACACACACACACACACACACACACACCGAAGAATGTCTTTATGATTTATATCAACTGAAAAATTATATAATAACATCAAGTTACCCACATAATATAAATACATCCACATTTTCAACATTAATGTATTAATTCTTTTTTATGAATTCTTAAGAAATGAAACTAGAACTGCTAGTTACGTAAAGTGGCTATGTGCGACTTGTATTATAATGTGCACGTCACTGTACGTCAACGTTCTTGGTACACGTTTTGTTATATGTCAATAGAGTAAATATCAAGTGTTCTTAACAAAGTGATATCGTGATATTTATAATGCGTTTTTCCAACAATCGTGAAGTGGAAGAACAAAATGTTCTGGAAAACAGGTAAATCTTAAGGTTAGATATAAACACTGCACACGACACTGTCGTCGATATAAGATGCCTCGGCAGCAAATTCCACACAGTGTTGGGACTGCCACACGAAATCACCGGTCACCCTAGTGAGACGCAGTGGGACGCAGTTGATTGTGTTCACTAGAGTGGATCCATCCAGTTGGCTGGCGTCAGTCTACACAGCGTGTGATGTACAGCGGTGGAAGGCCAGTCAGCGCTCGATGTCTGAGTAGAAGAATCTTATTCTCTACTCGCTCTGCTGAAGGCAGCCCGTGCAGCTTGATCAGTAGTGTTGTGAAATGACAGAATTTCATGGCGCCATCGACAAGGCGGGCCACCTAATTATATACTCTCTGCAGTAGTTGATTTGTTTCTGAGGCTGTCGGTGGAGCAATGAGTTGCCTACGTCAAGTCTGCTGGTGACAAACACATTGATGACTTGCTTTGTCGGTCCCGTTATTAGAGAATGGATGATTATTCTTGCTACGTTGCGTTTATGAACAATTGCAGATCTGCACAGTACAGTCACGTGCGTCTCCATCCTCATATTGGCAACAAACTGTTAAACCCAAGACAAAGCCCTGTAGTTATTTTATTTGTCCTATTTTCAGTACTCTACACGAAAACTGGTATACGACTGAACAACATTAATATAATACAGTACGATTTGATGGTTTTACACATTCGTAACATTACCTATTCACTACTAACACGATGCAATTTAGTAAAATCTATTTTTATAAAAGGAATATTGGATACGCTCAGTGGTAGCACGATAACAATTTAGCACGTGTCTGGCAATTGAACTGTCGCACGTCTTCCCTGAACATTGAACTAGGAAAACCGTAGATGAACGGATTGACAACAGAGTTCAGAATATATTTTCCTGTGACATTCATTGAAGTGGGAACGCCCGTCAAACCCAACCAGTCGGACAGCCAGAAAGCTATGAACATGACGAAAATAATCACATTCGGGCAGCCAGAAAGCTATAAACATGACGGTGACTATGAACAGCAAAAACACACCTTTGATGTTCTTCACATGTGCTGCTGTCATTTTGTTTGCAACGATCGGTGGTACCGATTTCGTTCCGTTAATCTGCGTATTTAGATTAGTGCCATTGGATGCATTTGCAGGTTCCGTGTTACCCTGTCGTGCAGCAGTATCAATTGTTGATCTTTTCGTACGTGAAGTACCCTGTTGAGAAGAATGTGTCACTTGTGCAATTCCGATTCTTTTGCGAGAGTGCAACAGCGTTACAGCCATCGCCGGGTAGCAAGTGAACGTAACTGCCTTGTACGAAAATAGCATGCATTGTTGGAAGACGTCAGCACACTGTTCGTGCACTGTAACATCTACGACAAACATAATTACGTCGTACATTGCTACAGCTACGCAAATTATAACAAGAAACTTTTTCGCGCGTATTGGATTCATGCTGAATGGGTGCGGTCTTTGAACCGCAATAAGTCTCTCGATCGACACAAACACCAGCAGAAACACGAATATGTGACAGACACACAAATGAAGAATGTTGCTACGATATCTATATAAGCAACTGTCAAAAAAATTCCACCAACACAGACCCCTGAATCAGCGATCGATAGTGCAAAAAAATACACTCGGGTAGGCGTATTGATCAGATAATTTTTCGCTAAATCCCAGCTGGTATTTTGTTGTGTTGTATTGTCGTACGCCAAATCCGAACTGATATTTAATAACATCTGCAGTAATAATGATTCGAAATGTAAAGTCCAGTTTGAAGAGTGTGTATCGTTCATGTCGTCTGAATGCATCATATCAATGCAATACTCACAATGTGTGTACGCTTCAACTAAATGAGATTGATGGATCTGCTCAAAACTCCAAATATCAGCGGCTGTTCAGCAAACTAATCTTTCCGTTGACATGAACACACAGCAATGTCAGTCTTGATTGTTTGACCCGACAAGTTACCGACAAGACGGACAATTGTAAAATGACAAATGTAGGGAGAAATGATGGTCGTTCTAGGCCCACTAGAACAGTAGGTAAACCAAACCGATTGGGGATCGGATTGGTAAATTGATTATCAAGAACGATACTTTCGTAACTGGCGCGGGATCATCTGTAGAGACTGTAAACAGGTAGAACCAAATGGACAGTTGTGAGGTTTTTAGCATAAGGAAACAAGAGAAAATAAAGTATATTTGTCAACACGTGTTGTTTCATCATCGCTATGATAGTGTCTCTTGCTAGTAAATATAACACGCTAGAGTATACTCCACTTTGTCTCAGTTCGATCTTCGGGCAACACCGTATACTCAGTTTTAACAAAACACTTGAACTGACATAACCATATGACATGGACACCACAGCGTGTAGTCGTGAGATTTAAAGCTGAATAGCCACACCAGCAATGCGACTTGAACTGACATAACCATATGACATGGACACCACAGCGTGTAGTCGTGAGATTTAAAGCTGAATAGCCACACCAGCAATGCGACTTGAACTGACATAACCATATGACATGGACACCACAGCGTGTAGTCGTGAGATTTAAAGCTGAATTGCGACATCAGCAATGCGACTTGCACACGTTTCAAAGGTATTGATTGTTTTAGACATCGGCTTTCGTAATTGGGTGTCAAAAAGACGCATTTTGTTGTGTTCCGATGTTTTTCACTAAATCCCAGTTGTATTTTGTTGTGTTCTATTGTCGTACGCCAAATCCGAACTGATATTTAATAACATCTGCAGTATTATTGATTCGAAATGTAAAGCCCAGTTGAAAGAGTGTGTATCGTTCATGTTGTCAGAATGCATCAGATCAATTCAATACTCACAATGTGTGTACGCTTCACTAAAATGAGATTTAATGATCTGTTCAAAACACCAGATATCAGCGGCTGTTCGGCAAACTAATCTTCCATTGACGTGAACAACCAATAATATCAGTATTGGTTCTCTTCAAATTAATTATACGTGTATTGATTATTGGTCAGTCCAAGTTCTTTAACAACGGCAGCACTATCAATACACACTGTTGTGATTAAATAGAACACGCTAGAGTATACTCCACTTTGATAACTCCAGGTCGATCTTCGGGCAACACCGTATACTCAGTTTTAGACAAAATACTTGTTCGATTCGTAGTACAGTTATATGACTTGATAACACAGGTTTCTGCCAAACTACAAGGTTTCTTCAGCTCAACCACAACTTGAAGTCCGATATTTCGCCACGAACTGACATAACCAAGTGACATGGACACCACAGCGTGTAGTCGTGAGATTTAAAGATGAAAAGCGACATCAGCAATGCGACTTGCACACGTTTCAAAGGTAGTGATAGTTTTAGACATCGGCTTTCGTAACCTCCCAGTGTCAATGTGGTCGTGTCATTCGGCCTCAGTCGGCAATTCGTGCGTTTCCTGCCTGTCGATCACTCGCCAGATGTTCCAATCGTCTTTGTCGTCTCAAATTGATTGCCTTGGTAACTACTGCACATGCGCATACAATTATTGGGGGAGATGTTCGTTCAACGTGATACATAAAATTAATCTTTGTTTGCTAGATACATGTGTAAACTGTTGTTTTTTATTGATAAACAGTTCAATAAAAATATGTATGTGGCATACGCGGACACGATATAATCATATATTAACGCAGGGTGAATCATTTCCATGTTTATTAAGGGTGGATTCGGCTGGTAGGTACTTAATAGCTGTTAAGTGTGGCGCGATGTGTAATTAAACACTCGTTTTTATTGTCCGGACTGTCAAACATTAACTCTCCTGTGCCTATACTAATTAACAAATAAAATTAGTTAGTGACGTAAGCCGCTTCTTCTTCTTTTCGAGCCACTATTTCGAACAGAACACTAACGCTTGTTATTTGATTGTGATTGATAATATTTAGACTGACCGGATTTTTAGAAAATAAAAGACTTTTGGTGAGACATGAACAGACCACCTACAATACAACCACAAATTTCAAATGAGTGCTTTTGATACTCATTAACACGTTTGTTTTTGTAGCATGTTGGCTACCTAATTGTTGTTTTTTTAATAAAAAGTAGTTACTCCATCTCAATGGTAATGAGGCGGATGTTTAGTTTTAGCCCTTTCATATACCGTATAACATGTCTTAGAATTCCGGGAAGATGTCAAACTTTCAGCTGTTTGTCAGTGAAAGAAGATGGTATCAAAATACAAAAGTTGTTATTAATTATTTGCAACGTCCTGGTGTTGTTTCAAATAGTGTTGTGATTTTGGTACACAATGTCGTATTTATGATATATATTAAATAAGTTGTGCTGTCGTTCATTAGCACTATTTCCCTAGCTTTTGCACTGGCATATGCGGAAATGCTCCACGACGTTAGATACGTAATTTCCGTAATTTCCGAAGTCACCCGAAGTATCGGCGAGTAACGTAAGTGCTTCGCTAACCACTCGCCATTAACAAACAAACGCAATAACGAACACACAGTTACACGCACATGCATACACACTCACACATGCGCGCACTTATATAGTGAATATGCCATGCGTTGACATTGACACTTTACATTGATGACTTGTCGCATGTTTAAATAGCACACCGGCTCCATCGATGGTTTCTACCCGCATTATCTTAATCGACTATTTACCACATATGGCTGTCAAGTCAAACTGCTAACACGTCGTTCCAAAAAGGTAGCGTGTGTGTGTGAGTATGTGTGTGTTTGTGTTTGAGTGTGTGTCTGTGCGTGTGTGTGTGTGCGTGTGTGTGCGTGTGTGCGTGTGTGCGTGTGTGCGTGTGTGCGTGTGTGCGTGTGTGCGTGTGTGCGTGTGTGCGTGTGTGCGTGTGTGCGTGTGTGGGTGTTAATAGTCTGGTGCAGGGCGTGCTTTAATAGCGCACACATTTCTTAGTGTAATGCATAACTTTTCCCACACAAACCAACTCTTCCTTGCGTGGCACAGGCTGTTTTAAACAGAGAGGCTGTGGGTGGACGTTTCGACGCACTAGAAAGTAACCGAACAGCCTCTGCTTTGCGTTGAAGCTTATTTAACCAAACGTTAGGGGTGAAGTCTCCTAACTTCCGGAGAAACTGTGGCCCCGTTTTCTACGGCAGGCATGACCCACCGAAATGTGCGTTTCTGGGCAGTAGCATGTTCACCGATGTATACACATGCTCTACAGACCAGAAACCTAGTTGGCAACTAATCGCACTGTGGGTGTGCGATAGGCAACGAACGACAGACTATACTCCTCACAACTCACTTACTTACGTCGCCTCTCTCTGTCGCCCCAATCCTCCTGGACCACAGGATTCAGAGTTAACTTGGCGAAATGTACGAGATCGTCTATTTGTGCACCGATTTTCTAATTACCCCTTACTCATGCGCCGATGGGCAAATTGTGACGCGGGCAGTCAAAATGACTGCAGGACATTTCTAGCCATAAAACTGCACGCAGGCGGTGCGCACAACACGCAAGCTACCCGCATGACCGAGCAGTCTTGTTTAGGATCTTTCTGCTCGCCATGAATTGAGGAGAAGTCTAGAAAAGATGCTTCAACATAGCCGACGTCACTTTCCTCGGCTGGCAAGACTCGCTCAACGAGGTCACTCGTATGCGGTTGCAAACAACAACGAACCAAAACTAAACACACCCAGAGCCTGAACGTCGCTACATGGAACGTCAGAACGCTCATGGACAAAAAGGACAGCAATAGCCCAGGATGCCGGGCAGCTACTGCGGCCAGGACCTTTCCCGCTGTGGCAGCGACAACCAGATTTGCCGATCAAGGCCAACTCGCTGAAAAAGAATATACTATAATCTGGAAAGGAATGGCAAATTATGATCCAAGAATACAAATATTTAGTTTAAGGCCTTTCATATACCGCATAACCATGTCTTAGTGTTCCGGGAAGATTTCAAACTCTCCACTGTTTATCACCGAAAGGAGATGGTATCAAATTACAATGTTGTTATTAATTATTTGCAACGTCCTGGTGTTGTTTCAACTATTGTTGTGATTTTGTCGTACTTATGATTTGTATATGTGTTGACACATCTGATAAAATTGATTTAACCGTAACAGGTGTGTACAATATTTCACTCACGCGTACCGAAACATGATTTAAAAAGTAACAAATGTATTTAAATCAACAAAATCAGATTTATATTTACCAAATATTCAGCTAGCATGAATAATCATCACATCCTCGCAGTTAGTAGTTTTATGAAGTGTTGAGTTACAGTCAGGTAAACGAAATTATTAAATTCCAAAGTGGAAGATTTAGGTAAACGACGGAGACTGCCCAGGGCAGATTCGCAAATATAATAGCCATACGATGATTTCGAGATTTTATTTGCGTTTTCTCAACAAATAAGGCACTAATTTCAGAAGCTTTACATACCATAAAAAAGCTCACACGAAGTGCACATACGAAAATAAATAAAACAATTCGAAATACCAACTCGTTGGGCTTTCCTAATGAGTCAACATGGCGGGCGTTTGAATCGCAGAACATTCCATGAAAAGTGTAAATGTCCCTTCTATGCGACGTAAATGCAGTGCTCCGATTTGATGTTTCCCTTAAACAATAAAAGTGATACGGTCATCAAACTGAAACGGAAAATGCCACATGTGATCTCAAACTGCAAAGTGGATATTAAGTCCCAACACTGTGAAAAATAATTGTCGACCTTTTCTATTGCATTCCACAAATAATGTGTTTAAAAATAATACTCCGTTTGTTGAAATATCTTCAGTATTGGTAATTAGTGCATGTCTGTCAAAATCACCAAATTAATGGAATATCTGGACAGCTAGTTTGTATCGTGTGCAGAATAGGACTGTCCGAATTAATACCTGGTTCGCCGAGTTTGGCCACGAATTTTGAGTAATTGGACAACTGTTAAGTTATTAGGCGTGTGAAGCACACCCTATGCTTGGTTTTAATTACTGATTTGATTGCAATCGCTCCGATGTTTTCTATCATATTAATGTCGCATATGATAGGCGACTCCAAGTTGACACACAATAAATGTAATTAGTATTTCCCACATAATTCGACACCATGATATTTGAGGCGAATGATGAACAAGTGACCATCTCGATCACCCATCAAGGAAACTAAGATGTTAATTAAATCGTGATGTATATTAAATGCATGTTATCGAATATCGGTAATGGCTGTCATTTAAGGAAATACTGATTGTATACGACAAATTGGCACTCATACGCACAGGCACACGCAGTGACACATATGTTTCAGCAACATAGGTATAACTGAGCTAACGTGTGTGGTTACTTTAATATTCCCTCCTCGATGGCTTGCATATTTGGTGACAGATATTCATTGGTTGATATATGTACCCTTTTTGCAGTAAATTTTTATTTTGTTTGCGATGTAAGACGTAACTTAACAATCGAGAAACAGCGGGGGCGAGGCGCGTACTTATGGACATCGGCCCTTTTTTATGGACTAGATTTCCACGCAACAAGTAGACGCTGGCAAAATATTCCTACGTCAACCTTCATGCCAACGTACCTATCCAGCAAGGAACCGAGATTCAGACAGGAGGCATCACTGAGCGAGAACACTGCACTCTACAATACAAGTTTTTGTCCGCGAGTCAGTGGAAATGTTCTGGCTGGAATGGCGAACTAACCGCGCCAAAACAATGACGTACTTTATTTAACAATGCAAACAGCACGCGATGCACCGTCTTGTGTTGATAAACAGTCTTGACCATCCAGTACGTCGCAGTTTGCCTAAGACACAATCAAGTTATACGCTTGATATCCATTAATCTTTGCCACACCAATGTTGTTATGAACGGTTGCACAATTGACTTATCCATCGCGTTACCTGTTGCCTAGCAAAACCATAGTCATAGTCATAGACAGCTAAAATATGTGGTGGGTTCGGACATTCCGCAGTATATGCACTTTAAATTCTGGCCACAAAAATGTTTCACTCTAATAAGGAGTAAGGCAGTTTATTTATAAAGTGACTACTATATGCAGGAATGTTTCAAAAATAATATGTCAACCAGTTACAGTAATGCAGTTCACGCAAAAATTCGATTGTGATGTGAGTAATACACTGAGTATATATATATATATATATAATATATATATATATATATTGATATATTCATATATATATGTATATATTAATATATATATATATATATATATATAATATATATATATATATATACACTCACATATATATATATATATATATATATATATATATATATATATATATATATATATATATGAGTGAATATGCGTGCGTGCATGCATATGAGTGTGAGTGTATGTGTGTGAGTGTACATATATATATATATATTATATATATATATATATAATATATATATATATATATATATTATATATATATATATATATACTCACTAAAGCCCTGCGCGGGGCGGGTTTTGGCCCGCAACCCGCGGGCCCCCGCGGGCTGGATTTTTGTTGTTGTTGCAGTGCGGTGCGATGCGGGTTACGTTTCAATTTGTGCCGGGCGGGGCGGGGCGGGGCGGGGCGGGGCGGGGCGGGGCGGGGCGGGGCGGGGCGGGGCGGGGCGGGGCGGGGCGGGGCGGGGCGGGGCGGTCTGCGGGTCAGGACACTGCGGGGTGGGGCGGGGCGGGGCGGTCTGCGGGCTAGTAATTTCTACATGCGGGCTACTGCGGGCTGATTCACTCATATATATACATATATATATATATATATATATATATATATATATATATATATATATATACATATATATGTATATATATATATATGTATATATATATATATATGTATATATATATATATATATATGAGTGAATATGCGTGCGTGCATGCATATGAGTGTGAGTGTATGTGTGTGCGTATATGTGTGCATGTGCGCGTGCGCTTGCGCGTGCGCGTGTGCGTTAATGTCAGATGCAGGGCGTGCG
Source organism: Escarpia spicata (assembly GCA_963995525.1). Taxonomy (NCBI): domain Eukaryota; kingdom Metazoa; phylum Annelida; class Polychaeta; order Sabellida; family Siboglinidae; genus Escarpia; species Escarpia spicata. The sequence goes on along the minus strand of OZ023207.1, from coordinate 61,456,123 downwards.
TTAATATCGCACACATACCTTAGCATAATACACAGCTTCTTCCAAACAAGCCAACCCTTCCTTCCCGTAGCACAGGACAAGAGGGTTCTGGCTATTGGTGGACAACACCCCAAAACTAAACACACCCAGAACCTGAGAGTCGCTGCATGGAACGTCAGAACGCTCATGAACAAAAAGGACAGCTATTTTTCTAAACAGTGGACAACCATTGTGGCCACCGAACCTACCCGCTGTGGCATCGTCAACCAAATTTGCCGATGAAGACCAACTCACTAAAAAAAATTATATTTTTCAGAATTATGATGCTGTCATATTCTTCAATGTGTTATGTCTGTCTATCGTTGCTATATACTTCCACATATCTTCCTTTGTTGCAAATTTCTTCTGTACTGCTTTTTACTATTCCTTTCTGATTTTACTTTGATGGTAAAATGTATTTGATTGTGATCAGTACTCCCCATTGGCTCACATATATTCACATTGTCAACTTATTCATTCTGTGAGGGCAAAACTGTATCTACCGTGTTCACACCCCTAGTAGGGTCTAGCTTAAGTTGAGAAAGGTAACTGTCTCCTACTAAAACTACAAACTTGTGGTCCTCACTCCACTTTCTCTGTAGAGATTTACATTGATATGACCATGGTTAAAATCGTCGTAATAATACAGTCCTGTTTCCTCAATTCTCTTTGTGTACGTTTTCATTCTCTGCTGCGCATATGTTTGGACTTCGATAAACTACACCAACCGTTAACGTTGAGTTTCCAGTAAATATGTTACAACAAACAGCTTCTTCGCAATCTGGTTCTCTGTCATATTGTATTTCACAAGCCTGGATTGATTCTTTATTATATAAAATAACTCGAAATTCTCTTCTTCCTATCATATCTTTCCTAAACAATACATATTATGTCAGTCGCAATTCGGCACCTGATATATTAGTGGTGGCCCACGATTCGGTTATACCTAATATGTGAAAGTCAATGTCATCTAACATAATGTTTAATTCACCTCTTTTTTACTATGCAACTAACATTTAAAACAATCGCATTGATGTTCACTTTCAGAAGCGTTTACTACGCTGTTCTTTGGTGATTTATGTTGTGAAAGTCGGATAAAATGTGAAGTAGACACCTGGTCGTGATAGTGTGTAGAACGTACAAATACTATTTGTAGTTTTATTTCATGGGCATGAAGATTGATATTATTAGCATTATTGTTTTAGCTTCTATTCCGTTTTTTCAAGTATATGGCACACCAGCCTTTTTTGCGAATCATTTGCCACTCACGCATACTGCTTTCGTTTGCTATGTTACGTATCACGTATTACGATTTACGTTTAGAACAACTGATTTACCTCATAAAAGGAGAAAGTGGAGTATCTTAAAACTATATTTTTCCTATCTCCTTTTGTAGGGATGGAAGATTAACCCCAGGAATTTAGCGCTCGAGGTAATAGCCGTCTAATAGGAACATGTAAGCCTAGCCATGTGCATAGGCCTGGTCGTTGTCAACCCAATCCGAAGAGCGAGTGTGTAACTCGAGGATATTTTAATTGTCACCAACAGTTCCCAATTAATGTCCCGTGCGTATATCAATAAATCGACTCATATTAGTTGTCTGTGATCTCGGTGTATATGCTCAACACGAAAATTTCGTGTTTTTGTTTTGGCGCTCGTATGAAATAGACATCACAATGCCATCACGTTGCTGTACCGTTGGATGCACAAATCGTTTACCAAAAGTGTGTACTGTTTGATTTTATAGAATACCACTTGATTGTAAAAAGAAGATCGGAATGGTTCACAGCTATCCATCGCATGCACTGGAAGCCGAAAGAACACACCAGGATTTGTTGCGACCTCTTCTGCATATGTTTGTAAACTGGAATGTGTTTGTGTGCATAAGTATGTATGTGAATGTATTTGAATGTATGTATGTGAATGTATGTAAATATATATATATATATATATATACATATATATATATATATATATATATATATATAAATATATATATATATATATATACTAAAATCCATAACATTATACCCCTGTATATTTACACAGGGTGTATATATATATATATCGCATGCACTGGAAGCCGAAAGAACACACCAGGATTTGTTGCGACCTCTTCTGCATATGTTTGTAAACTGGAATGTGTTTGAATGTATGTATGTGAATGTATGTAAATATATATATATATATATATATATATATATACATATATATATATACACTAAAATCCATAACATTATACCCCTGTATATTTACACAGGGTGTATATATATATATATTTATTTATTTTAGTTTATTTTGTTTTCATATAATAATCTAGTCATTACACTGTTTTAATAGTATAAATTCTTAGACTGTCATGATTCAGATCCAAATGTTGGCAATCAATCTCCAAATCAAAATTATGTTCTTGCAATTGTACATCATAATCTGAGACAGCTTAAATGCTTGGTTTTATGTCTTATAGAAGTTCCCAAGAGGATTCAAAATAAAATGCTATATTCCAGCAAGGCTTTGGAAAGGTTCAATTATTGTAAGCTGTTTAAAGTACTTCTAAAACTTACGGTATCACCTCTGGTGTTAAGATTGCTTTGTATATATGTATACTAAATACAAATGGCAAGAAAGGTGGACCTCTGGCATGTCGCCTAGTTTACTACCTCTAATGGGGTCAAACAGGGAGCAATTATGTCTCTTATTCTTTTCTCCATATACATGGATGGCTTGTTTGAACAGTTAGAAAATAATGGTGTTGGATGCCAGATGAACAACCACTATACGAGTGGTATTGTATACGTAGACGATCTCACTTTGCTAACAAGATCCCGAGTGATAGTTTTAATCGAGATTTGCGAACAAATATGCATACTAATACAGCCTAAATGGTAACGGTAGTAAGAGCAGATCTCTGATTTATGGATGTCGAAGAACTGCTGTTTTCAACGGTTCTCGTTATCTAGTGTCCACAATATGTTGTACACCTTGGCCATCATATACCCGTTGTTAGTAAGGATAGTTTAGTCGCCGATGGTACTGCTAAATTTTTGATAGGGTTTAATATGATCATGGACTATTTTGGTCATATTAAGGGCAGCTATAACCCCAATTTCGTATCTTTCTTGTTACAAGTCGTAAAGATGTCAAATTTTTTACAAATTAGTATAATAATATGAAAACAAAAAAATGAGAAAATGACCCAATTATGCAAAGTCACATGACCAAAGATGGCCGCCAAAGATAAATCCATAGGGTATTTTCATGTCATTATTTCAAGGTTATTTCTGTATATAATAAGTTGATATTTTAACAGTATGATGCCAATAAGTTATATTTCAACCTGTACTAAAAGAAACAATACCAGATCAATATTAAAACAAATACAATTTTTTATGTACAAAAGTTACAGAAACACATATTCGTCATGGACACAACATGCCATGTCTCTATAAGTAACTGAACAATATCAATCATTTTAGTTCAACTTCTTCATCTTGTACAGCTTGAACAATATGCCAATTTTCACAAACATCAGTCAACAACGTTTCTAGATATACTGACATAAGACTACATGCACGGCTCCAAAACACAAAATGGCGAAAACTGCGTTTAAACGCTTGGTACATGTGTACTGACAACTGTGTTTGTACCAGCCTGTGCAACCCGCCTCCTCTTTCTACTGGTCTTGGCTGAAAAATTGTTGGCTGTATTAAGGATGTTATATAGTGCAAAATATGCAGCTTGGTGAAAACCTGATGTAAATTGGTTGAGTAGATCATGAAATATAGTCATTTAAAATTATGCATATTTAATTAGGTACACAATACAAGATAGGTGGTTACTAAAATGCACATTTATTAATATTTATAAGTTTCATTTAGATGTGAATTTAACAGTATGCGTAGAATGATAACTACATATCATTATGGTAAAAAAAAAAAAATTCATGTAATTAAAAACAAAAATCATATCTAGGGGTTAAGACAACTGTAAAGTGTAATTTATTTACAAAATGATGCTGCTCATAATATGGAGCTCCACTATGGGATTGCCAAAATAAGAGTGTTGGTATTATACGCGTAGCATGGCGAAATGTATTAAGGAAGTTCTGGGGGGTGGTACTACTTACACACAGTGATATTATAACATTGTTATTGTATTGTTTACCATCATTGATCATCTAAAAGCAAAGGTGCACAACATTTATTAATAAAGCCACAACCACAATTCATCGATTTTAAGCAGTGTTGTCAATATATCTATTGAAAATCCATGATCAAATAGTAGCGCAAATTACTGTCACGTCCTAAATGATAATACATTTAACACAATTGATGTTGTGTCTGCATATGATATTCGCCGTGCGAGGCAGGCTGGTGTATCAAACGAAATAAAAAATAACGTGAATGTTATACCCGAAATGCTAGAAAATGGTTTTAAGACATGTATTAATTTAAATGGTGAAGATATCAGCCGTATTATCTCGGGAATAACTGTATTTAAACGAAAGTACAATTGCAATTTTCAATGTGCGAAAATAAAGATTTTATTAATAACGTACTGCGAAAAACATTTCAATTAAAGGCATACCTATAACACAAACACTTGTACATATTGTTTAGCTTCGGTCGCATTTCGTTTTATGTAACAATTTACACTGACAATAATTTATAACTCAACACGTAGACATATGGGCAGTTGTATGATACGCCAGTCACAGAAGAGGCCAATTGTGATTGGAGCAACTGCTGGTAGATTGACAGGCAGATCATTCACGAATTATCAAGAGTTGTCGAATGATAAGAAAACACAGCCACCACCTGAGCGATTACAACTACCGCTATATAAAGCAATCACCTCCGCGCAGGTACCCATTCTACCGTTGTGTTAGTAACCAGCCTTGTATTTATGGTGAACGCGTTAGAGTTCCGAGCCACACGATATATATTCGAGGGATAATATCTACTTTCAGAGTGTGTTGCAGAAGTGTGAACTTACAAAACCGTGAACCTGGATAAAGGTAGTATCGAAGAAACGCTCAGCTGAATAAGATCTGAAGCAGCAGGTAATTGACGAACGGTGGAGCAGAACGTTGGAATACTTACCTGATGTGATATCGAATCACGTCTTTGCGTATCTTGTATGTAGAAGACTGCTGATGTGACATTTCGCCTGAATATTCATATATACCAAAGTGGAGGTTACATGATGCGTCAACATGTAGACAACACGTACAATCTATGTAACACACAATCGTGGTGTGTAAAATAGTGGAACATTTGAAGGAAATATCTGGAGCGACAAATACGTAAAACACTTGAAGTTGAGTTGACGATACATCAACTGAGGTTACTGCCCGTCAAACATCACGGGACGATTAATTTGCCGGACAACATATGCATTACATTTTGAGCGGATCCTGAATATATAGGATCATTCAAACATTTATACCACTTGTTAGCTGTATACACATTGCGGGTGTATAATACAATATGTGTGGTTGATCAGTGGCATGCAGAAAACATGGATTCATTAAACACTACTTCAAACGGGACAACCGATTCGAACCCATTGCAGACTTCTTTAAATACCAGCTGGGATTTAGCGAAAAACACTGGAACACAACAACGTGGGTATGCGTATTTTACATTGTTAATCCTGTTAGCGCTAGGTTTACCTGGAAATGTTCTTGTATTTGCGGTTTACGTAAAGAAGATGACAACGTCTACGCGAGTGTATATGTTTGCACTGGCCGTCGTTGATTCATCTGTATGCGTTTGCGGAATAGTGCTGACAGTGGCCGATATTAGTTTTGTTGCTGGTATTGTATTTGTTCAAATCATCAATACATCATTGTGGTTTTCCATGTTTCTTCTGGTGAGTGTGTCAATTGAGCGCCTCATTGCAGTTAGAAGACCGCACTCATTCAGTGTTAATCCAATACACGCGAAGAAGGCTCTAATCGTAATAGCTCTGGCTGCAGTAATATTCTTCGTAACTGACACTGTCGTAGCGATTACGTACGAACGGTATCAACGCATCTTCTTATTAAGCTCTGTAAGTGTATGCTTCGCCGTTATAATCTTGTGCTACACATTAATTGCGGCATCGCTTTTACAAAAAATTAAAGCCTCTCGTATGAAAACCGCAGTTCTAAACACGATAACAACAAACTTAACAACACAAACAAATTTAACAACACAAACAGATGATGTTTCTACACGGTACAATAAGCCGGGACAAGCACATCCATATGACGGTAAACCAAATATTCAGTTTATCTCAACGAACATTGTACCTGTGACTCTTGCAAACAAAATAACTGCATCGCAATCCAAAACCGTCAAAGGAGTGTTTCTGATGTTCATTATCACTGTTGTTTTCCTAGCTTCCTGGATACCAGGCTGGTTGTCTATTGTGGGCGTTTCTATCACGCCAAACGTCTTTCGACTATTTATTGTAAACTCAGTTGTCAATCCGTATATCTACGGCGTTGCCAGCGCCATGTTCCGGGATGACGTGCGACAGTTCTTCCGTCAGACACGCGTTAAACTATCGGCGTGTTATCACTGACCGTATCCATTTGTTCTATTACAAATATTAACTCGCAACGTTTGTAAAGGTAAATTATTCAATGAAAATATGAATATGTAGTTGGAATTAGAATATGGAATATTGCCTTGGCTTTAGTGTTTTATTGATTAAATACGCTTTCTTTCGCTCTCTCTATCTTTCTCTCTCTCTCTCTCTCTCTCTCTCTCTCTCTCTCTCTCTCTCTCTCCTCTCTCTCTCTCTCTCTCTCTCTCTCTCTCTCTCTCTCTCTCTCTCTCTCTCTATCTCTCTCTCTCTCTCTCTCTCTCTCCCACTCTCTCTCTCTCTCTTTCTCACTCTCTCACTCTCTCTCTCTCTCTCTCACTCTCTCTCTCTCTCTCTCTCTCTCTCACTCTCTCTCTCTCTCTCTCTCAAACTCTCTCTCTCTCAAACTCTCTCTCTCCCCTCACTCTATTTATCTCCATGACACTCTTTAATGTTGTACTATACAAACGCACACACAAGCATGTATACCAAGCCACTCACGGACATCGACATATCAGGGTTTCCGCCAGCAGGATTAAAGGGTAAATTATGTACAGAAAACAATAATTCTATGCTACAGATACGTACCCAAAATAAGTCGATTATAGTGGTGAAGAATGTTTATGCTATCTAGTATGTGATTAACTAAACGTGGGTTTCACTGCAGCATTGAAGCCTTCTCCTCAGGAAAGTACATGGCGTACCGGTATATTGGAATGCCTAGTGTAAATAATACGGCGTGGTCTCATGGCTGGAAATTGTTCGCGATATTTTCGAGTATTAATATGTTGTTGATGAAGAAAAATAACTTAACAAAATGGCATACTAAGTCAACAATTGGACTATATATTCACAAATGTGAAGGCAAGTTTTCAGTTTTTCTGCTGACTGTTACATTTGTCATTCATTCTCCTACGAAACATGGACATGATCACCATGAGCCGTGTGGGATTTCCGACTCCAAATGCCGGGAAATCTCTTCTCTGATCTTCTAAAAATGCATGTTTTTTTTTTGGGGGGTGAGCCACCACACCCGACCCATCGCCAGTGACAGGTTAGCCTGCCAGTTCTGTGGTCTAAAAATTGTCAAACTCCGTAGCCTAATTATTTAACTGGCGGAAACCATATAGATAATATGAAACAATAAATCGTATCCAAACTATTCACGTTTTCATTTAATATAACTAGCAAGTCATGTTTCATATGGAAGAAAAGTCAGTGTAAGTTTACATAGACATTGCTTTTGAAAACGTGTATACGACGTATACTATGCAAGTGATACTGAGATACACTATTTTCAGGTGATGAAAATGATCAAATAATTTGCATCGTTTTAGTTTAGTACTTAATTTTTTGGCGAACGAATGCATGTTAAACGATAGCCATTTCTCGCAAGCAGTTATTATTTGATACAATAATACGGTATTCCTCTCATAATCTCTCTCAGAAAACAAGTTCATTAGTAACAATTATCATACTACAAAATTCTGGATAATTGACAATGATACAATCTGATGATGTTTTAATTATGCTAGTCAATGTCATACGACATAAATGACTAATAGTGTCATTATTATTATCTACGAGACAATGCGCTATTATGTTGATATATTTATGTTCGTGTTGTGGATACATATGTGTAAATCGTATGAATGTACGTTGTTATTGTAATGTTGAGTGTCTTAAAATAAACTAAATGTCACAATGTGGTTAGTCGTACATGAATGTATTGAGACATTTGTTTATGTGTAGTACGTTATATTACGCAAACGCATATTAAACGATAGCCATTTATCGAAATCTTTTAATATTCTATACAATAATACGGTATTCCTCTCATAGTCTCTCTAAGAAAACACGGTCAGTAGTAACAGTTATCACACTACCAAATTCTGGATAAATGACAATTATACAAGCTGAGTATGTTTTAATGATGCTAGTCAATGTCATACGACAGATGTGACTAATACAGACATTATTATTTTGTACGATACAATGCGGTATTATGTTGATATATTTATGTTCGTGTTGTGGATACATATGTGTAAATCGTATGATTGTACGTTGTTATTGTAAAGTTGAGTGTCTTAAAGTAAACTGAATGTCACAATGTGATTAGTCGTACATGAATGTATTGAGACATTTGTTTTTGTGTAGTGCGCTATATTACACAAACGCATATTAAACGATAGCCATATATCGCAATCAATTAATATTCTACACAATAATACGATATTCCTCTCATAGTCTCTCTGAGAGAAAAAAACACGTTAATTAGTAACAATTATCATACTACCAAATACTGGGTAAATGACAATTATACTAGCTGAGTATGTTTTAATGATGCTAGTCAATGTCATACGACTGATGAGACTAATACTGACATTATTATTATCTACGATACAATGCGCTCTTATGTTGATATATTTATGTTCGTGTTGCGGATACATATATGTAAATCGTATGACCTTAGGTTGTTATTGTAATGTTGAGTGTCTTAAAAGTAAACTCAATGTGACAATGTGTTTAGTCATTCATGAATGTATTGAAATATTTGTTTTTGTGCAGTGCGTTATATTTAGCAAACACTATTCAGTCTACTTTAACATAACCACAGGTATGGTGAATTGTACACATGCCGTGTAATTATAATATTAAATCGGATATGTACGTGCTATATTGCACATGTCACGTTCTCACCACATGCTATATGTTATTAATGTTTGTATATGTTTAATATATTGTCTATGTATGTTACGATATTTTAAATAGTATTTGGGTACATACATATTACATTCATAATGTACGCTTAATAAAATTGTTGTCGATATAAGTGGCACTTGTCTCGTGAATAATATAAGGTGAAGTATGACTTAGAAGTTTCGTATGTTTCGACTGTGCTATTCAAGCTATCTTTCTATCTATGTATTTATGTCTCCGTCTTTGTTTTCTGTATTGTCTGTATAGGTATTTGTACTACTATCTGTCTCTGTCTGTCTCTGTGAGTCTCTCTCTCTCTTTATTTATCTATCTCTTCTCTCTCTCTCTCTCTCTCTCTCTCTCTCTCTCTCTCTCTCTCTCTCTCTCTCTCTCTCTCTCTCTCTCTCTCTCTCTCTCTCTCTCTTTCTCTTTCCCACTTTCATTCTCTCTCACTCTATCTCGTTTTCTCTTTTTCTTACTCTCTCTATTCCCCCACTCTTTTTGTACATATTCCAATACGTTCACGAACACAACTTCTTTGCGTGGCCCACTGTGTATGCTTTTTAAGTGACCAAGAAAGATATGGCCAGCAAGTAATGTTCAAAATATTATTACTCTATCTCTCTCTATACATATTCTCACATACGTTTATGAACATGACAACCTGGCATGACCATCTATGTACATACGCGTGCTTTTGCTAGTCTTTATAAAGACGTATTGTTACATTGAGGACATAAAATACTTACTTAACATTATTTTGAACTTGCTATATGGATACAAAGTCATAATCAAAATACATCTCCTCAAACTTGTAATGCCATTAAACCAAAATTACGCTTTGTAAGTGGCAAAGTAGAATATAACCAGCAAAGCAAAGTTCAAAATAATGCTATTTGTCAATAATTGTGTTAATTCAAAATGGCCACCTGTACGACGGGATAGAAATGTAAACTGTAATGTTTGATTATATTACGTATAATATCTGTCTTATTTTTAGTCGAAAACGCATTGTCCAATGAAACGTTGGTCAAAACATTAGGCAGAGCCGATCTGGACTGCTTTAGGCAGGAGTCTGCCTAATGCAGCAAATAGTCAATATTCGTAGAGCTTATAGCGTGAATAGTCTACACATTAAATACATGTATTGAGTTTTGTGAAGGGGGCGTATTATGTTCATCTGCTTGGAATTAGCGGGCGAAGTAATTTCTTAGAATGTGTTTGTTCTACTGAACGTGGAAAAGTTTAACATCATTGGGCTTAGTAGTTAACTCTGCCCGATTCGACTGATTTGTTTAGTATTTGAGCATATTCCCATGGGCGCACCTTCACAATGCGAACGTTGTTGGAGAGCAATATACCTTCACCGTAGTTAATACAGACTGATCAGAACAATATATTAATTATTAACTGGAAAAATTACTACCTCCTTTAGACTTTGGCGTAAATTGTTTAAGGGACCAGAATGAACATAATGGAGGTTTTATCCACCCCCTGAAACTTTGTTATCAGTCGTTTATTATTTACAAATGCCAAGATGTTTGTCATGTGATTTACAACTTCGCGGCCAATTTAATAATTACGGACGAATAACGGCATGCTAAATAAATCACGATTGTATTGTTTTAATCGAAAGGATTTGTAGTACATATTTAAGTTTTGTACAACTACCATATCTAATGCAATACAATCGACCCTTGAATAATGACAACAATTATCAAAACAACTCTACGTTGATATTTGACATGTTACCACTGAGCATGGAATTATGTTATCTGGAATTACGGCACTGCAAGCAATATATCATAACGTTTGTGTTCCACATAGAGTAGCGTGGATCAACGTTAAGTGGACCAAGGCATCTTACTGTGCTCCAAATTGCTATGCTGTTACAGTGTGATATAAACATTCATTTCGGTGCTATTTTCACGCAGAATATGCAGAAATTAGTAACTTAAGTAATTTGAATGATCACTAACGTTCCATATGATGGGTAGGAACTGTTGCAGTTTTGAATGTCCATTCAACGGCGAGGCGGAAAGAACTGTTACCAAAAAAAGTCCAGGCAAGAGGGCAAAATCGCATTTTTTTCAATTGACAAACTTGTGGTAAGAGATCGACATACCATATATATGTGGGAAAATGTATTTAACAATTGCCAGTAATCATTTCTTTAAAGAACATATTGTATGCCGTTGATGACTGTTTTGAGAACATCTTTATTGGAATACAAATTAGTAAACACAACAAAAACAATGTATGTTTATTGTCTGTATTTATGGGGTGGTTCCTATGCTGGCAAAATTATGTATCTTAATGTGAATCTTCCGAACTTATATATTACTTTCGTTATTCGTTGTATATGTATCATATTTATAGGTGAATAAATTGATTCTGAGATCTGAGTTCTGAGTGTAAATATAGAGCACCGAATACCAGCATCATCAAATTTAATGACAATCTGTCATTCATACTTGAAAATCAAAACAAGGTAATATCGACCCTTGAATCATGACTACAATTTTCTCCTCTACAATTTTTACTTGTTACCACTGAGCATGGAATTATTCCAGCGGGCAAACTGACGTTGTAACAATATTGTTTCGACGTAAGGTACCGACGTCGAAACTACGTCAAAAACACATTGGATTTGAAAGTTGTATCGACGACAGATGTGGACGTTGTTCCGACGTCGGGTGTCGACGTTGTTCCGGGTCGGGTGTGGATGTTGTTCCGACGTCAGGTACCGACGTCGAACCAACGTCGAAAACACATTGAAAGTTGTATCAACGTCGGGTACCAAAGTTGTTCGACGTCGGGTAACGACTTTGTTCCGATGTTAGGTACCGACGGCAAAACAACATTGAAAACTAGCTAGTGAATCAACGTCGGGTTTTGATGTAGTTCCAGTTGCAGGTTGCATCAACGGTTAGTTCGGTGAGCGTTTTTCTTACAATGTAGTTTGCGCCATGTTTCAATCAAGTATGCTTAATTGGGTTCACTGTGGAGCTTACGATGAACAAGCAGGTCGTAACCTGAAGGGGAGACACCCCACCTTAAAAGTTCATAAAATACTGTTTCCATCATTTTCTTATAGCTTTTTATATTAGTTGTCAATAAAGTTCACAGTTACAACCTCTAAAAATGCTATTTATGGGAATATATATATATATATATATCGTACCTATCAAGTAATTAATCTTTTTACACAACTTTAGAAGGCTGTTTACAGGAAAGCACATTTCTTAAACAAGAATGTATACACGTGCGACGAAGACTGTACTACTACGCTGTTATTGCAGGGAATGTACCGACAGAATTGGCACTATCTAGATAAGGGTCATCATCTAAGAGTAACAACTGTAATGAAACATCAGCTGATAAAGGCTTCTTAGCAGGAGAGGGGGCTTAGCATCGGATATTGAGTGGTCATTAGTGGAGTCACTGTCATCCAAATTAACATATTATGTGTAGGATAAGGAGGGTAAGGGATAGTACCTCACGCTGAATGACAGCCACGCCCCACACAGGACGGTCAGGATCCTATTTGGTCCCCCCTCCTTGTCTAGCTCACATATGGCTCTTAGTGTTTTCATGTGTACGACAGCGCCACACCCCGGGCAAAGGCTTTGGCTGGTCGGCCAAACTATGTGAGTGCTTTTCTGAAGGGTTGTGCCCCCTGTTAGTACACATATCTGTCGGCGGAGTAGGAGGATGAATCCCCACAGGTCAACGGCTACGAAGTCGGGAGATGGAAAGGCCTGGTGTCGGGTTAAGGGCGCATCAGGGATTTAGAATGATTAGCGGCCAGAACCGGCCAGAAATCAATGGCAAACTACTGGACTGTACACTGCAGAAAACCCAGATGAAATCATGATTGCAAAGAGAATCGATATGAGACTCAGTGGTGAGTCCCCCAAGCTAGAAGAGTACCTAACGGCTATTTGGGAAGAACCAGAAACAACTGGGAGTACTACTCAAGCTGATGAAGGCAATTTGTAAAATAGACGAATCCAAGAAATCGGACATCACCATTGTCATGGGTGATTTTAACGCCAAAGTAGGACAAAGACAAGACGAGATAGAACGAGGAACAATCGGGACATTTGGATTAGGAAAGAGAAACGAAAGGGGAGAACGACTTGTTGAGTTCGCCATCGCTAATAACCTCACAATCGTAAATACCTATTTCTCAAATCACATTAGAAGAATCTGCACGTGGAAATCGCCAGATAGAAAGATTAGAAATCAGATAGACTACATCATGTAGATGGATATCAGCAATAAGAGGTGCAAGAACACTACCAGGAGCAGACTGTGGATCTGACCAAGAAATACTGATGGCAGAGATGAAACTTAAGTTGAACGTGAATAAAGGAGCGACAACAACACATAGATATGTTGTAGAAAGTCTGACAGACGAACACACAATATCTGTGAAGAATCGATTTACTACTTTATTGACAATGACACAAGATAAAGAACCAGAAGAAATTGCAAATGATATCAAGACAATGTACCGAGAAGAAGCGGAAAAACACCTACAGAAGAGACAGAGAGGAAATACCAACCCTGGATCAGTATAGAGACCTTAAAGAAAACAGCAGAAAGGAAAGAGCTTAAGAAACGCACAAACGAGGAATTGATCAGAGTAAGGTATAATGATATGAACAAATTAATTTTAAAAACTCTGCAAATGGGACAAACAAAAGTATATAGAAGCCAAGTGTAAGAAAATAGAAGACTGTATGGCAGAGAACCGAAACCAAGACATGTTTAAAGAAATAAGGAACATGACAGGTAAATTCCAGCCCAGACTCGGTGCCATCAAAGATAAAAATGGGAAAACTCTTAAAAAAAGAAAAATGTTAAGAAAATAAAGATCATGGACATTGACAGATGCATTAAAAAAAACAGAAATTGCAATCAACGGGGAGCAAGTTGAAAATGTGAACCATTACGAATACCTTGGAACAAGACTACAAGGAGACGGCAAGACACCATCAGAGAACAGAAGAAGAATAGCCATAGCAACGCAGAAACTAAATAATCTTATACATGTATGGAAAGGACAAAACATACCAACAAAGATAAGAATTTTTTTTTAAACTTGCGTTTTCCTAACAGCTCTATACGGGAGCGAAACGTGGACACTAAACAAAGAAGACATGAGAAGAATACAAGCGTTTCAGTAATGAAATGTTACAGAAAAGTCCTAACAGTGCCATGAATAACAAAAACAACCAATGCACAGATCCTTTAAAAAAATAGACATAAAGAACAGTCAAGTAGTGGATATAATAAAACGACTAAAACTTAGTTATTTTGGCACATCAACAGACATAATTCCTTAGAGAAAACAGTACTAGAAGGGAAAGTCGAGGGAAAGAGAGGAAGGGGGGGGGGACCAAGGAGAAGATGGGAGCTGGACATCAGCGACTGGTTGGAAGACGACATCGTGAGAGCAGGGAGACGAACGGCAGACAGAGCAGTGGGATCACCCGGGCAGCTACGTATCGTAGAGATACGCTGAAGTGAAGAAGAAGTTTTATTGACGCGATGGTGCCGCATAAAGTTCACACAAAACAACAATTTGAATCATAGCTACTGTAAAATGCATTATTTTATAGTATCAAGGGAACATAGCTGAATAATCTATAAACGAGATCATTGGATGACCTTCTGGGCTATACGTGTACATTTAATATACTAATCTACAAATATTAAGTGTACGTTTTGCTAGAGTGAAACGCTCTGTGGATTACATGAACTGTCTTCGAGTCATGTTTCCCATTATTAGTGTTTACGTGATACACGATGGAACCTAGTAATTCACCGTTTTACCTGTCCTACGCCTCATCAGCACAACAACTTTGAAGCTTCTCTTCCTAATAAAATCAACAACTACCTGCAACTCTGTGCAGGTAGTGTCACCACAGTACACGATAACTAGTTTAAGTTGAAATCTCCACCCATAAATATGATATAAGATCAACAATAAAAAACACGAAGAAATACAAAATACATCCGGCCAGCGGGTCGTTTTAATATGAAGACCGCTGAGCATTATACCCGTCTACGACATGGAGCATTTGAATCTAGGCCATTCAGTCGTGGAAACAGAAAACCGCAGCAGCAGAAGGACATGAACATAACTATAAAATCTACCATCACTACATCTCATACGAGTGTGTGCGTGTGTGCGTGTGTGCGTGTGTGCGTGTGTGCGTGTGCGCGTGTGCGCGTGTGCGCGTGTGCGCGTGTGTGCGTGTGTGCGTGTGTGCGTGTGTGCGTGTGTGCGTGTGTGCGTGTGTGCGTGTGTGCGTGTGTGCGTGTGTGCGTGTGTGCGTGTGTGCGTGTGTGCGTGTGTGCGTGTGTGCGTGTGTGCGTGTGTGCGTGTGTGCGTGTGTGCGTGTGTGCGTGTGTGCGTGTGTGCGTGTGCGCGTGTGCGCGTGTGCGCGTGTGTGCGTGTGAATTGTGTGTGTGTGTGTGTGTGTGTGCCTGCGTTTGTGCATGCGTGCGTGTATGTGTTTGTAGTGTATTCGTATGTATGTGCGTGCGCACCTGCCGCCGTTTCCAAACTTAGGCAATTTTGTTCTGATCACATTGCCTGTGTCTTTCGGAAGAGACAACAACAGCAATTGGTCCCTTCTGTATGGGGCCCATGCCAGGGGAAGTAGAAGACCACACACAGGGAAATTAAGAAAATTTGTCATGGACTCACTGACCGGTGGTCTCGTTTGTGAAATCCCTTATAACAATAATGGTCAACTACTTTAGCGATGGTCAGCAATAGAATAAGAAGTGCGTATGTACGCGCGTGTGTTTTTGAATACAATTACCCATGCTTTTGTAAGTCCCTAAAAGGCAGCACTTTATTAAACGACCGCCATTTCAAAGACTGGACCAACACTACACACACACACACACCCACACACACACACACACACACACACACACACACACACACACACACACACACACACACCCACACACACACACACACACACACACACACACCCACACACACACACACACACACACACACACACACACACCCACACACACACACACACACACACACACACAAACACACACACACAGAAGAATGTCTTTATGGTTTACATCAACTAAATAATTATACAATAACATCAAGTTACCCACGTAATAAACCTGCATCCAAATTATCAACACAAATGTATTAATTCATTTTGGTCTTTATTATGAAGTTTCCGTTCTTGATACACGTTTTGTTATATGTCAGAAGAGTAAATATACAGTGTTCTTACCAAAATTATATCGTGACATTTATAATGCGTCGTTCCAGCAAACGTTGCTGAAGTCGCCGTACAAAATGTTCTGGGATACAGGTAAATGTTAAGGTTAGATATAAACACTGCATACGACACTGTTGTTGATGCAGTTGATTGTGTTCACTAGAGGGGAACGATCTAGTTGGCCGGCGTCAGTCTACACAGCGTGTGATGTACAGCGGTGGAAGGCCAGTCAGAGCTCGATGTCTGAGTAGAAGAATCTTATTCTCTACTCGCTCTGCTAAAGGCAGCCAGTGCAGCTTGATCAGTAATGTTGAGAAGTGACATAATTTCTTGACGCCATCGACGAGGCGGGCCGCTCAGTTCGGTGTTCTCTGCAGTCGTTCATTTTTTTCTGAGGCAGTCGGTGGAGCAATGAGTTGCCTACGTCAAATCTGCAGGTGTCAAACACATATATGGCTTGCTTTGTCGGTTCCGTTATTAGAGAACGTCTGATTCTTGCTACGTTGCGTTTATGACAAATTGCAGATCTGCTCATTACAGTCACGTGCGTCTCAATCCTCATATTGGCAACAAACTGATAAACCCAAGACAAAGCCCTGTAGATATTGTATGTGTCCTATTTTCATTATTCTACGCACAAATTGGTACACGATTGAACAACATTGATATAATACAGTACGATTTGGTGGTTTTACACATTCTAACATAATTATTCACTACTAACACGTTGCAATTTAGTAAACTCTATTTTTATAAAAGGATTATTGGATATGCTCAGTGGTAACACGCTGACAATTTAGCGCGTGTCCGGCGGTAGAACTGTCGCACGTCTTCCCTGAACATGGAACTAGCTACGCCGTAGATGAAAGGATTGACTACAGAGTTCAGAATATATATTCGTCTGACATTCATTGAAATGGGAACGCCCATCAAACCTAACCAGTCGGGTAGCCAGAAGGCAATGAACGCGACGGTGATTATGAACATCAAAAACACACCTTTGATAGTCTTCACTTGTGCTGCAATTATTTGTTTGGTAACGATCGCTGTTACTGATTTCTTTCTGTTAATTTGCGTATTTAGATTAGCATCAATTGATACATTTGCAGGTTCCTTGTTACCCTGCCATGCAGCGGTATCAATTGTTGTTGTTTTCGTACGTGAAGTTCCCGGTTGAGCAGAATGTGTCGCTTGTGCAATTCCGATTCGGTTGCGAAAGTGCAACAACGTTACAGCCATCACCGTGTAGCAAGTGAACATAACTGCCGTGGATGAAAATAGCATGCATTGTTGTAAGACGTCAGCAACCTTTTCGTGCACTGTAATATCTAAGACAAACATAATTACGACGTATATTGCTACAGCCACAGCAATTGTAACTAGAGCCTTTTTCGCGCGTGTTGGATCCATGCTGAATGAGTGCGGCTTCTTAATCGCCATAAGTCTCTCGATCGACACAAACACCAGAAGAAACACGGTATATGTGAGAGACACACTAATGACGAATGTTGCTACGATATCAATATAAACAACTGTCAGTACAATTCCACTAACACAGACGGCTGAATCAGCGATGGATAGTGCAAACAAATACACTTGCTTAGACGTTGTCATATTTGCGATGTAAACCGCAAGTACAAGAAGATTCACAGGCAAACCTAGCGCGCACAGGATTAACAAAGAAAAAGGTGCAGACGCATTTTGTTGTGTTCCGATGTTTTTCACTAAATCCCAGTTGTATTTTGTTGTGTTCTATTGTCGTACGCCAAATCCGAACTGATATTTAATAATATCTGCAGTATTATTGATTCGAAATGTAAAGCCCAGTTGAAAGAGTGTGTATCGTTCATGTTGTCAGAATGCATCAGATCAATTCAATACTCACAATGTGTGTACGCTTCACTAAAATGAGATTTAATGATCTGTTCAAAACACCAGATATTAGCGGCTGTTCGGCAAACTAATCTTCCATTGACGTGAACAACCAATAATATCAGTCTTGGTTCTCTTCAAATTAATTACACGTGTATTGATTATTGGTCAGTCCAAGTTCTTTAACAACGGCAGCACTATCAATACACACTGTTGTGATGAAATAGAACACGCTAGAGTATATTCCACTTTGATACAGTCGATCTTCGGGCAACACCGTATACTCAGTTTTAGACAAAATACTTGTTCGATTCGTAGTACCGTTATATGACTTGATAACACAGGTTTCTGCCAAACTACAAGGTTTCTTCAGCTCAACCACAACTTGAAGTCCGATATTTCGCCACGAACTGACATAACCATGCGACATGGACACCACAGCGTGTAGTCGTGAGATTTAAAGCTGAATTGCGACATCAGCAATGCGACTTGCACACGTTTCAAAGGTATTGATTGTTTTAGACATCGGCTTACGTAACCTCCCAGGGTCAATGTGGTCGTGTCATTCGGCCTCAGTCGGCAATTCGTGCGTTTCCTGCCTGTCGATCACTCGCCCGATGTTCCAATCGTCTTTGTCGTCTCAAATTGATTGCCTTGGTAACCACTGCACATGCGCATACAATTATTGGGGGAGATGTTCGTTCAACGTGATACATAAAATTAATCTTTATTTGCTAGATGCATGTGTAAACTCTTGTTTTTTATTGATAAACAGTTCAATAAAAATATGTATGTGGCATACGCGGACATGATATAATCATATATTAACGTAGGGTGAATCATTTCCATGTTTATTAAGGGTGGATTCGGCGGGTAGGTACTTAATAGATGTTAAGTGTGGCGCGATGTGTAATTAAACACTCGTATTTATTGTCCGGACTGTCAAACATTAACTTTCCTGTGCCCATACTAATTAACAAATAAAATTAGTTAGTGACGTAAGCCGCTTCTTCTTCTTTTCGCGCCACTATTTCGAACAGAACACTAACGCTTGTTATTTGATTGTGATTGATAATATTTAGACTGACCGGATTTTTAGAAAATAAAAGACTTTTGGTGAGACATGAACAGACCACCTACAATACAACCACAACTTTCAAATGAGTGCTTTTGATAATCATTAACACGTTTGTTTTTGTAGCATGTTGGCTACCTAATTGTTTTTTTTTTAATAAAAAGTATTTACTCCATCTGAGTAAATGAGGCGGATGTTTAGTTTTAGCCCTTTCATATACCGTATAACATGTCTTAGAATTCCGGGAAGATGTCAAACTCTCAGCTGTTTGAAAGAAGATGGTATCAAAATACAAAACTTGTTATTAATTATTTGCAACGTCCTGCTGTTGTTTCAAATAGTGTTGTGATTTTGGTACACAATGTCGTATTTATGATATATATTCAATAAGTTGTGCTGTCGTTCATTAGCACTATTTCCCAAGCTTTTGCACTGGCATATGCGGAAATGCTCCACGACGTTAGTTATGTAATTTCCGTAATTTCCGAAGTCACCTGAAGTATCGGCTGTTTTAAACAGAGAGGCTGTGGGTGGACGTATCGACGCCCTAGAAAGTAACCGAACAGGCTCTGCTTTGCGTTGTAGCTTATTTAACCAAACCTTAGGGGTGAAGTCCCCCAAAAAACTTCCGGAGAAACTGTGGCCCCGTTTTCTACGGCAGGCATGACCCACCGAAATGTGCGTTTCTGGGCAGTAGCATGTTCACCGATGTATACACATGCTCTACAGACCAGAAACCCAGTTGGCAACTAATCGCACTGTGGGTGTGCGATAGGCAACGAACGACAGACTATACTCCTCACAACTCACTTACTTACGTCGCCTCTCTCTGTCGCCCCAATCCTCCTGGGCCACAGGATTCAGAGTTAACTTGGCGAAATGTACGAGATCGTCGATTTGTGCACCGATTTTCTAATTACCCCTTAAGTCATGCGCCGATGGGCAAATTGTGACGCGGGCAGTCAAAATGACTGCAGGACATGTCTAGCCATAAACCTGCACGCAGGCGGTTCGCACAACACGCAAGCTACCCGCATGACCGAGCAGTCTTGTTTAGGATCTTTTTGCTCGCCAAGAATTGAGGAGAAGTCTAGAAAAGATGCTTCAACATAGCCGACGTCACTTTCCTCGGCTGGCAAGACTCGCTCAACGAGGTCACTCGTATGCGGTTGCAAACAACAACGAACCAAAACTAAACACACCCAGCGCCTGAACGTCGCTACATGGAACGTCAGAACGCTCATGGACAAAAAGGACAGCAATAGCCCAGAATGCCGGGCAGCTACTGCGGCCAGGACCTTACCCGCTGTGGCAGCGACAACCAGATTTGCCGATCAAGGCCAATTCGCTGAAAAAGAATATACTATAATCTGGAAAGGAATGGCAAATGATGATCCAAGAATACAAATATTTAGTTTAAGGCCTTTCATATACCTCATAACCATGTCTTAGTGCTCCGGGAAGATTTCAAACTCTCCACTGTTTATCACTGAAAGGAGATGGTATCAAATTACAATGTTGTTATTAATTATTTGCAACGTCCTGGTGTTGTTTCAAATATTGTTGTGATTTTGTGGTACTTATGATTTGTATATGTGTTGACACATCTGATCAAATTGATTTAAACGTAACAGGTGTGTAAAATATTTCACTCACGCGTACCGAAACATGATTGAAAAATAAATCGTAAACAAATGTATTTAAATCAACAAAATCAGATTTATATTTACCAAATATGCAGCTAGCATGAATAATTATCACATCCTCGCAGTTAGTAGTTTTATGAAGTGTGGAGTTATAGTCAGGTGAACGAAATTATTAAATTCCAAAGTGGAAGATTTAGGTAAACGACGGAGACTGCCCCCTAAGGGCAGATTCGCAAATATAATAGTCATACGATGGTTTCGAGATTTTATTTGCGTTTTCTCAACAAATAAGGCACTAATTTCAGAAGCTTTACATACCATAAAAAAAATCACACACAATGCACATACGAAAATAAATAAAACAATTCGAAATACCAACTCGTTGGGCTTTCCTAATGAGTCAACATGGCGGGTGTTTGAATCGCAGAACATTCCATGGAAAGTGTAAATGTCCCTTCAATGCGACGTAAATGCAGTGCTCCGATTTGATGTTTCCCTTAAACTATAACAGTGATACGGTCATCAAACTGAAAGGGAAAATGCCACATGTGATCTCAAACAGCAAAGTTGATATTAATCCCAACACTGTGAACAATAATTGTCGACCTTTTCTATTGCATTCCACAAATAATGTGTTTTAAAATGATACTCCGTTTGTTGAAATATCTTCCGTATTGATAATTAGTGCATTTCTGTCAAAATCACAAAATTAATGGAATATCTAGACAGCTAGTTTGTATCGTGTGCAGAATAGGACTGTGCGAATTAATACCTGGTTCGCCGAGTTTGGCCACGAATTTTGAGTAATTGGACAACTGTTAAGTTATTAGGCGTGTGAAGCACACCCTATGCTTGGTTTTAATTACTGATTTGATTGCAATCGCTCCGATGTTTTCTATCGTATTAATGTCGCATATGATAGGCGACTCCAAGTTGACACACAATAAATGTAATTAGTATTTCCCACATAATTCGACACCATGATATTTGAGGCGAATCGATGAACAAGTGACCATCTCGATCACCCATCAAGGAAACTAAGCTGTTAATTAAATCGTGATGTATATTAAATGCATGTTATCGAATATCGGTAATGGCTGTCATTTAAGGAAATACTGATTGTATATGACAAATTGGCACTCATACGCACAGGCACACGCAGTGACACATATGTTTCAGCAGCATAGCTATAACTGAGCTAACGTGATTGGTTACTTTAATGTTTTCCTCCTCGATTGCTTGCATATTTGGTATCAGATATTCATTGGTTGATATATGTACCCTTTTTGCAGTAAATTTTTATTTTGTTTGCGACGTAAGACGTAACTTAACAATCGAGAAACAGCGGGGGCGAGGCGCGTACTTATGGACATCGGCCCTTTTTTATGGACTAGATTGCCACGCAACAAGTAGACGCTGGCAAAATATTCCTACGTCAACCTTCATGTCAACGTACCTATCTGATTTACTCATATATATATATTCACTCATATATATATATATATATATATATATGAGTGAATATATATATATGAGTGAATATGCTTGCGTGCATGCATATGAGTGTGAGTGTATGTGTGTGCGTATATGTGTGCATGTGCGCGTGCGCGTGCGCTTGCGCGTGCGCGTGTGCGTTAATGTCAGGTGCAGGGCGTGCTTTAATATCGCACACATACCTTAGCATAATACACAGCTTCTTCCAAACAAGCCAACCCTTCCTTCCCGTAGCACAGGCTGGTTTACAAAGAGGGTTCTAGCTATTGGTGGATAACACCCCAAAATTAAACACACCCAGAACCTGAGAGTCGCTGCATGGACAACCATTGTGGCCACCGAACCTACCCGCTGTGGCATCGTCAACCAGATTTGCCAATGAAGACCAACTCACTGAAAAAATATATAGTTTCTTCTCTAAATGAACGGCATTTACAAGAGTTGGTAAAATTCCATGGTGTAATCGTGTAATGAACTTATGATTGACCAGGTAATGATAACAATATTCTATCCATATTATTTTGCCATGAACGTTATACATTTTGACACAGCTGGCGCCTCTAGAATAACAACTCTTATCGTTCAAATACATCATCATCATCCAAAATTGTTGTCGTTGGCTAGCATGTCGTACACACTGCTGACCTAGGTGTGATGTGTTACTTCATATAACATTTCCCATTCTTTATATCCCGCTTTCCCTGTTTGAAACAGTCTCCCGCCGGTTTTTAACAAAGATGGTGTCCTATTCCTTTTCAACGTACCACTTGTTATCATTCTTTACAGCAATGAAATCATTGTCTATTATGAATAACTTGTTATGCGTATTTGATGATCTTTCGCATTATGGTGAACAATATCAGGATCACCAGTAAATCGCTTTATGTGACACCAGTGGTGGATGAGTCAATAGTGGTGGTTGTGTTGTCAGTTTTGGCTGTGTCATCACTGAATGTGCCCCAGCAGTAGCAGTATGAACCTTGAACACAATACAATGTAATACAATACAATTCCTTTCTTCACCGCAGTTTCAGCCTCTAACTCTTTATAGCCAGTCACACACCATCGCACGGCCTTTTCGATCACCCGCTTCCAGACATTGCCTATAGCGATCACCAAGGTTCGCACGTCGTCAGTGAATTCCCGTTAGAACAAATCCATTGTAGAGCTCACATCGATGAGCTTCAGGTTCTTGGTGGTGTGTTTCCCATGCCATTGACTTCAGTTTCATCGTTGGTGAAAATTGGCGTTATTAATAATAAAAAGCAGAAATTCGTTGTTCGTGAACAAATTGATACCCCGCAAGACTCATCAATACTGCATGAAAGTGTATGCATAGACAACACATGCTGCTACAAATCTACGATTTATTGTGAAGGTCAGTACATTATGTTTTATAAAACAAGTACATCTTAATGTTAGCATATGCCCGACAACAAAATCATAATAGCTCAGTACTATGTTAAATGTCAAGACACAATGAAGTAACAACTTGATATGTTATTTGAGTGAAAACTATGTTTAAAAAGCATAGTATTGTGTTATCCTCATTGTACTATTATAATTTAATGCTTAGATAATGTTACAAATGCATACTGGGGGAATGTTATGATAGACCGGTAATACCCCGCACAACACATACCTAACGTCACCACGCGAAATGCATAGTTAAAATTGACTTATTTTATAAAACAAAATATGAGAATGCGCAAAGTTATGCACCAATCAAGCGTTCTCATTTAACATCAATTTTCACAATAAGGTATGCGTAACACTAAAAAATTCATTATCATGCGATATCTACAGCACACCCTGATAAAAAGCCTCAAAATTGTTTCACTAATAATGTACCTAACATATACTAAACTTCTATTTAAACCCCGGGGAGTTCACGGTTATAATGGCCTTGCATTCACGTGTCGATCTGAGGCTCAGGGTTTTACTGTCAGATGATATTAGTATGTTATTCTATTTCAAGACAAAATGCGTTTCGCGTGGTATCGTATTCACGGGGATCGATTAGCAAGTTAAGTCGGTGTATCTCATCCTCATCCAGATGTGTAGTGGGGAGCTTTTCTTTTTGATCTTGAGTAAACTAACCGAAATGCAATATGTATGTCAAATATATATCATTAATGTATATATATTAATCACTGAGTTATTTCTTCTTAACAGGCTTTCGCGGGGTATCGCATTTCCAGACCTTTTTTTTTAGAAAGTCGATCTCAACAAAATTTGGCTAGGATTACACATACATTATTCATTATAAGTAATATATTTTAAGGTTTGCATATAATATTTAATATTAGAATAAAGCTTGTTTCTTTGTCCGTTTAATGCACACCGAAAGTATCGTTTTGCGTGGTATTGGCTAAATAGTATTTATACGAAACTAATTACCAAATATTAGTCATTCACGCCAATGCAACCATTTTTACCATTGCGCCCATTAGTAATACGTAATTGCCCTTATTTGGTGTCCGGTAGTCAAGGTGATCCGTCATCTTGGCTATTTAAAATCGAATGTTGTATTTGGAATACACATAAAATTTGTTGTTGATGAGTGTATGCGCATATTATAACATTAGTTAACATTACCAACCATTCTGCGTGCGCTTCCATTTTCGCTATTTGACAGGACAGCCCGAAACAATCCCTCTCGTCGATATCGTCTTGTAACGCAATTAATATTGATACACACTTTCACGTGGTTATTGTACAGTATTCACGCAATTTAATAGTCATTATACATCCGTTTAATTGCTCTTTGGAAATGGTAGTCACACGATTATATATATATGGTGTTTTCCACGTTAACTCTCCCCGTTTCAACACATGTCTAAATTCGACCAGTGTTCTTATATTCTGAACTTAGAATGCAATTTGTTATACAAAAATTAGCGATATTAGAACATTGCAACATGTTAAAAAAACACGCTGTATTTATATGAGTGCTGATATGTGATACCGAGCGAATGTCATTAACAAGCGTATAGCATAATAGGCAGCCCTTCCAACACTACGTGCTTCTACCACACAGTCCCAATAGGTAGCCCTTCCAACACTACGTGCTTCTACCACACAGTCACAATAGGCAGCCCTTCCAACACTACGTGCTTCTACCACACAGTCACAATAGGCAGCCCTTCCAACACTACGTGCTTCTACCACACAGTCCCAATAGGCAGCCCTTCCAACACTACGTGTTTCTACCACACAGTCCCAATTATTTGCTTTTATCGTATTCAGATAAAGCTGTCACAGTAACAGTACCCAATGTTGTTGATAAACAACATACACAGGGATAATAAACACGTGAGCAGCGTATTGCATTTGAGGTGCCCCTTAAATTAAATCACACAAATAATACAATAATTCTTAGAAACGATGGAAACGTAATCTAGGTGGTACAATGACGCATGCCAGTCTGTCTATGAAACGAGACATTAATTTACTACGTAAAACCACTGTAATATTAATCAATCAGTGCATGACTGTCTAACAACTCCAAATACAGGCGACCACATGGAAGGTAATGCTTTCATTAACCTGACCGTCGTTTTAATAAAATACCTTTAAAACGATGGCAATTTTGATAATATATTAATCGTGTTGAATATTCAGGTATATTTATGATGACTAAAAATCAACTGGCTACTCGGCCGGATTTGAATACCCCAATAATAAACCAGTGTGACTGTCCATGCTTGCGTCGTGTTTGTATCATCATTTGAACAATACCTCTTCTTATCTGCTCCACGTTCGTATATCAATAAAACAACTATAATAAAAATCCCTAACATCAACTATTATACATGTTGCAAACGTATTATTTAATAACACGTTGTTATATAAGTTATTGTGTACCACCCTATAAATATGATTTTAAACTTGTAATTATATATATTACATATGGCTAGCATAAAACATAATTCGAATATTTTAACTGATTCATACGACGCACATTTACTTAGCAAACTATAATGGTTTGGCTATTGGTGTAACTCGTCATATTAAAAGTACCATTCTTTATCGAGGGTTATAAATAGTGTTGTATTATAATTAAAACACTGATTCATGTATATTGCAATAGTGTACATACACTGCCATGTTAACGATGCAATTGTGATGACTCCTTCGCGGCAATTTTACATTCGCACATAATAGTTAATCGCATACTTATACATTTTGTATAGAATGATCAATAAAAATCCATGTTAATGCCATTATCGTAATGCATGTTATAATTGATAAACTCTTGTACATCAATGTATTACCTTATCGGTGTTTCACGCTAGATACAATTTCAACAGTCTTGAAATACTTGAAAGCAAGCTTATGTTATACTCAGTAGCTCTAATCGTTGTGGGCGTTCAGTGCCAACACGACGACAGTCTGATTGGTGTCTTATGGTAGAACTGTCACACATCTTCCCGGAACATGGAAACGCCGACATTGGAGAGCCACTTCGGTAGCCAGCTGACGATCAAGAAAATAGTGACAACGAGGAGCAAACAAACTCATTTTAATTGTCTGAGTGTAACCGGCGCTGATAGCGTGCGTCAATCTGCAAGTCTACCTTAGCGTCTGTGGAATTATATACAGCTCCAAAATTAATGTGAACGCAGAACTATCTACAGTCGAGCTTGCTACTTCTGCAGTTCCTGGTTGAGGCGAACGGTCCACGTATTGGACTCCGATTTTGTTTCGTGACGCTTTGACCTTTCGTAATATAAATGCCGCCATTAGCGTGTAGAAAACGATCATTACAACTGTGCAAGAAAAGAGAATGCATAGTTGGAACATTCTAACGAATTGTCCGTATTTCATGAAGAATGACACATCACTCACTACTGTGAATATTACTATAACGACAGTAATGATAACTACAGCCTTCTTCGCTCGAATGGATGAGGGCGGGCCACAGCA
The DNA here is from genome assembly GCA_963995525.1 of Escarpia spicata. NCBI lineage: Eukaryota > Metazoa > Annelida > Polychaeta > Sabellida > Siboglinidae > Escarpia > Escarpia spicata. The sequence continues at coordinate 61,428,539 of OZ023207.1, read as the reverse complement.
ATAAGACGCTCCATCGACTCAAACGCGAGATGAAACACACGAACTGATGATATTTGTGACTATCAACCGTGTCACAAAGCCTGTAGCGGAAACTGTTAAGATAAGCCCACATATACAGGTAGATGAATCGACGACGGCCAGCGCAAACATATAAACACTCGTCGATGTTGTCATTTTTATGACATAGACGGCCATAACAAGAATTACTACTTACTACTAGGCAGAACTAACACCCACAAAAGTACTGTGACAACATTAAATGAATACAATCGTTGCGTAGAGTTGATATTCGTCAAATCTGAGTAATTTTTTACATTCTGTAGAAATCTAGTGTCGTTCGCCAAATTTGAAATGTTAGTAGGAACCACACCGGCGCCTTGCAGCTGTTCAATCATAAGTGTTGAAGTCGGTAGCGCTTATCGTTCTGCACATCAACAGCTTGCGACACAACCTCTTTTCGCGAATGATGTATTCGTCTGATTCGAAAACAATGTATTCACGCACCGTTCAAAACATGATCTCTGTTTCAGATCCTCACTGTTTTAATATGATTATTATTATTCAGGTTCACGTTTCTTCAACTCTGTATTCTTTATGTTGTCCAAATTTCCCTTTGTTCACCAACAATATGCACATACCGCAATATGCCGCTACAACATGAATCCTGTTGGCGACATCACGACCTCGAGACGAGTATTTGGCGACAATGCTGATGTCTGATGTCGTCTCCAGCGCACCTGTTTCATAAGGTGGGGCTGCTGCAAAATAACTACAAATCATTCAGTAATTTAGTAATATTGCACAAGAATACGAATAGTTTCGGGACTTCATTGCGACTAAAGTCGGCGAAACGAATAAATTACAGTATTTATTTATTTATTTATTTCGTGCAGCGAGACATTAATAGGCCTGGTGGCTATTGGCATTTAAGGACGAGGAATATGTGTGTGTGTGTGTGTGTGTGTGTGTGTGTGTGTGTGTGTGTGTGTGTGTGTGTGTGTGTGTGTTTGTGTGTGTGTGTTTGTGTGTGTGTGTGTGTGTGTGTGTGTGTTTGTGTGTGTGTTTGTGTGTGTGTGTGTGTTTGTGTGTGTGTGTGTCTGTGTGTCTGTGTGTGTGTGTTTGTGTGTGTGTGTGTGTGTGTGTGTGTGTGTGTGTGTGTGTGTGTGTGTGTGTGTGTGTGTGTGTGTGTGTGTGTGTGTGTGTGTGTGTGTGTGTGTGTGTGTGTGTGTGTGTGTGTGTGTGTGTGTGTGTGTGTGTGTGTGTGTGTGTGTGTGTGTGTGTGTGTGTGTGTGTGTGTGTGTGTGTGTGTGTGTGTGTGTGTGTGTGTGTGTGTGTGTGTGTGTGTGTGTGTGTGTGTGTGTGTGTGTGTGTGTGTGTGTGTGTGTGTGTGTGTGTGTGTGTGTGTGTGTGTGTGTGTGTGTGTGTGTGTGTGTGTGTGTGTGTGTGTGTGTGTGTGTGTGTGTGATTGTGCGTATGTGTATGTTTTTCCGATGTATATCTAATATGTTGATACTGCTAGTGATACACTTCGATCTGATGAGATAGTGTTTGTTCGTTGTTATTAAACAGTGCATCGTTGCCAAGGATTTGGTTATTTACAACGATACGTCAGATTGATTTGCCTGTCCCCTCGTAGTATATGTCCCCGGTGTTTTGATACTGTGGCGATTACGAGGTAGAAATTTCCATGCAACAAGACTCTTTGGGGGCCAACGCCCTCATTGTGTACGGTAACCTTTATTACTGTTGTAAGTAACGATACAAAACTAATAGTCGCAAAGTAGACCAAACAACAAACATTGAATCACCAATATAGCATATATAATATTTTTATCTCAACAATGTATGACGAATGTTGTTATTAACTGGATCTACCCGTGCAACTGCATAACTGAAAGGAATGTGAACTGAACAGGTAACTGGACACACCTTTCGTGCATATAAACAAGTGACGTAGATGAAACTGTTCACAAAAAAGGTAAATCAAAAAGCCCTAAATAAAGGCACTCCACGGGTTCGAACGAAATAAAACAAGCAATTTGCGGCACTGTGAAATAATTGCACATAAAACGCCAGACACCACTTGTTCGAAGGCAGGACTAACAACTTAACCAGTCAGTCATTCAATCATTCATTCACCCAACTAATCAATAAATCAAGCAATGGATCAATCCTTCAGTCAATAATCCAATCAGCCAACTAGACAGTCAGTCAGCCAGTTTATTAATGCCTTGTTTCCGATTTAAAATACACACAACACAAAATATTAATATAATAACATAGCATAAACATATTCATTTGGATGTGAGGAACATTTTAAGTTTACATGTTTTGACAACAATTTACCAAAGTTTTGACGTAATTTTATGCCTTAGGCTACTCCTATTTTCATACTATGTACAATATTTATATACTCGTTGTCATTTAACGTTGTCATCCGTACAAAACGTGCATCAGAAATACACGCGAATCCATTATGACAGCGAATGTAGCAAACGAATCGTCCGAATCAAGAAGACGTTTTTACTACATGACAGTAGTCAGTAAAGGTAGGACACGAATCGACCGATTCAAGTCAACATCAAGACGTTTTGACAGTGAACATAGAACACCAATCGACCAACTTGTTGACATTTTGACAGTGAACATGGAAGACGAATCGACCGACAGTAGGTAAGTTGTTAACATTTTGATAGTGAACAAAGGACATGAATCAACCGTTTAAACATGACGTTACGAAGAAAAGGACACTGGATACTACGAATTACGAGCAGGTTAGTTCTTATGTAACGCTGTATCAAGTCCATACGACAGCTCAGAGAGTAATACATGTTATTCCCGGGCAGACCAATTAAATCGAACACCATCTCGGCTTCTCTGAGTAACATTCAGCGACGCTGCAACTAACGAACGCTATTTGTACACAAATACCCATCCATATCAGCTAATCATTCATAAAGCCGAGAGCAACGGTGAGTGAAAGAACTTGCTCAACATTCGAAACGGCAGCATGTTTCGAAACCTAGTTCTCTGGATCGTGCGTCCGATGCTCCATAGTGCTACATTCCCCACATAAATAAGAATATACTGGTGCATATGGTCAAGCGTTTATATTTCCTATGGTCAAAGATAACCAAAGGAAATCAACAGACTCATCATCGACATATCTGCAATGGCAAGTCTGGGCACAATCTGGACATATATATATATATATATATATATATATATATATATATATATGTTGATAAATTGCCAACAAAATTATAATTGTACAAGGCAAGATATTTTCCGTTGAGAACATACTCTTCTAAAACATGAAACACAACTAAAGGTAATCGACGGCGCATCCAAGTTTTTTTTAGATGTGTTGATGGCGCCGCATGTTAAGGTTCTTGTGGACCAAAAAGTGATTAATAACTCAACACTAAAAATAATTAAATGTATATATATGTATTATATATATATATATATTATATATATATATATATATAATATATGTATATATATATATATATATATATATATATATATAACAACACATGCATGCATACATCTTTATTTGAAACCAGTAGAAAAAACATAATTAATTAAAACAAAAACCTTTTAATTTTAAGACAAATGGGGATCAGTGGCTCCCACTAAAACGTGCCGTCGGTATCATAAGAGTCATCCCAGATATGACTTTTTAAATATTGACGTGATGTCTAGTTGACGGATCGTATTCTGAAATTCAGGTACGATTCCTGCCTGAACATCAGCGTCAAGCGATTCAGCCATGAACCAGTGCGAGTTTTTGTTCATTACTGTCCGATTATACAGAATTTAGAAAGTGGTGTGTTGCGGTGTGACACAGCATAAACATTATAGCAAACAGAACACAGTAAGAGACAGATCCTGCGGCAACGAGGCGTTACTGCTTTGACAAGGTCGACGTGACGTGCTGCCGCCTACCGAGCAAAATGTTGGCGGCATGACGTGCTGCCGCCTACCGAGCAGAATGTTGACGACATCGCACGGAGTTCCTCGAGTTAATGATCTGTGGTTGTGTTGGAAGTCTGTCACAGTTGACGAAGTTTGACATCGCGTATGTTGAAACGCCAACGTCGATCCCTTCAAGCACAAGTACCGCGTGAATTTAAAAAGCAATCTGTTAATTACAGGGCACTCATATGCGTGCCCAGGGGACCTTTTGAATTTTACCTCGTTATGTCTGCGCTATAGTGGCGTACAGGGCCGTAGCTAGCGGGGGGTGGCAGAGGAGGCAACTGCCCCCCCCCCCAGAAAAATATAAAAAGTGCTATTTTAGTTTAAAAGTATTACTGATGTTATTGTTGATTTTGTGATTACATGCCCACTCATTAGTTAAAGTGCCTTATTTTCAAAAACTGACCCGTACTATATCTCCCGAAATCCTAGATCCATGCCTGAAATCGAGCGTGCCCAAGCTTGACACGCCGATATGAGACAGCTTGAAGGGTGCTATTAGTTGCTTCAATAACAGCAATGCTGCCATAGAGTGATACCCGGTAAGTTAAGTGCTCTTTTCCCGATATGAAAAAGGGCATATTTTCTTAGAAAGCAGATTCGTCCTGTTAGATTCGTCACGTCCGTGTTGGTGGCCCAGAAGGTGCTCAGTTTCTTTGGGTGCCTGACCAAGAACTTCCAAGCCAAACAGTGACATCTGGGCGATACATACGAGGACGTTTTGTTGACAAGAAAATGCATCCAGGACTGCAAGACCATCCCATCAGGGTGGAATGAAATATGACGCCGTGTTGGGCTGGTGGCCAACTCTACAGTTATTGAGATTCGTAAACGCGCAGAACAGCATAGCTTTAGCGCCATCGCGCATCTACAGGGAATCAACCGCTGACTACTATCGCATTAATATATTTTAGCCAGTTATTCATCACATCCTTGACGAGTTGACTGAACGATTTTCGAGAGACCACCGTGGACTCATTGCTAAAGAAAACGTGCTTCTTGTAGAAAAAGCAAAATTTCACAACCGTCATCTTCACGTGAACTGTTTTCGACGTGTGGTCAAGCATTCGCCGTCATCAGCAAGATCGTCCTGCGACGCCTCAAGTGGTGGACTCTGTCAACCATGACAGAAAGACGACTGAATGGCCTCGAAATGCTATATGTCCATAACAAAATCTCCCCATCACCGAAGATGTTTATTTGTGTAAGGCCAATTGGCGAATCACTGCACGCTACGGCGAGAGGACGTGATTTTTTATAACAATTTCAGAAGGGTGTAACCGTTGGGCTGATATTCAGTATGTGATGCATAGTTGTGTATTTTGATAAATGTATTGTCATTTGATATTGGTTATTTCATTTAATGTATCTGTTTTCGTTCCCACCCAGCAAAATTGGCCAGGGCGAAATTCACCAGAAAATACGCTACATTGCACGAAGGGGTACAGTTTGAACAATTCTGGGAGAGAACCCCCGGGTGAATGCTTATGCTTTACATACAATTATTTACTGCCCCCTGGTTGTTTTAACCTAGCTACTGCCCTAGACCTCTTGAATATGCCCCCCCCTAGACCTTCGGAAATTGTGAACGCCGCCGCGAAAACATTATACAACACCCCCATCCGTCTTTTTCCAATGTCAACAGTCGTACCGAGACAGTGGAGAAGCTTGAGTTACGGAGAAGCTGAAGTGATTGCGGCTCGCCGCCAAAATTTCCGTTTATGCGAAGCATTCGAGCCAGTCTGACAATTCGAATGCATTAACACAAGTAATACAATAAAATAAATGCAATAGCAAACGGCGCAATGTTTATGTTGCAGGTTCACATTCCATGAGAGGACACGCTTTCGCACACTTCTAATTAAGGATACCGTTTGAAGTTGTATTTTGAGATCGGCCATCTTTTAATACAAGTGTCTAAAGGATCAACATGCCCCATACACTACATATCACTTCCTCAACTGCATCAATGTTGTTCACATACTATGCATTTTATATATAAAACGGCGGCAAATGCGAAACATTATACGGGCGTGTCATGTGTATATTTTTCCACAGGCAGGATCGGTAATTTAGAAAATGCATAATTTATTAAATAATATATCAAATGTTAAGGTGAGATAGGCCTATGCGGTAACAATTATCATCAGGTAAATACTATCCATGTTACATATATATATATATACACATTCATAAAAACAGTTAAAATGGTAGTTTAACCTATAATGAAACTATAATTTGTGTAATACTATCTTGATACATATTTTCATCATATAGAACACTTATGACAGTGCGTTAATTGTACCCGGAGCCCCGTGGGGTGAGCTGTATAGCCAAAACAAATGCTGCAGCAACAACGGAACGCCCTGCACTGAACCTTCCCCAATTGCTGGATTCGTATTGCCAAGCATTCAGGTGTTTCAAGCTTACAAAATGGCTGCCACACATGCGATGATGTTTGAATTCATCGTACATGTTGTTGAAGATCCAGCCTCAAATGTTTTCTTTGCGTCAAAAACGTAGGAAAAGGTTGCTTAAGTGATAACTGTATACGGGAAGACTTGATGAGGCGGATGCCATGCCACCTTGGTAATGCAATACACATAGGTAAGCATTACAAGTCACTCCCTAAGCCGACTCAAGATTGTCTCCAAAATGTTTTCTTATGGGTGACCTACAGCAAATTAAAGTTAAATGCAGACAAAATTGAATTTCTCATCATTGGTAGTCCTATGCAAGAAGGTAAACTTAATTACTTTTTTCCAACATGCATCCTGAGTCAAAATATCTCACCAGCAGCATCGGTACGGAATCTAGGAGTGACCTTTGATTGCGACTTCAATTTCAGACAAAACATATCTCTAACGTGCCGGTGCTGTTTTTATCATATCCGTGATCTTCGCCGCATTCGCCGACATATGTATCTTTCTGTCGCTACGACTATCGCAACAGCTCTTTTTAGCAGCAGACGAGATTTTTGCAATTCCCTCCTTCATAATATTGCTATCAAGGATATTGCCAAACTACAACCTGTCCAAAATTGTTTAGCAAGGGTAGTCACACAATTGCCTCGATTCTCCCGCCCAGTGCCACTTCTAAAATCACTGCATTGGCTCCCCATGCGATATCGCATTATGTTTAAGATCTGTACAATCACTTACCGAGCCCTTTCATCCAAGCAACCTAGTTATTTACACTCAGTGCTCACACCAGCTAGACAAGCCAGACAACTTCAGTCATCTAGTTCGAAGTTGCTATCTGTTCCTACAGTTAAGACAAAGGCTGGAACACGAGCTTTTTCAGTTGCCGCGCCAACTATATGGAATTAATTTTAAATCAGCAGAAAATATCGTTACATTTCGTCGTCACCTGAAAACCTATATTTTCAATATCGCCTATCTTCCCTAGCTTCCTAGCACATCCATCCATTTGTAGACGACTTTCGCCTATCACACGAGTACGAGAATGCTTAACCCTTTGGTTTTGGTGCGCCACTGAGGATATTGGCGCGTTAGAAATAATGTAGTATTATTATTGTTATCATTATGATTGTGACGTAAGTTTCTGACTTTATCAACCCTTCGTTGTGCTAAAATCAGCGAAATGCAGTTACTTGTTTTGTATCGTTGTTGTTAATACATAAAAACATAATTTGTGTTAGGTCGACGTACCAAAACTGAAGAAATATAGTTGCAACAAGTAACAAAAACAAATGTATTATTCCCGAAATAAAATAAGTGTTTATTGAAGAACAGTCGCGTAGGTGTAACTGTTTTTACCAATGCATTGTTTTTATATGGACATACTGACTGTCTGAAATAAAAACAATATTATTATTGTTATAGGGATAGTTGTGTTCCACACATATCAACATGTATTGTGAATTATTTGCAATGACAGTAACTGCAGACTCAAATTATTTTTACGTCACAAAATTCCATTGAAGAAAAAGGTAAATTCCGCTTTTATTAACAAAGTTTATGTTTCAAAAGGGTAAATTGTTTTCCTAAACGGCACATTTTCTGTCAAAACTAGTACTTAGCCAACGAACAGCACATGTTTTGCAACTATTCCGTCACGTCCAAACAACGAACGGGAGGCAATTATAGTTGGATATGCATAGACATCAGTCGTTTATAGTTGCGCTTCAGAGAATGAAACAAAGCATCTTCCGGACTTCTAGGTGCTATTTAAAAGCCAGAAAACATTTTTTAATGATAAAAAATAAATAATAACAAAACAGCTTTGTCGTTATGATTATGAATATTTTCCGAATCGACTGAAGCCGTAGAAAGCCAAACTTGTCGCAACTGAATTCGTACATTCGCCGTTAGGCGTCAGTCTTAGTGACGATTTGGCTTGCGCATTTAGTAAATCCTCCGGCAAATAAACGCACCGCTATGTTTTATATCGTTATAAAGAATATTGTATTTAACGATTTCCGTACAATGAAAAATCAACAGTTATGCCGAAGTCTCAGTCGCAGCGCACTTACGCATTCTTCACCGCTAGCGCAGCCGTGCGAATTTGTCAAGCTTATATTTTGTATGCGCCTGGTAGCGGCGCCGCTAGCAGTGGTAGTTTAACAAAATAAGATGGCGATTATTGTAAGCAGGAAGTAAAGTCAGACGGAAATTATGTTCATTTGGTGGTGTCGGTTTTAATGACAATCAATACAAATATGACAATCGGGTAAAAATGATCTACCAAAATGTGAAACATTGGTGTCCCGTCGGACAAGTAAATATGAAAGTAAAATATGAAAACTTGTGACCTGAATTGGCTTGACAACTCAGAAATGTCGCCGGACTTATGTAAAGGCCTCTCACGTGATCGCGTTATGCTCTCTTATTGGCCAATTTACTGCCGGGCTTCGTATTACGAGAGAAAACCAGCGCACACGGGCCGACTTGTCACCGGATACATGATTTATTTGCGCCGACAACGCCGATCGCAGATTCAAAATTTGAATCGGCGTTAATCGGGGGAATAAGGCTGACCGTCGGGCTTAAATCCTGCGCACACCAGCCGACTAACGTTGGCGGACGGTTTTAAAGCTGACTAGTTTGTTGGTGTGCGCCGAAAATCGGTTAGTGTGCGCCTAGCTTAAGCAACTTAGCCTTTCAGTACTTTAGGGGTAGTATGACAGCTAGATAGGAATGTGTTTAAGCATAACTAGTATTTTTGTTCCCAAGCGGTAGAGAATGTCTTACTGCGTAAAAAGTATAATTACTTTTTTTCTGCCCGACCCCCCTTTCCATGGTAACAAACAACATGGCTGCCAAATATAGCACATTTAAAAATTGCATCCCTCTGGAAGTAATAATGATATGGTAATCTGGCTTGAATTGCTGTGTCCTTCTGGACATTCATTACAATCTGTATAAAATCATTTCAAGTTTTTTGAATATTTATATTTTATTTTGAATATTCAAACTACATATTTGTAAAGGCAACAATTTGTTCCGATATTACTCCAAATATAAAGAATAAAACTAAAATGTTTTTTATTCAGACTGTGGAGTATATTACGGAATGCACAACAAGCCAAACAAGATTACAATATAATGTTTACTTCTGGAGTCTTGTACGTTTATGTTGTCAAAAATGGGATTTTCTGTACACGTCCGTCAAAGACTGAATCGAATACAAGAAGGAGCGAATGCTTGGAGAAAGGTAGAGTGAGTCATGATGGACAGAAAAATCTCATTAAAACTTAAAGTGAATGTCCCGAGAGCGTGTTTTACATCGGCATGCCTATAATGTTATGGTCTTGAGACAGTGGTATTGACAGCACAACAACAACAACAACAACAGAAGCTGCAAGTTTGCGAGAACAACAGGGTTAGAAGAATAACAAGAACACAGAGAGTAGACAGAACATTGATGGAAAACCTAAGAAAAGATGTTGGAATGCAATGCAGCCTAACAGGAGGATTATTGAGAAGCCGAATGAGATGGGCAGGCCACTTGGCAAGGATGGATATAGAAAAAATAGCAAAGATTGCAGAGGCAGATCAACACAAAGGACACTGGAAAAGGGGACAGCCAACGTTGAGGTGGGATGACTGCGTGAGAAGGGAATGAGAAATTCGGGGAGGATGAAAGATGGAGAGAGAGAGCTATGAATAGAACGTTTTGGAAAGATAAACCTCAGCGAGTGGTCAGCAATACTGTATCTGACCCTTATCCAGGAACAGCAGGAGGAGAGCACCAACTGTTGTAAAGACGTGTCTACTTAAAATCTACACAATCATTATATACAATAATTATATCCGGGGTGTTGTCCGCGGCACTATAGAAGTCGTAACATCGATCGCTAGATGGCGCCACTTGCGTTTAATTATATTGTCTGAATCCAGGTTTCCATCGATTCGGCGTAATACTAGAAAATGTTCACGAATGTGGCACAGAATGAGTGTTTAGATGTCACTGAAAAAACTAGTGGAAAAAAACATCGAGCTGATCAGCATATACATTAATAACACGGCCTCGCAAATCATCAGACCAATGTTCCTTGTTTGGGTTAATATGTGAGTGAAGTATATTTGTTCAGATCGTACATGCAGAAAGAAATAAAATTTTGGGCATATTTGATAAGGTTTCATGATCCAGGGAGGCCGGCAATAAGACCTGAGAGATCGCTATCGTACAAGTGAAAGTATCGCAGTTGTGCAAATTGTTGCATTCCTCGTTGACATTGCACTGTTCTGTGAACTGTTTATCTTCTGCTTTATCTATCAAGCTCATGTGTCGTTAAAACTATTAATGATGCGAATATGATGTATTTTTCAATTGCGTAGTTCATTGTATATGTCTAGGTCAATGGGAATTAATCACAACGTGAAATTACAATATTAGGACAGCACAAACTGACATGAAAAGTCATCAGATCAGAAAACAATTCACCCATATACAAATATATTAAGGATATGTTTGTGAGATGTAACTCAGTCATATGCCCCCATTCAATTTTATTGTTTTCCAAGATAAATATTTTGGTTTCATTTATACGTTTGTGTGCTAATAAATACCATTGGTTTAGTCATATCATAAAATTAAAGTTTGTAAACATCGATATGATCATATGAATATATTATATATATATATATCGGTCGATCTACGCCTATTCACTCTCTATAATTTGCCTAAACATAGTATTAGCTGATAAAAGTTTACTATTATTTTATACATTTTTATTTACAGATAGCCTCAGAGCCAATCGTCATCTTTACCCAGATTCGGGATAAAGCCGCCTACCGACGAACATTTTAAACTCATGTTAGTTGTGAGAGGCGCATTCATTGCTGCCACCTCATGGTGCATGGGAAATCAAGGGTAATCATGTGACGGCGTAAAACGAAGAACACAATGGTGCGATCATTTCTTCCGAGCTCATAAACAAAGTGACGGGGCCCGAAAGTCCGAACCGTAAAATATCGATGTCCGACGCCAGACGAAATTGACTCTGACCCCCTCCCCAACACGAAAGTAATTTGGTTTAACATCTGACATCGGTTTTAAGAGATGATCCCTTACTTCTCGGACTTTCGGGCCCCGTCACTTTGTTCACAAAACAATAGTTAGGCCTCATTTAGAATATTGTATTCAAGCGTGGAGGCCATATCGCAGGAAGGACATAGATATGCTAGAAAGAGTGCAGAGGAGAGCAACTAAAATGATACAAAATCTGAGGGATCTTAGTTATGAAATACGCCTAAAAAAATGCGGTTTAACAACACTAGAGACCAGGAGATTGAGAGGAGATCAGATAGAAGTGTTTAAAATATTGAAGGGTTATGAAAATATTGATAGAAATATGTTTTTCTCAGTTAAGAAAGATAGAAGGACTAGAGGACATGATCTTGCATTAGCAAAGGAGCAGAGTAGATTGGATATAAGAAAGTTTTCATTTTCACAAAGGACTGTAAATGAATGGAACAGATTACCTGCTGATTGTGTGGGTGCTAGTAGCGTGAATATGTTTAAAAATAAAATCGACACATACCTCAGACGGGCGGGATACACATAAATAAAAAGGTCGGACTCTCGAAAAGCCAAGGGCTTCCTTGTCCACCTGCTACCTAGAGTTAATTCTCTGGGTGGCAATCTTGTTAAATCTTGTTAAATCTTGTTAAATCTTGTTCTCCTGGCATAGACAACAGGTAAAAGAGACCAACGGTTGACAGTGTCTTTGCCGAGAAACAGAGGATGCGGTGAAGGAAATTGACCTGGTTTCCAAATGACAGCAGGTGGAATCGTAACCTGGACCCCTCGGTTGACAGTTCAGCACTTTAAACACTGTTTGGCTCCTTTTGACTCGTGCTTCATTATGTTTCCACGCGTCACGGTTCAAGTGCGTGCATGCATCGTCATGCCCATCCTAGTTGCACATGCCATTCAAATTCACCCTTTTTGCTGAAATGAAAAAAGACTGCGACGGGGATTTATTGAGCTAGGCTACCCTTGCCCATACGAGCTCGGCCTCACGAAACTCTCAACCTCACTGTCTAACTTTAAAGCGACTGTTCGGATGTGGTTTCCCGCCATTGGCGAATCGTCTACAGTTTAATTTCTATAATCAGCTCTTGTTCAGTGCATTTCAACCAATCTGCAGTCATGCAGTTGTTCCCTGCTAGCTTTCTTCTTGTTTTCGTAGCTGCCGATTTTGTGCCAGGTAAGTCAGTCTTCCCATTTACATCAAATGTTATGCTATTGTGTGGTTTACTAAGACTGAAATCGTAACTCGAAATATGACACAATAAATTAATTTCCTCCGTCAACTAATAAATAGCCAAGAACAACGGACATCTGCCCTAAAATCAAGAGCCTTGTGCTGCACAGCTGTTGTAAATTTGCAATGCACTTACTTGTGTTTATAAGTTGATATTTTAATTGGGAAACGACTATACAGCGCCGGAGGTACAACTTAGGCAAGTTAATGATCAATGAAACCTGTTATTAATAATCACACAGCTGCATCTGATTGATTGAATTACATGTCTAACCGTGGAATGTATTCGTTATATTTAAGGTAATGCAGTCAGGTGCTACGAGTGTGCGAATCCGCTCTTGAGCACCTGCGAGCATCCCGGTATAAACGATAACATCAATACTTGCACCGGGGCATCGTGCGCTAAAGGACACCTCACAAAAGGCGGCGAGTGCACTGTATATGTGTGTTTTCTTACTGAGATCGTCATATTTAAAACAGTGAACATCGTATTTGTACAACTAAAGCTAATATTCCATATACCAACATATCCTTGCCGTGTATTCCATGTAGTATGTACGGTGTACAACCGTATCGAATCTTCAATGTGATGTCGTGTTGTAGACACAGACAGGGAGGGAGGGGGTAGGGAGGGAGACATAGATATGTATAGAAAGACAGAGAGAGAGAGAGAGAGAGAGAGAGAGAGAGAGAGAGAGAGAGAGAGAGAGAGAGAGAGAGAGAGAGAGAGAGAGAGGAGAGAGAGAGAGAGAGAGAGAGAGAGAGAGAGAGAGAGAGAGAGAGAGAGAGAGAGAGAGAGAGAGAGAGAGAGAGAGAGAGAGAGAGAGAGAGAGAGAGAGAGAGAGAGAGAGAGGAGAGAGAGACAGAGAGAGAGAGAGCGAGAGAGCGAGAGAGCGAGAGAGCGAGAAAGCGAGCTAAAGAGACAGAGAGAGAGAAAAACAGAAAGACAGAAAGACAGAGAGAGTGAGAGAGAGAGAGAGAGAGAGAGAGAGAGAGAGAGAGAGAGAGAGAGAGAGAGAGAGAGAGAGAGAGAGAGAGAGAGAGAGAGAGAGAGAGAGAGAGAGAGAGAGAGAGAGAGAGAGAGAGAGAGAGAGAGAGAGAGAGAGAGAGAGAGAGAGAGAGAGAGAGAGAGAGAGAGAGAGAGAGAGAGAGAGAGAGAGAGAGAGAGAGAGAGAGAGAGAGAGAGAGATAGGGGGAGAGCGGCAAAATATTACAGTTATGTTTGCAATATAATACATTAATATGTTAAAAAATACGTTTACTAAAATGAAGATGTGACTGCAGTAAGGTTTAAGATATTGCGCCCGCGCCTCATTTGGACATTCTCTTTCGTTTCAGGCAAAACGATCTTAGTGCGAATGTGTGAGAAATTTCGCAAGGAGAATGGGTGCACCTCTGAAATACTAAACAGAATTAATCGCCAGCACAGACACATAGCCTTCTCACCCCGAAAATCTCTAAGAGGCACGCTCTTCAACAGGAACACACGATTGTCAGTCGTGTAATGTCCAGTGCACTGTGTTGTATTAAGCCGATAACATTTGTGTACCTACAGTCTCCTGATGACACGTGCCAAGAGATGATACGTGTAATATCTTTGGATGTTTCATCGTATTGTGCCTGTAACATGATAAATTAACAATACAATTTAGAAAAATATACACAATATTTTAATTAACAACTGTAACTTATTATGGCTCTAAACATGGCCATTGCATGGCGATTTATTTAAGAAACATGTGTCAACCTAATATTTTTGCTTTTAGAATGAAACAAAATTGAACTATAGTATTTATAATATTATGGTATGGTATTTGTACAACAAATAATACAATGCTTTAAAATTCAAATATTACCTTCCATAATCCATTATACCTTGTGTGTATACAAATTGTATACACATATTTAATTGTATATAAAAATTGGGATTCTACAATAAATATGTTTGCTAATTTGTTATAATTTTTAGTAATATTGACAATTGTGGCAATTAAATGTGGTCTAATGAAACAACTTATATGTGCTATATTGTAATTGTGTGTACTCATATTTGCTGCTGAGTTCTCTGAAGTATCTCTGTGTTGTCATACTTACATTGTTATTACTTATGCCCTTTGCTCCATACGGAGCACAGTGCTCCATATGGAGCAGAGGCCATCGACGACGACTCTCCAGCGCACACGTAATTGAACAATCTTCTATATTTCTGTCCAGGTGTGGCCACTCTTTTGTAATTCTGCAGTCATATATTTTTAATCACACATGAGACGTGCATTCAGCCAGGTGCTCTGCCTTGCCTTCGTAAATGATAATCTGTATTTTTAGTGTGTTTAGCTGTGTTTTAAGACGTATCTCTTTAATTCTTATGCAAATAAATATACATATTTCTTGTCATGTTTATATTGCTATTGCTATTTACATGTGATCACACATGAGATGTGTATTTATACATGTGCCTTGCTTCGTCTCACATTCGATAGCATGCCGATCGCGTGTCCGATCGCGTGCCCGATCGCGCTTCGTTGTATGTCGGACAAAATTGGACTGGCACAATTTATCCTGGGTGAGGCCCTTATCTGCATCAACTAAAAAAAGTTGTTCAAATATGTATGTATATAGACCGTCTATATAGATAACATCCCAAACCTTGTTTCAGCAGCGTTTATTATGTTTACGGGGCAACGACAGATTTTGCTCGTAACGCGTTGCTTTTACGTTATTCGATGCGCAATTGTAACCTCGACAATCCTCTAAACAAGATGGCGAACCTCTCTTTTTTCTCATTCGCCAGGAGGCGCCCTAACTTTCTAGCAAGCCAAATGGCGCGCACAATATGTCTGCAGGTTCAACAGTAACGCACAACAGATATCCTAAACGTCATAATCTATATTCATTATAGTGCAGATAGGAGAGGCTTTCCTGCGACATGGTTGTGGGAAGCCTATTCTTGGTGTGTTTCAATTTTGAAAACGAACGCTCACTACTGCAGCTGGAATCCGTCAGTACTAGATTGATAAGAAGTGCTATTTTGACATTGGGATTTCGACTTTTGGAAAATCCTTTCGACCACTTTCATACTTTCGGTATGCATCAAGTTAAGGTGAAACGAACCACAAGACAAACGTATTCTGTTCACGTAAGATGCCATACAAATATTAATTACACTTTAGAGTGTTTAGCCATTTGCAATGTTTTTGGTAATGCACCGGTACACCACCAGGCACCTATAATAATAATAATAATCACACACTTCTATATCTGTATCCCCAGGAATCAGAAGCGCAACATACACGAATTATTAGGCAAAATCGTAAACAGGGATGAGCAAGAGTTATCATTAGAGATCAAACGAAGCCGAAGATTAAATAAATAAGTCATTATTTGTTTATGAAAGGTAGCTATAATTTCAAATGATTTTCAATTGATATGGAGTAAGCGCAGCTACAGAGAAAGCACGTTTACGAACGTTAAGCTTGTTTTTTTTAGAAATACAAAGTTGTTGCGAAAGAGATGATCTGACGTTCCTGGGGATATCTGTAAAATGCAGAAGACTAACCAAATATCATGGCTGTTATGTAGAAAGCGCCCACTATGTAATAGTGGCTAATGTTATTTTGATTCGACACGCAATCGGAAGCCAGTGCAACTGTTTAAATAAGAGTGAGAAACTATCGCCACTGCAGGCAAGAGCGCCATTCCGAACGAAGTATTGCTACTATGTATGCTTAAAATTGCAAACTGAGGAGTTAAACTACCATTTTAACGGGTTTGTATTTAACGTGTATGCACAATATGAACAATATTTACTTTTTGGCCATACTAGCTGCCACATTTATGTGATTTTGCCACTAGATATGTTATTAAATAAATTATGCTTTTGCCAAATTACCGGTCGCCAGGACCGGCCAGCGGAATAATACACGTTTGGCACGCGGACGTAATCTTTCTTCTTTTGTGCCATGTTATCCTAAGCTTGGGTATTATGTGAAAAACTATGTACAGAGTTGAGGAAAGTGATACGTAGTGTGTGGAGCATGCTGATTTATTGAACATTTATTTATTTATATATATATATATATATATCGACCTAAAACAAGGGTATAGATGAAATTTTTTTAAATGAACGTGACGCTAGAACAGCTCGGACAAACAACATCAAACAGGTGAGAATGGAAGGCTTTGCTGGAGAGTCGCCAACGGTCGGACCCAGTGTGGTGGCATTTAGTGACACAATTGATGTGATACATGGAAATGCCTGTGGTTGGCGGCTGATTTGAAATATTACAGACAACAGACCGGGTCAACAATCTATTGAAGATACACACTCTACAAACGGGGCCAAACCACCGAAATAAGGAGGCGCCACATTTATAACTCCCACAGCTGTGCTAACGACTCTGACTTTAACCTTAACTGGAACCTTTTATAAGGTGTGGAAAGAACGATCGTATTTATCAGACGCGTACATACATATTGTACGAACGTATGCATACATGTGCACTGGCATGCATGCAAACACGCATGAATTGTTTATTTTATAATTTGACTCATACATGATTGCATCAGAGCAAATGAAAATATTAATATTTTAATGTTTCAGTAATCAGTATAATAAGTGTTGTTTTGACAAACCGCTTTGCCTATTCAACTGCTATCATTGCTTGTTACCCGTCTTGTTCTGTGTCCGGTGATTCCTGTATTGTTCTCCAAGATGTGATATACATATAGTATTTTAAGTTATATGAATAATTTGGAAATCTGTAAGAGGAGGTATCATACTTCTATTCAGTAGCCAATACTAATCTGAGTTTTTTAAAGTTTATTTTCCTATTTCTGTAGCAGTTGTGGTATTAGGTGACGTCGATACGTTGACGCGATGTGTGCTTTAACAAGAAGTATTGTCGTTGGTACAACATTAGGTGACATTGATACTGTCTAACTGTGTGTGCTTTGACTATATAGTACATCCATCACCTCGAGTGTGTTCACAACGAAAAACTGTGTCCACGATTCTAGTACAACGGACGTTAGTAAATGTCTACATGTAACAACACTGTAAAGGTGACCCCTTTAATTAGGGATACAAATGTGGCCTGACCACCACGTATGGACAAACAAAGGGGCTGCTCAATTTGGCCAGACTTCCTCTCATACAAAGGCTTAATTGCAAATATGTGTAAGGTCCATTGCTAATGACAATAAAATAAGGCCTGGCTAGTCTGGTATCTGAATGATCTGACTTTGGCCTTACAGCCTGTTAGCAGAAAGTTAGTAGAGGAAGACAGAGTATTGATAATTATTGTTATATATATATATAATTATTTCGGTTGTTCTTTTGGTCTTTGGCACTATCTGGTAACAAACTATAATTATTTGTGTTTTGCACATCATCACCTTGGCATGGCACACTATCATACATACTTGCCAAATGGAATGGCTTATCCGAGTAAATTGGAGGCAATGATTATGTCTTGTTACATACTAATAAGGAATTAAAAAGGATGTTAGAATTTCGCTGATTGTATATCGTAAGGTGAAATAAATGTCTCACCTTTGCCAGCACATAAAGGCCAGGGTCCAGGCTTTTAAATAGGTCAACTGAAACTTAATTAGGATGGGCAAGTATATAGACACGAGACAATAATGACAAATCACGAGTAAAAGATCCAGACAACTAAACTGTCTCAATCAAATGCAAATGTTTTCAAGCATATGCACGTGTTTTTGATTAAAATTAAAATATAAGTGTCATTGGTACTTTCATTTAAATGCAAATGCGAGTCTTTTTTTATTCGAATGCAAGTGTTTTTATATATCTCTCTCTCTCTCGCGCGCGCACACATACACACACACACACACACACACACACACACACACACACACACAAACACACACACACACATATACACGCTCGCCCGCGCGCTCTATTTACTGTGTCGCACTGCATTCGTTGCCTTATTTATTCCGCCGCTATGAAACAAGCACTCGCGATGATGTTGTCGCAATCAGTAGGACAATAGTTGATATCGATACGTTGATGCGATGTGTACTTTAGCAAGAAGTGTTGTCGTTAGTACGACAACAGGTGACATTAATACTTCCTAACTGTGTGTGCTTTGACAATATAGTATTTCCACCGCCTCGCGTATATTCACAACGAAAGCATTAGGTATCTCCTACGGCTACGAATTATTTGTCCACGATTCGAGTACAATGGGCGTTAGTAAATGTCGGTTTAAATCCGTCATGACCTCTATCCAAAAATACCATTTACACTCATGCCAGATTGCAACTGTTCCCATTATAATTAAACGCTTATCAATGTGGTACAGTAAATATGGCACAACATTGTGCTGGTTTTCTTCATATATATTTAACAAATACTAAACCATTAAGATTGGGAACTGCTTTTCGGCTGCAATGCCCACTTTATTTGGTGTTCCCCAGGGTTAAGTTCTTGGGCCTTTGCTTTTAACACTTTGCATCACGCAAATAAACAAATAAGTGATATCAGACATCAATCAATTTGTTTCAGGAATAAAACGCCTGAAAGCATACGGCAATTTCAAAATGACCTTGTTGCGACATACATATCTATTGTTTTGAAGTATTGTAAGGCTGTATATATCCACGGTTTGGTGGCATATGGGTAACATAGTTGTATGGAACACGGTGTATTGCATTGAGCTTGGAATCTATGAAAACAACATAGAATGGAATTGTCTTTATATGCTAGTAACAAAAGAACAGTTACAAACTGAGCAAATTTATAGTTCATATTCTGTAATAATAAATAATTAATAATAATGATAATATATTTGTGTTCAGTCTAATCTGCTCAAATGCGCTTTGCAAATTAATTAAACCAATACATAAAAATACACATTAAAATACCAAAACCTCAAAACATAAAAAATAGTATGTATATATATATATATATATATATATATATATATATATAAAACTATGGAAAATTATAACTGGAGGTCTAAGATATATAAATAAGTAAATAAATTATATAAAAATAAAACAACTCTAAAATAAACACGTACAGAACTATCTATGAACAATACAGGTGTTTTATAAAAAAAAAAAAATAATTAAAACTGTGCTAAAAAGCTTTGCCAAACAAGTACGTCTTTAACTGTCTTTTGAATACACCCGTCTATGGAGCCTGGCCAACGGATAGGGGTATGTTGCTTAACAGTGCGGGTGCAGCCACAGAGAAAGCTCTGTCCCCCCAGTTGCGTCTTTGACATGGGCACACCCAGCGGGCGTTATAGTTAGAGTACATAATTATAATTTGCTGTTTCAGATTTGTGACCAAGTATAAGAGAAAGTCACGTGACGTGTGCGTGGAGAGGAAACTGTTTATTTCTGTTGGAAGCAAACATTTTATAATTTATGTATACACACACACACATATATATATATATATATATATATATAAATATATACATATATATATATATATATATATATATATATATATATATATAAACATACATAACGCCCGGATAAATGAAAGCGCGACATTCGTAGCTGGTGCTATATACATTTCCCTAGATACGCGCACGCGCAGAAAAGTCACCCGGGTATTATTTAATGCCCGGAATATGTAAGCGCGACAACGCCACCTACTTTCTTCGATGCAGCGCCATCTATCGGCATGATTATTCCGCCGCACCGAATACAATACAACTATCGGCCATGTTCATTATTCGGCTTATCTACGTTTTGTTTTGCGCTCTCGCCGCTACCAGTCACGTTTGCAACAGTGGTAATTGGTTTAGAGTTATTCGATGAGGATAAGGACATTTTGCCTGTCGAACCACCTTCTTGGATCTGACATCATAGTTGAACTGTATTCGGGCACATGGGAAGGGACAATTTTGAGACATGGAGTAACCCGCTTGACCAGCATGTGAGTGTGCGTGTGATGGGTGTATCTGATTTGGTGTTGGTTCGCCAGTACCATTGCGGGATATCGTAAGCTTATAACTATAATTTATACTGAACGGTTATTCCTATATAATAACACGAAAAGAGTCATTACATGCAGGTGTGTGTGGGGGCACGTTTTTTTGTTTGTGCTTGAATGTGTTTTTGTATGAGGGTGCGTTCGCGTATGTACACACACGTGTGTGTGAATGTGCGTTAGCGTGTGTGTGTGCGTGCGTGCGTGTGTGCGTGCGTGCGTGCGTGCGTGCGTGCGTGCGTGCGTGCGTGCGTAGCAAATGCATGTCCAGCACCTTTGTGATTGCGTTATATACATAATGTGTTGTTATTAGCAATGACACACTTTTATCTGGTGAGTGAGACAATGTTCGTTCGTTGTTATTAAACAGTGCATCGTTGCCAAGGAGGTGGTTATTTACAACGATACGTTAGGATGATTTTTCTGTCCCTTCGTTGTATCTTGTAGGGCCTACTACGTAAGGACCATGTGTTTTGATACTGTAGCGAAACATTGCATTTGAGCGTGCCCCTTACTGTACAATTCGCGTCGCGTTTACGAGGTAGATATTCTCACGCAGCAGGAGTGTTTTGGGCCAACGCCCTCAGTTTATGCGCTAACCTATATTACTGGTATACGTAATTACACAACACTTGCGAGTAGTCGCAAAGTAGACCAAACACCAACCACTGAATCACCCATATAGCATATATAATACTGTTACCTCAACAAGGTATGACGAATGTTGTTATTTACTGGATCTAACCGTACAAGTGCATAACTGAAGCGAATGTGAACTGAACAGGTAATTGGACACACCTTTTGTGCATATAAACAAGTGACGTAGATGAAGCTGTGCACAAAAAATGGCAAATAAAAAAGCCCGAAATAACGGCACTCCTCGGGGACGACCGACATGGAACAATAAACTAGCTTCGCTGTTTAATATGTTGCTGTAATGGAAATATAAACAGAGAAGGTTGTGTTGCCTGTTAAAATTAAGACGAGTTATACACTTGCGGAATTATGCAATCAATACGCAGAACACTATATGTTCGAAGGCATGACTAGTAAACATGTCTGACAGTAAACATAAACTCTTCGAAACACGTCTGCCTCTACGTCTCGAACAACATTAATTAATCAATCAATCAATCAATCAATCAATCAATCAATCAATCAATCAATCAATCAATCAAGCAACCAATCAACCAATCAACCAATCATTCACTCGTTCAATCAATCAATCAATCAAATAATTAATTAATTAATCAATATATCGATAGATTGATTGATCGATAGAGCAATCAATCAATCAATGATTCATTCATTAAATCTTTCAATAAATCAAGTCATCTATGTAATTATATATATATAATTATATAGATGACTATTATATATATATGTCTCTCAACATGTCAACTAACACACCATCAATCTATCAATCAATTAATCAGTCAGTCATTCAGTCTGTTATTCAGTATGTCGATCAGTCAATTCATCAATGCCTTGTCTCCATACTAAAATACAAACGACACAAAATACTATTATATATTTAATATATATAAAATATAATATATGTAATATATTTAAGATAATATAACATAAACATATTCATTCGGAAACGAGGGAAATTTTATGTTTACATGTTTTGACAACTATTGACACAATATCATGCCTTAGGCAGTTTCCTATTTCCATAGTATGAACAATATTTACATACTCGTTATTATTCAACGTTATCATATATCGTCTTTCATCTATTCTGTACAAAATGTGTTTCAAAAATGCACGAGAACACATTGAGCAGTGAAAGTAGGACACGAATCGACCGACGACTTAAATCGACTTTTTGACAGTGAACATAGCAGAAGATTCGACAGACTCAAGTCAATTTGTTGACATTTTTATATAGACAAAGGGTCTGATTCCAGAAACACACACTGGTTACACTGAAATATGAAAAGGTTATTTCTTACACAGTGCAGCATCCAATCCTTAATACTGTTCAGAGCTTTTTTGCTTTTTACTCCTCGCTGAAATGTTCCATCCGACACCATCTCGACTTCTCTTTGAAACAGTCAGCCAAGCTGCAATTGTAGAAGACTATTTATGCACAAATACGTGTTTATAGCCAAATACCGATTCACACAGCTGAGAGAACTAGAGTAATGGTAAGTGAATGAACTTGCTCAAGATTCGAAACGGCAGCAAACGATTCGTAACCTGGTTATCTTGTTATGTTATGTCCGATCATCAGATGCTCTAGTCAATGCGTCACTGCGCTCTACTCTACGCATAAATAAGAACGGGTGCGATCAATGGTTTTATTTTGTCTAGGATCAAACATAACCAGTGAAGGAAGATGCACTGCATAAATCAACAAACGACTCACCCTTGGCAGATCTGCAATCTGGGCACAATCTTGAAAGACAGAGATGCATCAACTGCCAAAATAACTACAATGGTATAAGCGATGTTATTATTTTCCGGTGACAACGTACGCATCTAAAAAATAGACCGCAATTAAAAGTGGTCGACGCCGCATCCAAGCTTTTGAAATGTGCTGGCGCCGCATGTTAAGGATCTCGTAGACCAAAAGGTGACGAATAACTCAATATTAAACACATATATTTCATCTACAAAAGTTCTAACTGTTTTTCTTTTGCTAAGTTGACACATTCATAAATTTACTTTCTTGCTGCTAACTTTGTATTCGGAATATACCCTACATAAATGTATTTTCTCCTTGGGTGAGTGCTATCCTGATTCAAGAATACTAACTTAAGTAAAATAACATAAATTATATTGTGTAAGAAAAATAGTGCATCATACATGCTTAAACAAGTTTATGTGTTACTTGTATGGTGCGAGTTATGTAACAAATCAGCGTGACTTCCGATACAAACTTTCATGTGGATTTATCCGCTCCAATAAATCACTTACATTGTCCATTAGGCAAGCCTTAGTTACTATAATTATAAGAGATTCATATACATACAAAACGTTTCAACACTAAATATCCACTAGGAAATAAAAACAAAATACTTTTGTGGCTTGACGTCCGTGACAAACCAGCGTGACTTCCGTGAGAGACTTCTAAAACAATTCCAGTTTTCAACTCAACATTTGACAAATTAATATGATGTATACGTTAGCTTGGAACGGATTATATATATATATATATACATATATATATATATATATATATATATATATATATTCTTAATAATCCAACACTTCACGAATATATCATCTATCATAAAAAAAATACTTTGATTACATCAATGTTGGATAAAATCATCTCTCTGGTAAGGTTTGAGAGAAAACAAAAATAGGTCGACCTAACACAAGGGCATAGATGAAATTAAAGCAAAATAAATGAGCATGACACCAGTACAACTCGGACAGCCAACTTCAGACAGGCGAGAATGGAGGAGGGTGCGTTGGAGAGTGGCCAAATTTCGTGCCCAACTTGGCTGCACAAGGTAACAAAATTAACATGACAAAAAGTAATACATGGAAATACCTGTGGTTGGTGACTGATATGAATGATTACAGGTAAAAGGCCGGGTCAACCATCTGTTGACGACACACCAGCTACAAACGGGGGCCCATCACCGAAATACGTCGGCACAACATGTATAGCTATCACAGTTGTACTGCGAACTGTCACACAACTCTGACTTCACCCTTAATTGGAACCATTTCTAAGATGTGGGAAGCACGATCGTATTTGATATACATTATACGCATGAATGCACACATGAGCACAGGCATACATACGCACATGCATGCATTTATTTATTGTATAATTTGACTCAACTTAGAATAAATTGATTATGTATAATAATTAATTGTACACACATGTAAACATACAAGCACTCTGGCACATATATATGTATGTGAGAGTGAGAATGTGAGCATCTGTGTGTGTGTGTGTGTGTGTGTGTGTGTGTGTGTGTGTGTGTGTGTGTGTGTGTGTGTGTGTGTGTGTGTGTGTGTGTGTGTGTGTGTGTGTGTGTGTGTGTGTGTGTGTGTGTGTGTGTGTGTGTGTGTGTGTGTGTGTGTGTGTGTGTGTGTGTGTGTGTGTGTGTTATGTGTGTGTGTGTATGTGTGCGTGAGCGTGAGCGTGTGCATGTGCGTGTGCGTGTGTATGTATGTTAGTGTTTGTGGAGTGCATGTGTGTGTGTGTATGTGAGTGTATTGGTGTGTGTATGTGTGTGCGTGTGCGCATGTGCGAGTGAGTGCGTACGTGCGTGAGCGTGTGGTGTGTGTATGCGATGCAATTACTATTGTAAGCATGTTTGCCTTTTTCCACGTCTGACTGAATGCACGTATATGTATGCGAATATACGCATTTACGCCTCCGTGGTTTTATGATTATATGCAAGCACGCATATGTTATTTATGTTAAGAACAATAACTCTTACATTCACTGAACGCCAGGGTAATTGCACACAAAGACAAAGACAAAGACACAGACACAGACACAGACACATACACATACACATACACATACACATACACAGACACAGACACATACAGATACACAGACACAGACACAGACACAGACACAGACAGATACACAGACACAGACACAGACACATACACAGACACAGACACAGACACATACACATACACATACACAGACACAGACACAGACACAGACACAGACACAGACACAGACACAGACACAGACACAGACACAGACACAGACACAGACACAGACACATACACATACACAGACACAGACACAGACACAGACACAGACACAGACACATACACATACAGATACAGATACACAGACACAGACACAGACACAGACACAGACACAGACACAGACACAGACACAGACACAGACACAGACACAGACACAGACACAGACAAAGACACAGACACAGACACAGACACCGACACCGACACCGACACCGACACCGACACCGACACCGACACCGACACAGGCACAGGCACAGGCACAGGCACAGGCACAGGCACAGGCACAGGCACAGGCACAGGCACAGGCACAGGCACAGGCACAGACACACATACACGCACATATTTCCTGTGTCACATTACATTAGTTGCCTGATTTATTCCGCCGCTTGGAAACAAACATTCGCTATGACGCTAACGCAAAGAGTTGTTGTTAGAAAGACAATAGATACATGTCACATCGGTTACCTCAGTCACACCTTTCACATATGTCTCACCTGCCACGCGTGTCACACCTGTTACACCGGTTGTACCTGTTAGTCATGTTACATCTGTCACACCGGTTACACCTGGCACAAATGTTACACATTTTACATATGTTACTCTTGTCCTACCGGATACACCTTTCACAAACGTTATGTTTGTTTCATGTTACACATGTCACACATGTTACACCTGTTACACACTTGTCACACCTCTTGCACTTGTCACAACGGTTACACATGTTACAAATATCACACCTGTTACACCAAATACACCTGTCACACATGTTACACCTGTCACATATATGTCATATGTTAGACATGTCATATATGTCTCAGTTGTTATACATGTTAGATATGTTACACCTGTCACACATGTTACTCATGCTGCTTGTGTACATGGCAACCTGTCACACCACACGTGTCACTAATATAACATATTTCACACATGTCACACCTGTCACACCGGTTAACCAGGTTATACATGTCAACACCTGTTACACCTGATACTTGTTTCACGATAGAACAAAGCATTGTGAAGCGTTATATTAAGTTATTGCTAGTAAGAAGGCCACTGTTAAGGTTGATCAATGTTTGCATGCAAAAACAAATTATATAATTTTATTTAGAAGCCTAGCATCGAAATAGCCCACACCAGCCCTGGAAATCAAACAACGCCTCTTTTAAAAAAACATTTCTTATACAAGGTGTGCAAACAAATATGTAGCTATAGATTGTACTTTCAATTAAACTATATTATCATAAAAACTAGGCTATCACTCAATATAATATCTACACGTACAATGTCATGCCTAGGTGGCTCTAAAAGGACCAGTAAAATATAATTGAATGTTTCCACAGTAAAAATTAACGTCAGTTTTTTTTAAATTTGTGTCAGAGTTTATGCATATGTTATATAAACGAGCGTATTACAGTGTATTCAAGAACTTGGTAATTATCACATACGTTCGGTACATAGACATGGCGTCACTGGTGTAATTTCAATTTTGTGAAAACAATCAAAAGTAATAACACAAAGCACTGATTATTTTAGAATTGTGTTGCTAGCTCGTGGGACGGCCATGAACTAGCGCTTCCTTTAGAGCCCCCTGGCCATGAAAGGGTTCGTGTACACTAGTAAATGATTAAATCCATCTTGACCTCAGTCCACCAATCCCATTCACATAAATGCTAGGGGATACATTTGTTTGTATAAAAATGGCTACATATGCAGTTTTGATTGTTTATATATTCATTGTTTGGTGACAGCCTTGATTTCTATATATTATTATGTGCACAACCGTTAGTTCGTGTTTACGTTAAAATACCAAACCAGTAGCTTTGGCACATAATGAAATAACTATTGATATAGTTCTAAATTGTATCGTTACTTTTAGTTTGTCGGGTATAATCACGGTTTTCAACTTGTCGCTACTACAAACAAGTTCATGTCGTTTGAAATCAATAATTTGTTGTTAACTTAAAATATCACATCTCAAATAGGCGGTTTTCTGTGGAACATCTTAATGCTCTTCACATAGATCATTGTCAGTCTGTACCTCGGTGATGTTTCTCACGAAACCATGCTTTGCTACATGAGGCAGCAAATCGCAGCTTTGGTTTACTTTGTCAAAACCCTGACTATTATTCTGACAAAACAACGAAACACACTTTCGTTTCACATTAACAAATTACGTGTTGTGCTTCGCAAAAACACGGCATTTTCCTTGCAGTGATCATGTACGTCTTGGAGACACGATTCCAATAAATAATATCGCCATATATATCACATTTGCATAATGGGACAACCGGCGCGTGGACATTTATTTTATTTTGCATTTTTATACCACAAAAAGTGTTGTCTTAATGTGCAGACAAGAGCAAAGGTGCCCGTCTTTCGGTTGGTTGGCACGACAACCTGTCGTCTCTCACTGGATCACGCAGAGGCAAATCGCCCCTTTAGTGTGCGCGCATTGAGTCGAGGACGTGTCGTTGAATGTTTATCTAATACTAATAGCTAACGCAAGCAACAGCGCAGCTATTCCGTTCACGTACAAACAACTATGTGAGAGTTTCACCTAACACTGTTTGAATGACGCAGTTAAACTCACATCGCGTTCGTGGCGTTGAACACAATGCTCAGGTTGAGACGCTGCACAGTTGTTTTCTTATGCATACAACTATATTTCTTTCATTAGCACCATGCGACATTCACTGCACACGCGGTGTGGTAATGAAATATCAGACAAGTTTGTTTAACCCAAGACTCCCAAGAGTATATTTGTGCGTGTCAATGGTCAATAAGAGAGTGGTTGTGCTTCAGTATAAAGACGTTGGCTTTACACGTTATAATTGTTATGTGGAAGGCCGATCTGAGATGGTTCAGACGTCAGTATCTGAGAGGGATTAAATAGCGTACAAGTTAGTTACAAACTATTTACACAAATAATTTGCCAATGTATGTATATGCTAACAACACATTTGCCAATGCGTGCTTATGTTTAACAATTTCATTGCAGGATTTTCCTTTTAATATATTTCTCCAAAACAAGATTATGGACTATGAACTATGAAATGACCATTACGAAGGTTTGATGAGGGAGAGGGGAAATTAAGAGAACGACCAGTTGCGGTATTCATATATATATATATATATATATATATATATATGTACATACAGTAGTAGCTGTGTACACACGCACACACGCGCACACGCGCACACGCGCACACGCACACACGCACACACGCACACACGCACACACGCACACACGCACACACGCACACACCACCCGAGTCTACATGCAGTAAACAATAAAACCGTTGCGACTGATATATGTTATGCATCCTTAGTGGATGAATACACAATTCGACTACGCCAAGCGTTCTTTGCTTCTTATCATTAAATGCAGTATCATATACAATGGTGGTGTAAAATGTAATCGGCGTGCGATTAATTAATAACGTCACGTATTGTGTCTGAGTATCGAATGACTCTGAATATGCGGCCTACACAATGCCATATGTGTACGAACACGTAATATTGGTCAAGGACCGATTATCTTACTCGCGACCTGCTCAGTGCGTGAATGTTGTGTATTTAGGACTGGAGTTGTAGTAGACGTTAACGGCAAGGGTGACACTGAATGTTGTCTCACCCGAAATATGTAATCGGCTTTTGATAAGTGACGTATATACGTAGCTTTTGTTGTCGCACAATAGACCAGTTGGAAAGGACGACACGTTAACATTGAGCAATACTCTTACAACAAATTGGAGCAAGTGAGATATGAGAAGACTCGTCGTGTGTTGAACTGTGTGAACACACGGGTACAATGCAGTTGAAAAAGTCAGTTGAAAGGTTCGCGTTGACGACTTTGGGAATCCAAAGCCCGAGGGCATAACATGCCACAGCCGCGGTGAGTAGCCAGGAGTTCATTGTGTCGTACACCTCATATATCATTTGCCGCTATATTTACCCCTAGGTATGGTATGCACTGGTGAACGGCAAAGCGTATGCAGCTGTCGGTGTGTCAATGGTACCGTACCTTTCATGCAGGCTGGGTGACCCATTGTTTGGAACTGACGTCTTCCAGGGGTCGGTGCCCGTGTGTATAATATAAACAGTTAAATTCGATATAGTTCAGAATCCATTCCTTAGGACTGCTCAAAACGCTTTATACTTTACTTTCTGGCAGACCTGTTCAGTCGAACACCATTTCGACTTCTGTGGGAAACATTCAGCCACTCTGCAATTACAGACTGTTTGTACAGAAACATCCAACAGTGTCCGCCAGGTACACATGCTTACAGCTGAGTGACCGGGAGCAACGTAGAGTGAACGAAGGTACCCAGTGTTCGACGCGGCAACACTTGAGACCAGAAGGTTGCGGATGGAATGTGTGTGACGGTTATCTTCTTCTCGCCATGATATGCCTCCAGCACATAATGCTCTGTTGCACGCATTCCGGTGTAACTGCTCCACATACTGCAGTTCGGCAAGGTGCACATGCCGCAAGACCAACCTTGAATATTCCCTGCACGTAAACAATGCCGTGGCAGAGGGTGTTCAAACTAAATCTAGAGTTGCGTCAGTGATGAGGAGATGGACGATGAGATGTCATGAGTTTGTCGATACAGAGACACAAATCAACACCAATCTTTATAATATACTAGGGGTTTTAAGTCTTACATGTTTAAGTTTTAAGTTTTAATGATTTCATGACATTCATATGCTGGTTCTGGTTTCCAATAAGATATTTAGTCGGAATTGTTGTGAATGTTTCAGTAATTGGCATAATTCATTACCACTTGTGATATTATTGAGTACGTAATATAGCGAGTTGCCCTCAATTGTGTTTTTTTGCTTGGAGCGCAGTGGCATTGGACTCTGAATCAAGAGAACTCGGTTTCGAATTCTATGCTGCCGTATCGAACCTTGAGCAAGTTCGATCACTCTACGTTATTCCAGTTCTATTATACTCAGCTGTATGACTGAGTACCTGTTTATAGACAATAATGAATATTTGTGTACGAATACTCTTCGCGTATTAACTCCAGAGTGGTTGAATGCTTCCCAGAGAATTCTCGATGGTGTTCGGTTGAACAGGTCTACCAGGGAATAAGGAGAAAAACGCTTTAAGCAGTTCAAAGGACTTGGTACTGCGTTGTATAATAACTTACCTTTTTGGGCTCTATAGATTCGTGCATATGAATGGTTTGACCTTACATCACGTAAGGGTTCATTATAATTAATATATGCAATTCTAAAATGTATTTGTGTTACGTATATGGTCGATGCTCACGACAGTAGCATGTGTATATGCATACTGCAGATTATAGTCATGTTATATGGGAGATAATGTTTCCTCAATTAAGCTAGATTTATGTGTTTATATGTTGAACTTATATCAAGGTCTCATTATAAATATTGTACCCAGTATCCCCCTATTGCATGTACTTGCGCTGTGTTACATGTATAATAGATGCTCACGTCAGTAACACACTTGCAATTATATTTAGCATAATCAAGTTAGCTACATAGGAGACGACTTGGACATATAATTCCAGCTAGTCGTGCATGTTTTTAAACCAATGAACATTTTCGTTGAATCATTAAGGCAATATATAACTATTTTAATGTTTAGGTATGTCGTTTTGTTCTCCCAATATAATATGGGCGTATTTACGAACATGCATATGAATTATTTGAGGTTTACAGAAACATTACCTTGCTCATTCTTTGTCCTGAAAGAAAAATCGAAACGAAACCGCACAGGAAAAACTTACTACTGAGAGGCCCCCAACATGTGCATAATTTTGACAATATTCCTCAATTTTTAAAGATGTATGTTTTTGATATGCTATCTAGGATGTACGCCTGCTTTAAAAAATGCACGAATTGCGTCTGTTGCAATTTGTTCCAACACGACTTTTTGTCTATAAAAGTTCTGGACTAATGTATGTATTGTATGTACCGGATACGTATCACGGTTGTGTGACAAGAATCACAAACTTTCCCTAAGAGTCAACCGCCAAACACTCTTTGGTGCGGCTGTTTGAGCGAATTACATGTACACAACTTCAATCGGACCCAGAAACATCAAAGCACATATCCGCTTCATCTGAAATTTCGCCACTCAACATCACAAAATAAAATTGAAACCCCAAAGGTAATTACAAACTGTATATATATATATATATATATATATATATATATATATATATATATATATATATATATATATATATATATATATATATATATATATAAACATTTCGATGGTTATTGACAAAGGGCATTTTCTATAAAAATTAGATCAATATAGTACAAAACAACTGTTGTTAAGAAAACCACCGTATCCCATCACAACAGAGTCTCTTTGTTAAGACATAGTGTCACCGTCCCAGATTCTGTAAGTATTCAAAAGTGCAACACTCGTCAGCCAAACACACCGGTTAATATCATTCCGCAGATTATTCTAACGTGTCTCTCTCAACCGCTCAAGACCTCTGTGGTGGAGCCGTGAGCTGCCAGATCCGTGATTGGTGACATCGTTGACACGACCCCTTGCACCAAAGCGACGTTGCGACCTTTGCAAATGGCTCACTGAATGTTCCGTTCAAAACATACTTTATTATGTGGGCGTGGTACAATACCACCCGCTAATAAAGCACTTTTATTTGAGAAGCCACAACAAAAGGGACGGCAACGCTTATGGTTGCTTGGCGCATTGCGGTGTGTTCGTCCTTTGACAGACATTCTATGACTGGATGACCGATAATTATATGAGTATCAGTTGCATATCGCAGTCAATGTGGATTGCATTCAAGTAATAGTGTTTCTTCCAAAAGTAGCGCGGAAGGAGAGAGCGAAGTGGAGGGTAACATATTCAATCACTGCAGATCTCAGCCAGAAATAAACTAGGACAAATAATGGCTGCACACGCACGGGCGCTGTGTTGCAATCAACGTCAGCAGTAGTCGGTTCTGGATCGCCCTGTACCATTTTGTCCAGGTAAACACGTGTGAGGTGTCCACATAATATTGGAGAGTGTCTACAAGCGACCAGATCACGAGTCCCTTCCCGATCTCGATTGATGGACAGTTGGACTGAGCGCGTGGCGCAGTCTGGCAAGGGAAGAGAGTCGAGATCGGTAGAGGGCGCTGTTGTGGCGACCTGGAGTGTTTGCATTTAGCCTCTGTGTTGTAAA
The DNA here is from genome assembly GCA_963995525.1 of Escarpia spicata. Classification (NCBI taxonomy): domain Eukaryota; kingdom Metazoa; phylum Annelida; class Polychaeta; order Sabellida; family Siboglinidae; genus Escarpia; species Escarpia spicata. The sequence goes on along the minus strand of OZ023207.1, from coordinate 61,395,956 downwards.
CTACTTCCTTCTGGCTGCCGCTTTCAACTCCCTCACTGCAAATTGAACCGCACTCGAAACTGTGTTGTCCCCTCGTCAATAAGACTAATGAATGAGTAACTGACCTTCGTTCCCCTCCATCTCTGCCAGTCTGACACTGATTGAGCCTGAGATGATTTGTGAGATGATTTAACTTTAACTTTAACTTAACTTTTTAAAAACTGTTGTAATTTATTTAACTTATTTAACTTATTTAACATATTTAATTATTTTTTTTATTTTTTTATTTAACCGACAAAACTTTTATTACTTTTACTCTTTTTATTTTTATATTGTATATATTGCATGTACATTTGTTTTATATGTCTTAATATGCTGCTCTACACTCCAAATGAATTTCCCTCACAAGGGACAATAAAGTATTGTGATTGATTGTGATTGACACTCTCTATTATCGTTCCACGTTAAACAAACTTTTTTATCATGGAATGTCCCGCCCACACACGTACACATATACACCCGAAAATCCGTGCACTCAACACGCACAGGAATACACGTACACACACACACACACACACACACACACACACACGCATGCGCGCGCACACACACACACACACGAGCGCGCACGTGTACGAGGGGTAATATGCTCGCACGCATGTACTCTTGTACTTACGCGCGGATACACGCACTCGATCAAGCGCCCCGCAACGCACACGCTGACGTTGAATGAATACCATACAAATGCATTATGTTTTGTAACTAGTCGACCGGTTGGGCGCCTGCCAGAGCGCTTTCTGTCCGTCTGTCGATATCGTTAGTTTACGAGCGTCGCTAACGACCGTTGGATGTTCAAGTACATCTCACGGCAATGTGAATCGTGTCGTTCATTCAAAGGTGTTCCACGACGACACAACGCCTTGTACCACGTGACCGGAATAATAGTGTCGGCGCCAAGCACAACACTGGCCCATATTAGTTTACACAAACACACATCACCAAGACGACCTCGGATTACGTCGAACTGATATAAAACGTAACACAAATACATATTATGACATGTTGTAGGGAAGTGTGCATTGGAAATTGCAAAATTGTGACGTGGAGGTTGGTACCGCTTTAGATTCCGTATATTTAAAAGTACAGTTCTTGTGTTGAAATATCTTCAGTATTTTTATTGATTAGTACAACTAAAGCAAACGTTGTTATTCGTGTTTGCTTATTTGCGAGGAAAATAAATTGAACATTGTAATATGATATTATAAGGTATGCATTGTTGTCAAAACAACATTGATGGGGCATGACGTAAACAGCTATTGTTGGCTCTTGTGCAGTGTAGGTCTGTGTGACGTAATATCCGGTTCGCTGTGGCGTGTTCGCAGGTGTCGTATTTAAACGGAGCGCTTCATCCCGGTTATCTTAGCAAACCAGCAACGACTAAAACAGTAGGCGTTATATCGGTTTACTTCATGCAACTATCATTATGTATCACTTGATAACACGGTGATGAATCAAAATATAGACGACACGCCAGTGCCTAGTTACACGAGAGCTGGAACAAATGTAATGTTTGGGGCAATACATGTCGATTGTGAATACACATTGTTAAACGCAGGTTGATTTATGTGTGCGCCGCAGCACGCACGGTCGGTGAACCTTCAGAGTCAATCACGGGATGACACTGGTGGATTGAACGAATGGTAACACAGAGCGATGTGGGGAACACAAGTACGTCGTCCTTGCACCAACAGATCAGGTAATGGACGTATAACAAAATATTGTTGTACACACACACACACACACACACACACACACACACACACACACACACACACACACACACACACACGCACACAAGCGCGCAAAATACTCTCTCGTCACAAACACACACACGCGCACACACAGACACATGCACACACGCGAGCGAAACACGCAAGCACACACGCACGCATGCACACACACGCACACACGCACACACGCACACACGCACACACGCACACACGCACACACGCACACACGCACACACGCACACACGCACACACGCACACACGCACACACGCACACACGCACACAACGATTATGTATTTCAATATAACTAAATGGATACGTTATGATCAGCATGTATTCAAAACCGTCTGACGCATGCTTCTATTTAAATCAGTGCAACCCGACACGTTCTCTAACAACGCTGCAGCTACATTGTGTTGGTCTCTAGGCGGTTACCTGCGTTCAACAACCTACATTTATTATCACACCTACTTGTCAAGCTTAAGAAAAACGACATCAATATGGGTTTGCTCCAAGCAAACACGGCGTCTGTCACGTGGGTTTTCTTTACGAAAGAGTCCATTCAACAAGTACGTTTGTGTATTTAATTAGGAGACTTAGCTATACAATATACCACGCGCATCCGTGCAAGTTGTCGTTATTATTTGTGAAGCATCGATCGTTATTTGTAAATCAGGATCGGTTGCGCGATTTTTGTGACGGTTTACATGGGATGTTTCGCATTTCTGATATAAATGGCGTCAAAATAATGATGACATCCTTACAATATCACCAACCATGTTGTGTAGGCAAATAAAATCATCTATAGTTTACACATTGAATGCACTTATAATTAATATGCACGCGCGCTCATGCACTCACGCAGACACTTGCACGTACACACACAGAGACACACACACACACACACACACACACACACACACACACACACACACACACACACACACACACACACACACACACACACACACACACACACACACACACACACACACACACACACACACACATAACACAAACACAAACAGGTATACGCCCATACCACACGCCCCGCACACACACGTATAAGCATAAGCTCACACGCACTCTCAAGCACTCACACACAAACATAATACGTACAGTCCACGAGGCGGACATGTGTTAACCAATGCACACTCGCGGCCGGTATCCGAAACGAATGTCCCAGGCTGGTAGACTATGTAGGCGAGGCTGTTCATCGGAGCGTGTCGACATTAAAGAAGCATACCAGCGCTACTCGGTATTACAGTCCGCGTTAGTTGTTATTCTTTGAATGAGTGAGAGACAGCGATGAACGACGTTTGAACTAACTCTTGCGGGGACAACAGGTAAGCGTCCGTGGATGGAGCATCCTCACTGCCGACCGGGTTAATTGTTTACATAATGCCAGGATTCTGGTATAGAACGCCAGTCTGTCGTTTAGAAACTGGACAACTTTGATCACTTTATGCCCTCGCAACGTATGGCATTCCGGGATTGGAACCCCCATCTGCAATGCACCAACAATTTCGATTTCTCCACGTTGCGACAGTCGTTAGTACCTTAATTTATTTGGCTCTGAATTATGTGTACATATATTTTTGAGTGTCTGGGTGTTTCATGTTAGGTCAGCATAATGTTGTTGTTATTGGAAATCTGCAAGTTTATGTGTTGATTATTTTCTTAATTATGACTCGATGAGCGCAATATATGGATTATACATGCTCAATACAAGGGATATACTTATACAATACATTGAACTATCGATGCATCGCAATAGTCGACATGGCGATGCTATCAAATCGATAATAAAGTAAACTATTGATAGTTATTGGTTATAGCACAATGGACTATTGATAGTGACGATAGTTGACCAAGCACATTAGCAGATGTATTTCGAATTATATTCAAAACGTGATTTTCGACTTCATTATGTCAGGTTTACTTATTTACCGAGTCCACCGACTCAACGTCAACACTTGTGGATTAAATATTTACAGTAGTAGCCGGAACGAACAACGACTGAATTAGGTGGACATCATAAACCTGAACTCCATCGACTGGTTTTGTAAACCGGTTGTATTATTGAAATGGTTTTGAAAACATGTCTGAGAAATTTTGATTTATTAAAATTTTATAATATCCAAACAACACAAAAAAACGCCACTGTTGCAGCGAAAATTCGCCACTGAAGTCAGTTATTATTACACGCTTTCATAGAACCAATATTATTACTCAGTGGAAAGTTTCTGTGACATTTCAGACTGAACTCACATAGGACAATGGCGGTGGCGCTACTGAACCTAGACAGTGGACGTTGCGAATGACGTCACGTGGCTCCCGTAGAGAAGCAGGATGCGACACCATGCTTGTCCTCGCTTCATAAGCAATCACATGATCCACATTCGGAACGTTGTCTGTGAAGTCACTAGGTCTCCTCACAGAGAACGCAGCGTGTGACGTCATAGATGTCTTCACACCATAAGATGGCACGGACAATGACGGCGCCCAGTCAACGGAGACGTCTTGTCTGCCCTCTCCTCTGTTTGACGGGACTCTGGCTTGGCGCGATACTCTTTTATGTTTCCAAGGTGCAGGTTTGTATCATGTGGCTTTTGTTTGGTTGGCGTGTTTTTTAGTTACTGATTTAATTAACGTAAACCCATTAATTATTTTAGGTACTAAACAAGTTAAATTAATTAATTTATTGTTGTATTTTCACATACTATATTGATCTTTAATTTGCTCGAGTTTATCTAACTTACATTTTATAAAACTTTCATATACCATTCTTAAATCCTGTCATTGTTTTACCTTTCAATTTAATATATTTAGGTCATTTTTACTTTACTTACATTGTACTGTTTTCAGGGCTTTGAGCAGATTTGTTCCGGTCAGACATAATTATATTGTTTTCGTATTATTATTAGTTATTAGTATTATTAGTTATTAGTATTATTAGTTATTTTAGGATGTTTACTTTTGATACACAGTTTGATTCTTTCTATGATATATAGTTTGATTTATTTCTCGTAAAGTGGAGAAAACAGCTATTTCTACATAAGAGCTATGCATATATACATGATTTGAGTTCAGACTATGTATGCTAAGAAATATTTTGATAACATACATTTTCGTCGACAAATACTCGTTATTGCTGTTGATTTAGCCCTCGCTACTTCGTTTCTACCAAAAGCAGGGTAACTCTACCAGTATTGCACGTGATTTGTAACCAAAAATATCAAACCTTTTGTCAACTTCAAATATGTATTTTGTTCACATTTTTCATACGAAGCAATCCTAAGTAAAACTGGATACGTTCGTACTTCTCACAAGAACCGTATTTTAAACAAGCAATCGGTACTATGAGATATCAGAATGGCATTGGTCCTAATGTTTCTGACTATCGCGCAGAAATTCCTATCGTCAATACATGTATGTTTTGATCATTTGCGTGTTTTTCTTCTAACAATAGGAAACGCTGAATAAACGAGTAAAACTGCATATTTCCAGTATTATATACATATTTTTTGTGTTGCCAAAGCTTATTTGGGTTTAAGGAAGATAGTGTTCATCGAAAGACTGCATTTGTTTAAATACAACAAATCGCGGATTTACAACAAGGCATGTTAATTATATTACATATGTTTGTTCTGTTTTATATCTGCAGATGTTGGATTCTGACATACTGCCCTCTGGCGTCGATGACGTCATCCGTGCTGCGTCACGTGTCCGAAAGAGGGACATTTCCGGAGCAGCGGCCCCGTCTAGTGTTGACGAAGCGCGTATGCGTCTGACGACAGAGACAATTGACTACAAGGAATTCCGTCTTGAGGAGCCCAATTTCACGAGCAGTAGAGACAGAGAGTTGTTCTACAAACTACGGGAGAACGTGAACGCTATCGGCGACATGCCGAAGGATAAGCTGAAAGGGGTTGTTGCGTACATGGCAGGGGGCCTCGTCACTCATAAGTTCGACTGCAGTTGGAAGACGTCGTTGCGACAGTTCTCAGCGCAGACGTGGATGCCGGCTCGACAGCAGGTCGCCTACCTCTGTCCGCTGCTCGTGCCTGAAGGAGGCAGCTTCCAGCACTTCGTCGACGGCGTCCTGCCCAAGCTTATCCAAGCACGTGACGTCCTTCTAGCGGCGAACATCAGCATCCTGTTGCATCCGTTAGGGGGCAGGATCATCGGGCAAATGTTGTCACGCCTTGGCTTCAGCGATAATAACATGATGTATTATTACGGCGGGTATTACAAGTGTGATCACCAGGTGAACACGTGCGTCACCCCACCCTACCACCCCACCCTGTGGGGCGCAGCGAGACGTCTTCTCGGGGTGAAGGACCAACTCCAGGACGCAGCGACATCGCTGGTTATATTGATGCTGCGGAGCCTGTCCTGGAAGGCCGGTCGACGTATAATGAACCTGAAGTCGCTACTACAGACGCTACGAACACGATACGGCGCGAGACTTCACGTGTTTTACGGCGAGAATGACCTCGATAAAGCCAAGGCGTTGTTTGGCCGTGCGAGGGCGCTAGTGGGCGTGCACGGTGGCGCTTTCTACCATATGTTGTTCGCTCCACTCAACACGACAGTTGTGGAGATAATGCCGACACTAGACAGTGGCACCGTTCTTCCAAGCTATGCCGCTCATTCCGTCTTCTGGAAGTTGGCGCGGACAATGGGGCACGATTATTGGCGATTGGTGGAAGCACCGCTGACATCAGAGGGTAATGTCTCTGTCAACATCACGCGGCTGGTTAACGTGCTAGACAGACTGTTGTGACATATTCCACCAGATGCACTGTGTACCGCCATACCGGTGTATTCGTAGGTTCCCAATTTCATAATTCATGTATATCTATAACTAACTGTAACATTGTATATGTGTGATATATAAATTTATTTTAGGTTAAATTATTTATTATTTGAGCATTATTAATATATCCGTACTTGTATTATCTGAATCGTTTTGATTGATAATAATCCTACAGATACAAGGGGAGCAAGTTAATACGGAAGTTGCAGTGACTACTCCTCGGTCGACCTTCTAGAAAAGACGATTATTACAAATAACGTTATGTTTATAAAACATGACATTTTATTTCCTAACAATAAATAATCCCCATTCATAAATACAGTATGTACACACAGTTTCACTTATATACATTATTGGCATATTATTCACATAAATATAAATATACATGCACCAGAGGACAGTCAGATATTGCATTCAAGATAAGGGGTCAGGCAAGGTTGTGTGATGTCAGCAGCAGTCCTATTCAACCTGGTCATAGACTGGATTATGAAGAAAACAATAGAAGGACCAACAAGAGGGACACGAAGGACAATGGCGTCATTTCTAGATGACATCGACGTCGCTGATGATGTAGCACTCCTCTCTTATACACGACATGACATGCGGGGAAAGACAAACACACCCACGGTCACCAGCAACAATATTAGGACTAATAATAAACAAAGAGAAATCCAAGGTGATGAAAATAAATTAGCGAAATCCGGTATCGATCTGTCTCGATCATGAAGAACAGCAAACCACAGACACCTTCACCTATTTGGGAAGCGTAGCATGCAAAGATGGTGGGCCGATGTTGACATCAAGAATCGCATGAACTAGGACAGATATGCATTCTTCAGACTGAAACTTGTTTGGAGATCAACAATATAATCTAGAAGAATAAAGCTGAACCTATACCAAAGTTGTGTCCTCTCCACTCTAATGTATGCCTCAGAATGCTGGCGTATGATAGAACTTTCTGACGATATCGTCCACCTTTCAAACGGTTGATAACGTACACGCAGACGTGTGTATGTCAGCGGCACGCTGACGTGGCACTTTAGGTCCAAACTGTCAAAATATTGCCACAATCACTCACTGTTTAGGTTTATACGAGCAATGATGGCATCGAGGTGAAACTTGACACCATGAATGGAGACTATTAAATTAAAGTACCGCACTTGGCTATGCCAATATGTCGAGTATAAGGGAAGAATAATCAAGAAAGTAAAGCTAATGGAGGAGAAGGCACCAAACGAACATTGTGTGGATACATTACCAACGAAATGGCCGACTTCTGGGCACACAGTGTTAGAATGAAAAAGCGATATGCACAAGTGAAGTTGCCCAAGCAGTCCATGATGCCTAACTCGGAAGTCACTGTGCAATTGAACTTTGCGGAAAGTACAGCGATGAAATAGCATCCGTCTATTATGACCAGAACCAGGTAATCCGATGGTGGTACACTATACACTTTATAACGATACACTGATCACCAAATGCAATGTTGGCGCATCAAGCGTGACGGCACATTCTCTACCAACCGCCTTCGCATTCATGAAGTCCTCGTTGGAGGATCTCAAGGAAATCATCTCCACGCTGACGACTATTCACTTCGTCAGTGATTCAACGTCATCGATCTCTATACAGGAATCGTTCAATCTGTGTAATTGTTGCACATTTCGAACACACGTTAAACGGTATCAAGGAATCATGGTCATGGCCTGAGTCTGGTCACGGCAAAGGGCCATGTGACGGAGAAGGTGGAGTCATCAATAGAAGCCACGTAACCGTGTCAAAAGGGGTAAGGTAATTATAAGGAGCAGATAGTTCTTCGAGGCTGCGAGAGAGGGCGACGGTGTGTAAAGACGTGTACCTTTCAACGGTCCCGTATAACGCGTGATTAAGTTTGTTGTCATGCACGCGTATATACTAAAACACTTGCATATTCGGGCGACGATGTTTGTCTATAACAACTGTTCTAATTTGTTCAATGAATACTTGAATATTCGGTCAATGACACGCGTCTACGCCCGCTATTCTATCGTGTTCTATAGCAAATATTGAATGTTTGGCTAACGACACAACACTCGCTGTCTTACTGTGATCTATGATATATATGTTCCGTTACGCTGTTAGCAACACACTAACGATTGTCCCTAGAATGAAAACATTTTACGTTGTTGGGAATGCAAACAAGTCGCGTTTTGCTGCCGTCCACTTATGTCTGCTGTTTTGGCGGCTTACGCCGTTACTATCCCCATACGTGGCGCCATCTCGCGGCGAACGAATAATTCAAATCGCCGTTTTCCGAATAGAGGCGGTGCGAGCTGCAAACGTTGTGTGGCTTAGCGATGGTGGACACGTCAGACACATCTACATTTCACGAGGTCGATAAATTTGTTGGCGCTTGTGTGTAATGTCGCAGGAGCCGCCAAATTTTACATATCGTGCAATGTAGCATAGTTTCTTCGGCCGGGATCTTTAGAAATACATGTATCTTCTTCTTGTTGCGACCGTTCCACTACACGTCAGAATTAACACACCTTCAGTGTTTTGACTACACGAGAATGAACAATTTAACATTCTCACTCTAACACAATAGTATTTACTTTGCAGCAGTATTGGCCGTGGAAATGACTTAATCAATGTGACATGACGGCGCCGAAATATAACATCGCCAAATAAAACAATGTGGCCGTTGTTTGGCAGTGAGATATAGTCGGTTCTGCCACCACCTTGACTTCAATTGACTGTCGGTGCCACAGTTATAACTAAGCCAACTATATCATGCAATAATCAAAGTAGCATGTTTGTGTTGGGGCAGTAAAAAATGTATAGTTTCGTTGTTACTTTGACACTGAAAGGAAGTCAGACATGTGACGGAGACGTGAGTGTAGAGTGAGTGACGACCAGTTCGTGGAAGACGCATTCTGGAAACGACGTAATGATCTCTGGGATGACCGTTGCCTTCTTCTTGTCGCGGACGTCCTACAACACGGTTGAATCAACTAACCATCTGTGTTGTGAATATTCTGTGATATCTGCCAATACCGCAAAATACCACAAATTTACCAGCCGTAACAAGTGGGCAATCTAACAGACCTGTCTGCTCCACATTTTTATTTACCTAACCAAATCTACATGTGGAAATCTGTCGGCAACAAAATTTAACAAAATGAACCACAGCGGACATATTAGAGTTCAGTTGTCACAACATAAATTAGCCAAACATAATGAAAGTTGGGTACAGGATTAGACCCAGTAAGACACACGCGGTTACGTCATTACAACAGACGTGTCACGGGCGACGTGATTAGAGACAATGCGACATGGTGGGTTACGTTGATATCTCGACTAGTGAATTTCTCCAAAGTGGCGGGGAAATCATCCCAACCGCCATTTACCGCAAAGCGACTATGTGATTTATGAAAGCTGCGTGGCGCATCGGTAGTACAGGGTACATGTAGTTTGTGCTTCATATTCTCGCTCTCAGCAACAGCCGCCATATAGCTCCTTGGAATGAAAAGGGAGGCGAGTGCGTAAATCTTCCCTGCTGGTGCAAGATTCTAACACAACCACCTTGTGTTAAAATGCGGATACTGGGCACCTTGTGGTTCAAGGCAAATGCGCTAGAGATCTCGGAGCAGGTTGGAGCTTGCTTTAAAGGACCGTTCTCTGCTTCGTCGTATTCATTCCTTATTGGACCTGTTCAACCGAAAACAAAAGTCAATACTGCTATTATTGCGGATAGGTCGTCGCCGAAGATAACGAGTTTGTTTATGTCAGCTATTGTCAATTTAATTAAACATGGTTTCTATGGAAAGTGTTCATTTCGCCAAACACTTCCGTATGCTAGAGCTGAAAGGGTTCATTTCGCCAAACACTCCCGTATGCTAGAGCTGAAATATTTTGTAGTTACGTACATTGTCCATTGTTACTGTACGAAAAAAGTGGGGAGCTATGGCCGTGCGGTTAGAGTGCCGGTCAGCAATCGAACAAAGGAACCGTGGTTCGAATCCTGGTACTGACTGCCGTGTCGAAGTTTGTTCATCACATGTTGCCTGTGCCTTTCGAAAGATACATTGTAATCCGCTAGTACGTGGTACCTGGTGTATATGCCAGGGGAAGTAGTACATCCCTAACAGGAAATGGAGGAAACCTGTCGTGGATTCACTGTACGACATAATCATCAACACAGCCATGTTGGTCTTCTAGCGGAATAAGAAAAAAACAAGAGCGTGTGTTCCAGCTTATTTTCCCAAAGAGATTAGACATACAGAACGCCAGTAATTCAAGTAATTGTCAGGTGTGGCATGGCTATAAGAATGTCTGGACCTACATATTCAACTACGGTACTAAGTCATTATTAGCATGGTCTATAGAAGTCTTGTCTAGCGCTATCGTGTCATCACACATTAACACTTGCGTCACTTCTACACCCTAACATTCTCCTTGGGCTTGATTCACTCAGACATGAGCAATGCCACCCTTGTTTGAACCATATGCTATTATCAGATAGCTTGTAAAATGTGTTGATGTATACGCAGTGTTTGTTTCAATGTAGAATACGGATTTCTCAGAGAAATCGCATTCAGTGTATCTATTAAACAGAAACAAATACTTGAAATGTACATTTTTGATATCCACATGCAAAATCACACACCCACGACTATATTATATATATATATACAGGTGTATATATATATGTGTGTGTGTGTGTGTTTAAAGGTTTTTTCATATTAATAAACCACACTTGCATCAGTAGCACACAAGCGCGCACGCACACACACACACACACACACACACACACACACAACATATATGTATAATAATGTGCAATAAAACCAATGTTTATTGGGCAACACGGACATAAGCACTTTCTGATGCCCTCATTTGGGTAATAAATCCAACACGAGCCATCATTGGGTAGAACAAAGACTTACCTTCCGTATTCCTCTGAACACGACTGTAGGTTGGTCGTTATGCTATCACTTAAATCCATAATTAACATTACCAAAAGACAGGACACCTGACAATTAAAGTGTTGGTTCCTTAGGCCAATTGAATTAGCTTTACATTAAGTAGGTAACGGACCTGTGTTTTCTTCTGCACAATAAGGTGGACTAAGAGCATCGAGTGCATGTCGGCACTAATTGGTTGCGTGAGGACGTGATTGGAAGGCAATCTAAAATAATAATTTGAGGCCGATCCAATGTCAAGTTTTAAGTGGGCAATATAAGTATGGCTAATCACGTAGCCGCCGAAGATAGAAGCGCCTAGCATTATACTCGCACAATCCATTTGATATTGGTACGAATGCACGAGACGGAAGCGTGGACTGAAAGGTTTACAACAGCTAATTCTCTCTCAACAAAACCACTTTGAACGAGTAAGTATCTGCGTTGGCACAATGGCTGTTTTGCGGGTTAACATTTGACAAGTAGGATTTCGTAAAATGTACTATTCACTAGAACTGGCAATTGGGGACCGCGAGCGCTGCGCTGGTATGTGTCGTCAAATAGCTAGTGTGAATATACTTCATTTCATCAAACATCGCCAATACATTGTGACCCAAATCATATGTGGTGTTGCGGCATAGTTCTTGCTACAATTCATTTAATAGCCGTGATGCATATTGTGTTTGCAGAGGCATCGGAACATATCGTGTGAAAGTTGATATTGGTGCGGAAACAGTGGTTAACTACACATTGAACTGACGGAACGTCCACACACACAGTGTTCAGACCGATTCTAATCGATTCACATTACCCGTAAACATGGATTCGTGGAATACAACAAATTGGACTGACGGTTCAGATCTTATGTCGAAAGTCTCAAATAGCAGCGCACATTTGGCTACAGACATTCCAACTAAGACAATGGAATATGTTAGCTTGACAGCACTTGCCGCGTATGCGCTGGGTCTACCGGGCAATATTCTTGTCATTGCTGTCTATATACGACAGATGACAACGTCGATAAGAGTATACATGTTCGCACTGGCTGTCGCTGATACAGTTATCTGTGTTTGTGTAGTCGTCCTGACTACTGCGTCCGCGAAAATGATGACATTTATGGTGATCAGATATGTCTTAAATATATCGACCACCTTCTCGATGTATATCCTGGTATTTGTGTCGGTGGAACGTCTTGTCGCGGTACGACGTCCTCACTCCTTCAAGATGAAAGCACAGCGGGGGAGAAAGGCGGTAGTTATACTTGCGGTGGTATCAGTTGCGACTTCAACGGTGGCAATTGTAGGGCTACATTTGCAGCAGCGTTACTTCGTGAAAGTGTTTACATTTTGTATGCTGTTTATCTGCCTATTAACACTTACATCTTCTTATACATTGATTGTGGTTACGCTGCTGAAGAAGGCTTCAACCAACCGGATACGCATCACTTCTACCAGCACAAGTTATTCTGAACGGAGATATTCACCCACGTTCCACAAAGATAAATCAGCAGAGAATCATGCGCTTGAAAACTATCCAACAACATCAAACATTGTCGACACATTGAACATAGTTAAACCAATAGAGGAAGTTGTGCACCACGTTGATCCAAAAACACCAAGTTGTACCACTGACATGAAAGAAATATCTCGTGTGCAGAGTGAGGTTAACGCCGTTTCCGGGAAAACAACATCAACGCCAGTAGTTGTGGTCAGTCAAGCATCAGCGACACAAACAAAGATCTCCAAAACCGTGTCGTTGCTATTCATAATAACAGTCGTCTTTGTAGCGAGTTGGTTGCCGTACTGGATGTATGGATTGGGTGTTTTCGTTCGTGAAGAAGTGCGGCGGATTTTTGTTTTAAACTCCTTTGTCAATCCGTTCATCTACGGCGTCGCCAGCCCCATGTTCCGGGAAGACGTGCGACAGTTCTACCGCCAGACACGCGCCAAACTGTCAGTTTGTTGCAACTAGCCGATGGCTATTCTATGTTATATTAATATTATACACATTTATGGAGGGTTCGGTCTGATCAAATGACCGTGTGGCTTATACGTTTGTCAAACGTAACACTAAATACTATATTTTAATATGTACACGTTATTTCTCAAACGCTGTGATTCTTAGATAAATCGATGCTGTTAGTGATGTGTTTATAGAATGTTTAGTTTTTGCCTAAATAATTGTGTTATTAAATTATATAAAATATTACAGTGGTGTGCAACAAAATGACGCAATGCCGAATTGCCGACGCATTAACGAGGAAGCCGCAACTATATATATGTGTGTGTGTGTGTGTGTGTGTGTGTGTGTGAGTGTGTGTGTGTGTGTGTGTGTGTGTGTGTGTGTGTGTGTGTGTGTGTGTGTGTGTGTGTGTGTGTGTGTGTGTGTGTGTGTGTGTGTGTGTGTGTGTGTGTGTGTGTGTGTGTGTGTGTGTGTGTGTGTGTGTGTGTGTGTGTGTGTGTGTGTGTGTGTGTGTGTGTATGTGTGTGTATGTGTGTGTACAAAATGCGATAAATTAATTATCTTCGTTTTGAGAAAAAGTCACTTTTGTGATTCATCCTCGACATTTAAATATTAACTTGTACATTAAGTTGATATATATTTAGAATCCAAAATCTTAGAGAATGGTGGCAAATTCTGAAATACTTGTTGCACAGTTCTTACGCAAAATGTGATTGTAGTTTTTTTTTTCTCAAAACATTATATTTATACAGCGCGCGCCGTCACTCTGCATAGCAATACTGTGTAGCACGGCGGTGCTTATTGGCTGAACTTGGATATATCGCGTTTTGATAACTGACATAACATACATTGGTACCTGTACAATACGAATACACACACACACATACACACACACGCACGCACGCACGCACACACACACACACACACACACACACACACATGTATATATATATATATATATTTGTGTGTGTGTGCGCGTGCGTGCGTGCGTGCGTGCGTGTGTGTGTATGTGTGTGTGTATACACACATAATATGTGTGTATATATATATATATATACATATAAAAAGAATCATAACCTATGTAAATATATAAACATCATTGTCGCTGGAACGAAATGTATATCGGGTGGGCTGAGGCGAAAGGGGTATTCCTATATTCACCACCACCAAAACATTTCCACCAGAAAATTCGCATTCGTTAGCCAAATTCGTTAGGGGTTACTCTTATCTCCAGCACCGATCAAACATTTGTTATTGGGGGCTGAGCCTCCCCAAGCCTCCACCGTTCCGGCCAGTATTAACAAAGATGCTGTTTTATTCTTTGTTAAGACTCGAATGGTAGATACGCCGCTCGGCAAATGAAATGGTCAAAACACAGAAACTTCTGTTCTCGTTCAATGCCAGTGTGATATGGAGCAACACAATCCACGGGGCTGATATTAGCCGGTATACGTTTGGTATTGATATTACAGAATAATGTGCTAACAACAGGTACAATCAGCTAAAACTATTAAAAAGACCTCTGTTGCAAATCATACGTGGTGGTCTCGTTATGCCACTCAAACATGTTGGAATGAAGTAATGCGCTCAAGAAGTGCTGTCAACGTGACATTATATCATGCGGGAGACGATGAAATTATATTAACCTTTGTACCTACGCCTACATAATTTTACAGTGATGTTAAAGCTAACGGGTCTTCTATAGATCCTCCGCTTTGTGGGTCTATCGTAAAAAGCAGCACGGCTGCCTAAGTGCCGCTTGAAATGCCACATAGAACGGAAATGTCTGTGTAGATTCGTTCTCAATAAGCTAGTCAGGCAAACAATTAGTGCGTCGATACGACGTACATCCGAAATCATTGTTGTGCAACAGAGCCTCCTATTCTGATATCGACTTATACGTGAAGCGCGTTCGATTGTTCTAACAGCTGCATGTCTCCCAACAATAACTTTTTTGATAATTGTCGTGTGATATAATTTTGGTTAAATCAATGACAGTTCAAAAGTAAAAGCCTAATCTTGCGAAAGACCCATTTTTCTGCTTATAGTAAATGATATATATGTCATTAACGATTATTATACAGTATTAGCTGTTTCCGCGGCCGCGAGAAGGCGGTTTGTTGCTGACATTGTGTAAACGATATTGGCTGTACTGACAGTTACATCAACCCGTGCCAAGAAAGTTTCTCTCAGCCAAGGGCCCGTATTCTTGTGACTTTCTTGAGGCTCTTTGAGGGCATTGACTGTCATGCATATTTCTGCTTACTCTATTTGTTTTTACTTGCTAGTTGATTGCTTTGACTACACTTGTCGCACTTAGATGGATCATCTCTGTGATGTTTTGCTCATGGTGTCGATGTCGTCTTGTTCTTGTAGTGTATGGAATCAATTTCGCAGTTCGACTTGGAATTCGACCTTTTTTTTCTTATTGGTGTGGTATCTACTCGTTGTGGTCTTTTGTTTACCAACTTCTTCATCTAATCATTTGTGCCCAGTTTGATATTGCTCATTGCAATTCTGTGGTCACGTCCAATGTTGATTGGTTGATAACAATTACACTGTTTATTGCCAGGTACTCATCCATACAGCTGAGTGAACTGAAGCAATGTAGAGTAAACGAACTTGATCAAGGTTCAACACCGCCGCACAGGATTCGAACCCGCGTTCTCTCAGTCGAGAGTCCGGAGCTATTATCGCTATCGATCATCTAAGAGGCGTAACAAAACATATTTTAGAGAAATAAATAAGAAAAATAAATATAGCTAGGAACCATAATCCTAGTATCCTAATAAGGAGTGCGTCATCAAAAAGGCATTGAATTAATAAATTAATCAATATTACGATACGTCTGCTGATATTGACTGTGTCTGGAAGGCTGGCGTGTCCAACAAAACAATATCAAAAGCGATTGTTTTATCCGACATGTTATACATCTTAAATGGTTTTAGGATATGTAATAGTTTATACGGTGATGATGTAAGCCGTATCATTTCGGAAATTACTGTATTTTGAACAGTGTACAATTGTCATTTGTTAATGTATAATAATAAATATTGTGCTATTTAATTATAAATACATTTTCTTATATACGCTATCAGTATATATATAAATGGAAAAAAATAAATGTATGAATTGGGTGCTTTCGTTCGTGAAGAAGTGCGGCGATTTGTGTTCTAAACTCCGTTGTAAATCCGTTCAACTACGGCGTCGCCAGCGCCATGTTCCGGGAAGACGTCCGACAGCTATACCGTCAGACACGCGCCAAACTGTCAAGTTGTTGCAACTAGCCGACTGCTATGCGATATCATACTAATATTATAAACATTTATGGAGGGATCGGTCTGATCAAATCACCGTGTGGCTTGTACATTTGTCAAACGCAACACTAAATACTATATACGTACACGCTACTTCTCAAACGATGTGTTTCTTAGTTATATAAATTGATGCTGTTCGTTATATGTTTCTAGAATTGTTGTGCATTGTTTTAGTTTTTGCCTAAATAATTGTGTCATTAAATAGTAAATTGTAAAAAAAACGTCAATACCTTCAGTGGTGTGAAATGTTGCGAGGCAGTATCGAGGAACACACAACGTCGCAACGATGCATATATATATATATATATATATATATATATATATATATATATATATATATATATATATATGAAGAGTTTCATGACAAACCGCAATATATCCATTCTATTCGTTTTATCGTTTGAAAAAAAGTTACTTTTGTGCTTCATCCTCGACGTTTAAATAACAACTTGTAAATTAAGTTGATATATATATATATATTTAGGATACAAGATATATAGAATCATAGACTGGTGGAATATTCTGAAATATTTGTTACGCAAAATGTGATTTATTATTATTTTGTTATCAAAACGCTGTATACACATACAGCGCGCGCCTCACTCCGCGTAGCTGCACTGTGCGGCACGCCGGTGCTGATTAGTTGAACATGGATATATATGGCGTTTTAATAAAAACATATCGATGGTGCTTACTAAAGCCCTGCGCGGGGCGGGTTTTGGCCCGCGGGCTGGATTGTTGTTGTTGTTTCGGTGCGGTGCAGGTTAAGTTTCAATTTGTGAAGGGCGGTCTGCGGGTCAGGTCTCTGCGGGGCGGGGCGGTCTGCGGGCTAATAATTTCTACATGCGGGCTACTGCGGGCTGATTTTTATAATTCATTAATGGTCACCAGTTACTCAAAGGTGGGACATTCTTTGAGCTAGTTAATTGGGGATTACCAGATTGCCCTTTTGTTTGTGTTTAAACAGTGTTATGATAACATGTGCTGGTCTGCCTTGCCAGCTTCAGTCAGGTGAGATTAATGCCTTCTTCCGGGAGGAAGTATCAGTTCAGGCCATCAATCTGTTTGTGTAATTAAGCCACCAAGATGTCCATAAAGAGCAGTTACCCCACCAATTATGCAGGAAATGACTTTGATGTGTGGAGACTGGAGACCATGCCACTTGGCACTAGCTGACAGTGCTAACTGCTAAGAACAAGAACTGTCTTCCTCTGTAGAAGTAAGATGGCTCAAGTCAAACTGCCTTCTACACTAGTATAATCCGGTGGCAGTAGCCTGGTCCAGAGGGAATTTTGAGCCTGCTATATGGACATGTGAAAACCTTCTCAACAATCAGTAGTCTATGATCGGAAAATATAAATTGCAAACTTCTAATATCAGCAGATTGCAAATTGCCACACTGCCTTTGTGCACCAGACTCAACCTTTGAACAACTCATGTACATGCAGTACAATGGCAAATATATTATAAGATCATATTATGAAATTAATGCCAGCGGTGTGAATTTCATTGTTCTTCATAAAAAAATGATCAATTGCCATTGCATATTCACTTGTGCTGAGTTACATCAATTAGATTAATTAATATTTTTAAATACGTTAAAATTTGTACTCGTACCTTTACTTTGCCCCAGGTCTGCTTATCACCTTCAGGCATTTACATTATAATGAAAAGGGTTCTATTTTTCTTAAAGATGGAATTCCAAGTACGACATGGTTGTTACCCAGCGCCGTGCATTTGTTAATATTTGTTACCCAGCGCCGTGCATTTGTTAATATTGTAAACAACAACGATTAATAAAGATGATATATTTTTTATGATTCCATGTCATCTGTTGTGGGCTGCGGAGCGGGTGCGGGCTGACTTTTAACTAATTACTGCGGGGCGGGGCGGGTTGCGGGCCAAGTTACTGCGGGGTGGGGCGGGCTGCGGGCCAGGATGTGGCAAAATATGCGGGGCGGGCTGCGGGCTGAGTTGTAATATGCGGGGCGGGCTGCGGGTCAAATGACATAGTTGCGGAGTGGGTGCGGGCTCAGATTTCCAGCCCGCGTAGGGCTTTAGTGCTTACTGCGTTTTGAAAAAAAGAAGTTCTTTTGTACATGTCATTTCATAAATTAGGTAGTATCCTAGCTCAACATGTGCTTAAACAAACGTGTAGTTATGGTTTCGTCAAAAAAAATGGCGTTGATCGATTTTTGATGTTAAACCCTTGATATATATCCCAATAAAAAGGCACCAGAGATAACACCATGATAGGCGAAAGCAGCGCTAAGAGAATGAAGAATGGGAAGACATCAGGCAGCGACCACGTAAACATTGAAACATTAAAAGCAGGAGAAAATGACACTGGCTATGTTGTGTATTAAATGCTTATCAGAAAGACGAATATCCACCGCATGGAAGAACGCAAAGATGGTGATAATCTTCAAGCAGGAAAATAAGAAGGACTTAAAGAACTAAAGACCGATATGTCTATTTTCAAACATCTACGAATTATTCACAAAAATATTAACGAATATGCTACAGAAAACACTCGACGTAAACCAACCACACGAGCAAGGAGGATTCAGAATATAATATCCCGCTCTGCATCGCCATAGTCAACTACGAGAAGAAGGTCGACTCAGTGCAGACTCAAGCAATACTAACTTACCTTCAAAAACATGGGATAGAAGACGTGTACATCGAACTACTGAAAAACATCCACATCAGCAGCTCGGGGAGAGTCCACCTACACAAAAAGAGCAAGAAAATCAACATCAAGAGAGGAGTACAACAGGGTGACACCATATCGCCCAAGCTGTTTATCGCAACACTCGAAAGCATATTCCGAAGACTGACGGGGGAAACCAGAGGCTTAAGGATAGACGGAGAATATCTCAGTCATCTTCGCATCGCCGACGACATACCAATATGCGCTACTGCACCACAAGAACAACAACAAATGCTGCAGGAGCTAGCTGATCAATGTGAAAAACAAGATCTAAAGATGAATATTGCGAAGAAAAAAATGAGCACCGCCGTGCTACACAGTGTTGCTATGCAGAGTGATGGCGCGCGCTGTATAAATATAGTGTTTTGAGAAAAAAATCAGCTACAATCACATTTTGCGTAACAACTGTGCAACTAGTATTTCAGAATTTGCCACCATTCTCTATAATCTTGGATTCTAAATATATATATCAACTTAATGTACAAGTTAATATTTAAATGTCGAGGATGAATCACAAAAGTGACTTTTTCTCAAAACGAAGAGAATTAATTTATCGCATTTTGTACACACACACACACACACACACACACACACACACACACACACACACACACACACACACACACACACACACACACACACACACACACACACACACACACACACACACACACACACACACACACACACACACACACACACACACACACACACACACACACACATACACACACACACACACACACACACACACATATATATATACAGTTGCGGCTTCCTCGTTAATGCGTCGGCAATTCGACATTGCGTCATTTTGTTGCACACCACTGTAATATTTTATATGAGATTTAACACTCAGTTCATTGTGCCAGGCTCGCTTGCATAACAGGCCAGTACGACTTAATACCCAATTCATCGTGGCAGGTCACATATATACGTTGTCAACATAAGCATATATTTTGTGAAATATATTACATGTAATATTTGTGATGGGAGTGCTGAAAGAGAATCAAATTGAGCACTTGCTAAATTCATGTATTCCGTTTCTCTAAACCGATCGTGTATGAGAACATTGATTTATAAATAAATAGCGCACAATTTATTATCACACATTAACAGTCATTTTCATAATGATACGGCTGACACCTTCATCGTTTAAAACATTGTATATCCTAAAACACAAGACTGCTACATCGTCACTCGCCACGCAGGACCCTACGCTCTGGCGGTGGTTTGCTTCGGGACGTGAACCTAGAAATTTATGGTCGACGGGCATTTGATTTTGCTGGGCCGACATTGTGGAACTTTCTGCCACTGGGTCTGGGGGGTATTGAGCCTACGTGTTTAAACATATATAACTGTTTATGTTTATACTATCTGCGTATATACACGCTACTTTGTGTGTTCCTTTATATTGTACAGGTACCAATGTATGTTATGTGAATTAAAAAGTTTACCAGAAATACAAAAAAATATATACATAACCATATGACCTTTCAATTAATCATGACTTAAGTAAATATATAAACATCATAGCCGCATATTAAAAACGAAACTAATATTGGGTGGCAGAACCGGAGCTTCAGCACCACTCCGCTGTCTGAAATATCGAAAGACTACGGGTAGGGGGGAGTGCTTTGAATATTTTTGTTGCGGCGACGTTCAACATTTTAAAAGCTCACCAGAAACCTTGAATTGCACCCCTTTGAAGCTCGTCGAACAAACCACCTTAATGCTCACCAAAAACATCAAATTGCATCCCAAAATGCACCCACTTCCTACATATTTGGGGGGGGGTAATCGTATGTCCACCACCACCAAACCATTTCCACAAGAAAATGTGCACAAGTTCACTAAATATTGGGGGGTTACTCCTTTCTCCAGCACCGATAAAAAAATTGATGTTGGGCGCTGACCCTCCCCAACCGCCCCCTACAATTCTGGCTAGTATGAACATTTTGTATCCTAAGTTGCGACTCGAATGGTAGATACGCCACTCGGCAAATGAAATGGTCAAAACACGGAAACTTCTGTTCTCGTTCAATGCCAGTGTGATATGGAGCAACACAATCCACGGGGCTGATATTAGCCGGTATACGTTTGGTATTGAAATTACAGAATAATGTGCTAACAACAGGTATAATCAGCTAAAACTATTATTAAGACCTCTGTTGCAAATCATACGAGGTGGTCTCGTTATGCCACTCAAACATGTTGGAATGAAGTAATGCGCTCCAGAAGTGCTGTCAACGTGACTTTATATAATGCGGGAGACGACTAAATTATATTAACCTTTGTACCTACGCCTACATAATTTTACAGTGATGTTAAAGCCAACGGGTCTTCTATAGATCCTCCGCTTTGTGCGTCTATCGTCAACAGCAGCACGACTGGCTAAGCGCCCACTTGAAATGTCAAATGGAACGGAAATATTTCTGTAGATTCGTTGTCATTGAGGTAGTCAGGCAAACCATTGGTGCTTCGGTACGATACAGTTCTGTAATCATAGTGGTGTAATGGCTCCACCCTTCTCACATCGACTTAGTAGTGAAGCGTGTTCGGTTGTCCTAACGGCTGGATGTCTTGCAACACTATAACAGTCATTTGTTCTAATTGTGAACAAATCATTGGCGGTTCAAAAATAAAAGCCTAATAACTTTACCGCGAACAGAAAATCATTTATATGCCATTAATAAATTCTTACAATCAGGGCCCGTATGCATGTAGACCGGATAAAGTTAAACGCGGATAGCCGCTATCCGCGGATAGCTATTCGAGTTTCACTTCTGTTCCCATTTCGTATGCACAAGTCATGAATAGGTCGCGGACAGCTATCCGGTCGTGTTAAAGTTTAGACTGGGGAATTCCCGGCCACGCATGGGATTCTGGAACTGTCGATCTCACTTCCGCGAAAATTGAAAACAAGCAGACGACAAAAAGGCCGAGGAAACAAAATTTCACAGACGCCGAAATCATAGTACTTCTGGAAGAGATAGGAGTCGACCACTATATCCTGTTTTGTTCACATAATCAGTCAGTGACAAACGAAAAAAAAAATGAAATTAGGAGAAAAATAACATCGAAAATTAGTGCGTGCGGTGTAGCGGAGCGGTCGCCGCAAGAGGCAAAAGATAAGTGGCGGGCCCTCAAAGGGGCTGTCTTGAACCGGCAGAGGAGCCAGCAAAAACCGGCGGTAGGCCGGCAGAGAAGACTCTGCCGTATGAAGATATTATCCTTGCGATAATCGGGGATAATTCTAGTCTGCTGACTGGAACTGATGGTAAGCACACGCAGCTTTTCTTACTTTGATTAACAAACGCACCACTGCTAAATTTGGTGCAGCGAAGTGTATTACGAGAGACGAATGGTTTAAGGCACTCTGTAAACCTAGGTTACTGTGAAATTGTCCTCATATGTGAACCATAATGCCAAAATGAGACGCTTCTCGAAAAACATGCACATTGCTTTTATTGCATGTTTGAATAGCGCACACTCAGAGAGACAGAAACATGATACCTCAGTGTTACATATAATCGCATTATTTCCAGAGATACAGCAATTTGAATGTCAAAAATGCAAAAAATATGGTTTTGAAAAAAACTACTTAAAAAGTGTTCACTCTAGATATTGGCTACGGATTATTTCACGGTGGAAACTCAATTTCCCAAAAATTGCTTTGTACAATTTCAGCACATGAATAAGGAACAGAAGCAAATGTTTTGCTTAATTCCAGTTGTTCAATAAATACCACTGTACTGTATTGGACATTATGTAATAATAATAAGTTAGTATTAATAAAAACATGATAAATGGTTTATGAAGAAATTGCACATATTTTATGTTTTCTATATTTCAGTGCAAGGGACAGACACCTGCATGGAATTTGAATGTATACAAGTCTTGGACACCAGTCTGAATACTTGTAAGTTCTCATGTGATTCAAAATAATAAACAGGGAAATCATGATGCCTAGTGAAATTAATAAATACTAAACAAATTGGTGTCTAAAATATTGTGTTATATTTTATCCAAGGCATAAGTGGGCATATTTGAGCAAGTTTAAAAAAAATGCAGTATTTACAAAATGTTAACAATGAACAATAGGATAATTTCATACCAACCCAGCCAGCTCCCAGGGTGAATATATATATTTATGAAGAAATCTGTTTTATATATTTCAGTGCAAGAGCAGGTTTCCAGCCAATAGAAGATTGTGACGAAAGTCTGAGTACTTGTAAGTTCTCATGTGATTCACCTTACTTGAAAATCAAATGTCCCTCGCAACTGAAAACAGAGCATCATGTCCCATTTTTGCACTGATTAATCACATTACAATTCTTTGCCCATGTTAAGAATCTAATATCTTGCTACTGAAAACAGATAACAGGCTCATATATACAGTAAGTGGGACCGAGACTTTGATAATCTGCCTTCTTAAATGATGTAGCTATAGCCACTGTCTATAGGCATCCCAAGATGAGAAACATAATATATTCAGCCGGTTTCATGACTTCAACAAATTCTTCATGGGCGCTCCATATTATACATGCCTGATGTGTACGTGTAGGCATGATCTCCCACCTCCCCCCAAACAAGAATAATCCAATCACACAATGTTATTACTGTATACTAGAAATTATACAACCATTCATTCTACATAATGTCTTGTTGCAGCTGCATCCATTACAGGTGCAACACAAGAAGCCCCAGGAGCAGCATGTGTCAGTGGCACAGGAGTGACGCTAAAGACAAAATGGCAAATTTAACAAAAATCCAAGTGGAAAGTGCTTGGAAAAAGGACTGGAAGACGAAACTGGCCTCTTTGCTGACTACCTGCGCAGCGAACTAGACAAAAAAACAAGATGATGACTGTTTTGATGGATAACAAAAACAGAAAAGTCTTGCTTGAGATTGAAAAACTTGAACATGACTTCGGCAAGTGAAATGAGTGAACTGGCTTAGATTGCAAAATGACAGCGGTGTTGCTGCCCACACCTTATTTTATACACTATTTGTTAAAGATTGTGGGACTCTGTTTATGTGTGTGTCTGAGCATACCTCCGCCAGTGTTGCATGTCTGTGGCCGACATGTGTTGTTGCATTAGCATGTAGTCAAGTGTTACTGTTTGTTGTACAATTGATTGTTGTGGTATAAAATGTTAAGAAATTCAGTCTTATTCCAACTGATTCAACAGTTAATAATTGAGAAATGCAGTGTCCAAATATAAAATGAATTCATTTTTTATAACGATAATGCAATAATAAAACATCCTATAAAAATGATGAGTGATCAAACACTGATACATCGTCATCAACAGTTATTGTTGTTTTCTCAGTCTCGGGCAGCTTTCCCAACAGCAACCCGGGTCCGCTGCGAAAAAGGGTTGCTCCAGGACGAGGCTCAATCACACCGTTATCAACAATAATTGTTGATTACTCGGTCTCGGGCACCTCTTCCAGCAGCAACACGGGCTCGTTCTGTCACAAGGTTGTTGTTTGCAGGACGCGGTTCATCCACATCGGAATCGGTCTCTGAACTCCCCGAGGAGGGGTCAGTGTCACTGTCACTGTCACTGTCAGAGTCTGATGAAACCTCCACTCTCAGCCTCCTAGCACGGTTATGAAGCATAACACACATTGTAATACTCTTGCATGCCTTGGCAGGTGCCACAGGCAGTCTGCGAAGACAGTGTCATCTTCTCTTTAAAACTCCTATGGCCCTTTCCACTGCCGTACGTGCTGAACTTTGTCGGAAGTTGTAGGTTCTCTCTTGGCGTGTAGTGGTGTTCGTAAGTGGAGTGAATAACCAGTCGCGCAGCATATAGCCACCGTCTCCCAGGATGACTCCTCTGAGGGGCTTTCCTTGGTTGTTCTCAAATGCATCGAAGATAGATGACTCGCGTAGGATCCGAGAAGCGTGAACACTTCCTGGCCATTTGGCAATGCAATTAATGAAGACAAGGTCCGCATCACATATAACCTGGGAAACAAGCAATATTTAAAAATTAAATATAAGAAACACAAAACACTCGAGGGCGGTAGACGCAGAGTAACACCTCGTGTAGCAACAGTGCGAGAGTAGACCGCTTACGCGACAAAGGAGAATTCACACCCGAACAGGGAATTCCCGATGAACCGAGTGAGAACTACTTCGCTCGACTACTGAGGGAAAAGTATTCCTCAAGTTGACGGTGATGACGAAATATGGTATCGTTCATTATAAACATTATTTTCTCGCATCTCTACATTGCGAGTGCCATGCAGACAGCCGTAGGGTGTTGAACTTTTGTGTGTATGGCGATTATGTTATACAATCTTGATGAAATAGCATAGAATTGAAAAACTGGTCAATCTTTGTGTACCTATCAAATGCTATGATAGAGATGTATGTATGTAACGCTTTGTATGATAAGAGGTTAGGGAGGCTGACGAGTCTTCCTTGAAGAATCGCTGTATTTTGTTTTGTTGTTTGGAAGATGGGTCAATAAATTTGGATAATTTTTTAATTGTATATAACTACTTCCCTTCTGATATATCTAAGAACCCGGATAATTATTGGCAAGGCCGTTTCACCTGGCGGTTCTTGACTGGTGCATATATCGGCCAAGACAAGACCTGCGCAAAGATCTTGGAGAGGTACTGGTGGCCAGGTGTGAAAGAATATGTGGAAGCGTACATGAACGCATGCGACCGTTGCCAACGAGCAAGCAACAAGTTCAGCAAGGCAGCACCTTCCCTGCACAGTGTCTCGGTTCCACATGAGCCGTGGAGTCAGATAGGTGTTAACCTATGTTGTCTGCCGGAGACAATACAAGGCTACAAGTACATGGCCGTTACTGTCGATAACTACAACAAGTGGGTTGAGGCTGAACGCATAAAGTCTAAATCTGCCGACAGTCTGGCAAAGGTTTTGTTTGAATTGATTTGCCGCCACGGCTGTGCTGACGTCCAGATAAATGACCAGGGTCGTGAAATTTTAAACGCGGTGTCGAAGCGGCTCCATGAGTTAATTGGCGCAAAACAACGCATAACCAGCGCATATCATCCACAGGCAAACGGGTTGGCAGAACGCAGCAATCGGATGATTCTGAGCGCACTGCTGAAGGTGCTGAAAGGGAAACCAGAAGAATCGCCACAGGCACCCGCTGGTGTGTTGTTTGCATTCCGTACCAGCGTGCAGAAGTCAACTGGTTACACCCCGTTTTTTCTAATGAATCTACGAAAACACGAATGCCAATTGAGTGTCGAGACGCGAGTGAACATGACATGGTAGAAAGTCCTGAAGATTACATTGCTCAAGACGAAATCACGGAACGTGTAGTAGTTATGGAAAAAATGCGGAAAGACACTTCACCTCTTGTAGTGACTGACATAATAGACGCACAAGCCAGCCAGAAACGGGATTACCAGAAGCGCCATCGGGATCGAGGAGCATTTAAGAGAGGAGATTCTGTGCTTCTTTGGAATCTTCGACGAGCCGACAGGAAAGGCGGGAAGACGTGTGATCCGTGGCTTGGCCCGTACACCATAAATGCTGTCATGCAAAATGGCACCTACGATCTCATGAGTGAAGATGATATCATTCTGAAACAGAAAGCTCACGGTGTCAACCTGAAACGTTATTGTAAGCGACAGCATCTTGACTCGGTCACACCTACGGCACCAAAGTAGACGCATGACACACTGAAGTCACCGACCCGCCCGCCGACAAACCGTCAAACTTCGATCCGACCGCCTACATGCCGCCAAATTTTGACCCGCCCGCCGAGAAACCTACAACCGAAATGCCTGATATAGTGCTGACAAAGATCACACCAAAACAACAGTTTGCGTGTAAATCTGGCGAAGATACCAGCTAGACGCCTGAACCTTCCGTTACCTAAAAATATGAAATCTAGACAGCAGGTCGCTAATATAACCGAGCCAAAGCTGACGGATGCCATCACAGGTAATGGCAAATGTTTATTTTCGAGCCATGAATCTGGAATTGACCGGTACACAAGCGAATTACAAGATGGTGCTGGACCTAGTACGTGTAGTTGCATTTCGCATGCCTGCGTCTTCCGTCATTAAATTGAATAACCCTGTTTGATCCAACTGTCTGGTGTGGAGCCTGCGCTAGTTTCTGTGTATAACAGTTATAACAGAGAACATACATGTCTGAATGAGAAATGGCATTCCATTTATTTAACACAGTAATCATAGGCATGGAATGCCGAAGAGCCCACACACACACATATATATATCCCGGACTAATTTCGCCAATAAATCAAATCTATGAATCACCCGAAGTGGCCCGCTAGATCGCAACAAAATGTCAGCCCCATACATGCACAACTAACGGAGATATGAGACTATGGACAAACACACAAACAGAAAGAGAACCGTATTGTTTTATAAGTGCCGTAGCAACTGATACTATCTGTCTGATGTCAACATCCCGACGAGATAACACATTTTCGTTTTTATTTGTTACATAATCCTTAACTTCCTACCTCCCCATCTCATGTAAAGCTTTGTAGCGCTTGCCCGGATACCCCCGTCCTTCCCCAAACCGATACGTACTTTATGGACGGCCCCTAACGCAAAGAAAGTGAACATTTAAATTAAAAACGTCAGGGGTAGTGTTTTGAGTGTAACCGTAGTGTTTTGAGGGTACCTTCAGAAATCTACGGTAGTGTTTTGAGTTTACGCCCAAAAAAAAGCCACCCAGTAGGCCAATTATACGCAGGTCAACTGTTTGTTTTGGGAACTGTATATTTCGTTTCCCAACATTGGATAATGTCTTAATATTGGAGAAGGTCCTCCGTGGATTTTATTTCATTTATCTTGTGTGATAAGTCCTTCACCATGATTCTCCCACTGAACGTCCAGCAGTCGGTCAGCTTCATCGTTTTCTATAGTTTTCTTATCTCGAACGCCAGTTTCGCAGGCCGCGAAGTCTAGTCTTTGTTGATGAAAATTGGAGCATTTCACTGTTGTGTGTTGTGTTGTTTCAGTATAAACGGGGCTCGGTAGACCTTATCCAGGATCCGCTCATTTCCAAATCGCACAATGACAGGGTGGCTGTCCTTCTGTTTATGTCCCAGGCGGTGACTTTCAACAGTATGCACCAGGCTTATGCAGCGGACCGTTTCTTCAACTGCAACCTTCTTCAGCTCAACGTTCCTTCAGATCCAGGCCTTTTCAAAGTCACGCTTAGTCATTATGTTGCGTCTTCAGCGTCTCCCATGTATCACCCACCGTAAGCTGGTGACGAGAATGTACGCTGCCTGTTGGTCGAACACATGTGATTCAGCCTCGTAGCGCTTACACTGTAGATAACGCAATTGGTCACGACACCGACATATAACGCTGTCTGTCCTGTTTGACTGGGTATGTTTGCTTTAATTAGCTCTAGTCGTTAACGTCCATTTGGTTCAGAAGCGTGTCAGTTGCATCGACTTTGGATGACTATCGCTGAGCCAGACAGGGACGTTCATAGATATGTTTATTCAGTAAACGCCCACTTGCTCTCTTACATCATGCGTAATCCGGGTAGTGTCGCTGTCGTCGTGTGATGGGCAATGCCTTTACGAATATATTGAATTGATTAAATCAATTCGATAGATCATTATAATTATACGCAAAGTTATGCATGTTGAAAACGTGAAATGACTTCCAACAAAATACGTTTTTATCAAGCAAATGTATTATCAGCATTACAAAGGAAGAGTCTAATTTCGATTGAGATTGCTTTAATGAAGATATTTCAAAATATACAAATATACACTTTCTGAAACAATGAAAAACTTAAATAGTTTACTCGACAATTGCTGCGGTGATCACATGCAGTGATAATCGTCCTTTGATTCGCTCATCAACGGATACACTCCAGTGTTGACTCGTTTTAATGTGGTTCAACGTGTAACTAAGCCGATTAGTCATGGCTGGTGAGATCGGTCTACTAGAATGTACTGCAACGTTTATAGTAAGGTCTGCAATTTGTGATCCGCCACGTCAAAATGAAACGTTGCTACGTTTTTCTTTTTTATATTACATAATCGACTATTACACGTACACTTTCACATTGCCCATACTCACATTATCTCCAGATATCCAGTAATTCACATGTCTGAATGCGAAAAGTATGGTATAAAAAAAGTAAAACTTCAAACTTCTCTATCTGCCGGCTGTGGTTTTCGCATGGTCAGGTATGGTTTTTACGTTGATAACTGTTGCTTCTTTCAATCATTTGTGGAATTTACCTCGTTGGCTGTGGTGTTCAATCTGCTAGCTGTGGTTTTCACTTTGATGGCTGAGGTTTTCTCTCTGTCCGCTGTGACTTTCATTAGCGGCTAAGGTTTTCAAAATAAAAATTTACATTACGTTTTATTACTCTATCAGAGCGGATATGATGTAATTGTTTCAATATCAAGCTTCTTATTGAGAAGTACGCGACAAATTAGTCACAATTCCGCTGACTTTATGCAATATTGCGTTTGGAAAAAAGGTGCTTGGAAAGTTATATTAATTGGATGGCTTGTTATACTAATTTAAAAAAAAGTATGCAGTAAATTAATTCCACGTTCAGAATAAATGCGTGCATATGCAAGAGGACGCCGGACAATGCAAATAGTTGCTTCTATATTCTTTTTTAGTAACACGCGTATCTGCTTCTTTGTGAAGCGATGTTATAAGGCCCTAAAATTCAAAATTATAACGTTCCTCCTGTGATATCTACTTACGATGGTGTATGAGTGTGAGTGTGTGTGTGTGTGTGTGTGTGTGTGTGTGTGTTTGCGTGTGCGTGTGCGTGTGCGTGTGTATGTGTGTATCCGTCCATGCGTGTGTGTGTGTGAGTGTGTGTGTGTGTGTGTGTGTGTGTGTGTGTGTGTGCGCGCGCGCGCGTGTATGTGTATTAACGACGTCTTGCACCTCGATCGCAGTTATGTTGGTCTCGAAGTCACTTAGGATTTTGAACAGTTCAAAAGTGATGTTAAACATACATGTTAATCGATTGTTCACAACATTTCGTTTGTTTTCCTGCTTTTGTTCCGAGGTCCAGGCGACCAATTTGTAACGTTATGTGTAACTGTTTAAATGTATATCAGAATAAAAGTCATGAAGGAATACTTAGGGAAAACATGTCGGCGTCTGTGAATGTAACGCCAACAAGAAGATAGATTTTGTTATAATACACCTAGCACTCAAAACGTACACATGGATTATTGTTAGTCAATTGATACCGTTAGCATCTTATTTATATTCTTACATTATATATCTACAAAACAGGATAAGATTAAACACGTTGTGACCTATTGTCAAGATTTCTCTTTTTAATGACATAATTTATGCTTCTCTTCCAATACATAGCATGATGTGAATATATTACAATTACATGGTGCATATGTTACTGTTTAATGTAGGCCTTCTCTCTCATACACTAGTGATTACACTTAAGTTTCTTTTTATATATTGCAATTCATCTTAATAAACAGGTAAGTTCCTATATAATGCAGTATTCATTCCTGATCAAAGCTGTGCACACATTTAGCACGTTTGGACAGTCGAACACGCTTCATTGCTAAATCTATGTGAGAAGTGTGGAGCCTTTACATCACCATGATTACGGAAATGCGTCGTACGTCGTCGTACCGATGCACTAATTGACTGTCCGACTACCTCAATGAGAACGAATCTACACAATTATTTCCGTTCCATGTGGCATTTCAAGTGGGCATTGAGGCAGTCGAGCTGCTGTTTACGATAGACGCACAACGCGGAGGATCTATAGAAGACCCGTTGGCTAAAGCTGTAAAATTATGTAGGCGTAGGTACAAAGGTTAATATAATTTCTTCGTCTCCCGCATTATATATATATATATACATATATATATGAATATAATATATTCATATATATGTATATATGGGGGATATCAGGTGATCTTGCAGGTGCTGGGCGGTTCAATAGTTGGTAAAACACACACACACACACACACATTTACACACGCTCGCACGCACGCACGCACGTCCGCACGCACTCAAACACACATATATATATACGTGTGTGCGTGCGTGCGTGCGTGTGTAAATGTGTGTGTGTGTTTGAAGAACTATTGAACCGCCCAGCACCTGCAAACTCATCTGATATCCACTCCCCTTCGGAAACCAACCTGTCCACAGAAACCAGCAAAGCTACCAGAGAAGAGATCAGGAGGGCAACCCAGGAGCAGAAAAACGGAAAAACAGCAGGCCCACACAACGTTCCAGCTGAACGCTTGAAAGAAGATGCAAACATAACAGTGGAGATGCTCTACCCACTCTTCCAGAAGATCTTGGAGGAGGAGCAGGTGCCAGCAGAAAGGAAGGAGAGCTGCATCATCAACCTGCCCAAGAAGGGCGACCTCAGCAACTGTGCCAACAGGATTATCCCCAACAGACGTAATGGATCCCTACCTACGTCAGCAGCAAGCCGGCTTCAGGAAGAATATATCCTGTGTGGACCAGATTGCAACACTCCTACGGAGGAATGACCTGCAGGGTTCTCCATGGAGGGCAGCTCACCAGAACCTTCCAGGTAATGACTGGAGTTCGGCGAATATGCCTGTTGTCGCCTTTCCTCTTCCTGTGTGTGAGTGTGTGTGTGTGTGTGTGTGTGTGTGTGTGTGTGTGTGTGTGTGTGTGTGTGTGTGTGTGTGTGTGTGTGTGTGTGGTTGCGTACGTGCGTGTGTGTATGTGTGTGCGTGCGTCAGTGTATGGGTATTTGATTCTGTGTGTGAATGTGTGTGTGTGTGTGTGTGTTTGCGTGAACATGCGTGTGCATATACACATGTTTCTATAACAAAGACACTGGCACACACACGCACTCGCACGTACATATACACATACGCATACATTGACACACGCACATACGCACATGTGTGTGTGTGTGTGTATGTGTGTGTGTGTGTGTGTGTGTGTGTGTTGTGTGTAGTTTGAATGCATGGGTATGTGTATCTGTGCATGCGTGTGTGAGCGCGTATGTGTTTGTGTTTGTAGTGTGTGCGTATGTCAGTGTATGAATATTTGTAAATATGCGTGCGTGTGCATGCCTGTGCATGTTGCTTGTGTGAACGCGCGTGTGAGTGTTTGTATTATACACTTTGTGCGAGAAGGATTACTAACATCATGGAAGCGCCTGTGCGCCTGCCAAATATGGACATATGTGTTCGTGGATTAGTGTTGGCATCTATGTATCATACAGTTTCCCTGTGAAATTAATTCAGTACGCAGCAGCAGCTATGGTAAAACATTAACATGTATATTTAACAACTATTTCTTAAATAAACAGGACGACATATGCCATCGCTAAGCATTACATTGTCACAGGTATCACACAGCGTTAACAGCTTTATTTTCCTAAAACATCTACCTAACGTTCCGTCGAAATAATTGCACAGATTGTTATCACAAATCGCATTTTATAGGACATCAACCGACAGCCTCGCTGGTCTTGTTTTGGTGTGGTTGCGCCTAGCTAAGGCAATTGTGACATATGATAGGACAGCTGCGAACGCCATCCATACTGCCAGGAATATGAACGCGATTTTGTATGAGCCAAAAATGTCCCGAAACAAACCTGCAAACAAACAAAACGCATACACGTATGTTGTTTTACGTTTACTAAACATTATTTTATTATAAATCGTATGTTCAGTTTTATTCTCAAAGAGGAAATATGATTGTTTTGTTTAAGCGCCACTAACCATAGCACTAACCAACTGGTGTACATGCATATACAATGCAAACTGCAATATTTTGTAATTACAATCATGATAACAATACTTATTGTTATTATATTACAATGTGTATTATCCAAAAAGGCGTTGGACATAAAATTAATACATGAAATTAGCAAGCATAACACTTGAACACGTAGGAGCGTTCATAAGGATTGTGTGGTGCTGTGAACTCTATTCTGAGTGTCCTTGTTGTTTGTTGCAGGCGTCAGTTTTCAATAAGTAAGAGCCGTTAATAACTAGGTAGACTAAGAAAACTAGTTTTTTTATAATGTTAAAAAAAAAAATTTACCCTGTTAAGATGTAGGGCAACATCGAATAGCTAAAACAAGTTATTTAATGTTACAAAATCTAAACAAAGTACACAGAGCAAGTTCGTATAATTGTGTTATAAAACAATATTGATCATGATAAAACAAATTAACACAAATCAACACCCCTTGAAGCTGCAGTCACCCAAGCGTCCGCAGTGATCTTTGAAGTGGTCCAGCCACCATGATTGAGTAAATGATCGTGAAGGTGCACTATTCTGTAAATAATTCCACAAAAACAGCTACTATATGACTGCATGCGAATTCTCAATTTATGCTTCGTGATCTCTCGTTCATCACACAATTACTCTCAACAATTTATTATTTTATCTTGATTACCAACAGTATCATAATTCACGATGTCGTTTTGGAAATATTGGAAGGACACATCGCCCTTTAACTGAATACTCACCCGCCAGAAAAGGGCCAACAAAGACGCCAACTCCCTGTCCACAGACCATCATGCCAAAGGCGCTGGAAAACCGCTCGATACCAATGAGGTCTCGTAGTATGTTTGGGCGCTGAGCTACAATGATGCCTAAGGAGAAGCCGAATACGACTGCACCGATATGCATAGTGAGGGGAGAGGCAAGGAAGGGCCACCAGAGCATAAGGAACGCGGTGAGCAGCATACAGGCGCAGTAAAGCCGGAACCTATGTTGCCGCACGAACGCCAAGTCGAAGACAAACCCTGAGAGGAAGCGGCCGACGAAATCAGCAGCGGCGAGAGCGGAGAGGGCAAAGGCACCGGTCTCCTTCGACAGGCCGTTGTCCTCAGCCACAGCGGGCAATAGCATCCACATGGGCACTAAGCACATGAGACCGATCGACTGCGAGACGGCGAACAATGAGAAACGCCAGTCTTTCCACACGGCCACGTCGAGTAGCCGGTTTATGACGGTAGCCGCACTTCGAACCCGCGAAGCTTTCGGGCCGCGGACTACGTCGACATACACCGGCTTATCGACAGACTCGCCTAATCGAGAAATATGACCAGGATCGTCTATTGACCGACACAGCCCTTCGGTTTGACTGTCAACGGTACACCGCTCTCCTCTGCTCGACACCAATGAGGACTTCTCGGGTTTTGGTCGTTTCAATGGCCGGTAGAGGGCGCCACTGACGCTGCAGTTGTACGTGGCGGCGCCGAGTATGAGCAGGCCGCCGGAGAAGCCATAGCGGTCGAACAGGAACACCATCAACTGTGGCACGACGAATGCCCCGACGCTCGTTCCCAAAGTGGCCAGCCCGAAGGCGAGGCTGCTTCTTTTGTCGAAGTACTCGGAGACGACGACCATTGAAGGAGCATACATCAGACTGCCCCCGAGCCCTGCGGTAGGATAATAGCAGTAAGACTAGTAAATTAGCAATCAGCGTGTTTGTGTTTGTGTGTGTGTGCGTGTCCGTGTGTCCGTGTGTCCGTGTATGTGTGTGTATATGTTTGTTTGTCTGTGTTGGGAAGTTAACATTTTGACATAGACGGTGCGGTTTTGGGAGCCAACGTTGCACGGTATAATTTACTACTATGACTGACTATTGGCTGTACACAATGGTGGATATCACATTTTGTGTACGAATAATCTTCGCGCATTAATTGCCGCGTGATCGATTGCTTCCTAAAGAACGGCTAGGACTGGACACCGGTCGGTTTATGTAGGAACTTATCTTTACAATTAAATTACATTTACTTTGACCAACTGAATTATAATTATAGGTTTATATTGTATCGCTTTGGGCAAATGCTTGTTAAAGGTTGCTAAGCAAATAACTACGAAGATATGTAATTTATTGTAAGATAATTTTGTCACTTGCACAATATATTAAATACCAATCTTCTTCTTCTTCTTCCTCTTCATCTTTGTCCCACTTTTATGTGGGGTCGATGTATTATGACATTCGCCTCCATGTCGCTCGGTCGTACACTTCCTCCCCCGACAGTCCCTCCTCCCTGAGATCTGCCCTCACACTGTCCAACCACCTCCTCTTCGGCCTTCCTCTCCTCCTCTTCCCTTGCACTTTCATTCCCATCGCTCTCCTTCCTACATAATCCTCCTCTCTTCTCATCACGCGTCCATACCATCTCAACCTACTTTCTTGGACTTTCTTTGATATTTCCCCCATTTTCGTTTTCCCTCTGATTCTTTCGTTTCTTATCTTGTCAATCTTTATGGCTCCGCACATCCATCGTAGCATTCGCATTTCTGCGACATCCAACTTCTTTTCCTGTGTCTTCTTTGCCGCCCATGTCTCCGCCCCGTACATCAGTGCTGGCCTTACCACTGTCCTGTACACTTTTCCCTTGATCTTCTCGTTCATTCTTCTTTCGCACAGCACTCCAGATACTCTCTTCCAGTTCTTCCACCCGCTCTGCACTCTATGAGTGACTTCTGCATCCAATTCTCCATCATCCGCCAATGTCGATCCTAGATATTTGAATGTCTTCATTCTCTTCACTGTCTCGCCCTCTAACCGGATATCTAGGTCATTGTTTTCGTTGCACCTCAGGTATTTCGTCTTCTTTCTACTAATCGTTAGTCCTCGCTCTTCCATTGCACTTCTCCATTCCTCGAACTTCCTTTCCACCTGCTCTCTTCTGGTACTGCACAGCACGATGTCGTCTGCAAACAGCATACACCAGGGGGGCTGTTCTTTGATGCCCCGGCCCAACACATCCATAATCAAGTCAAGGACTCAGTGAGGACCCCTGGTGCAGCCCCACTCTAACGGTGGTCTTGCCTGTCAATCCCAACTGCTCTTGACTTGCGTCCTTGCATCTTCATATGTGTCTTTTACAAGACGTACATACTTTTTCAGGCACACCCATCTCCCGCATACACCTCCTGTCGTGGCACTCTATCATATGCCTTCTCTAAATCAATGAAGACCATGTGCAGTTTCTTCTGCACCTACCGGTGTTTCTCCTTCAACTGCCTTGCTGCAAATATGGCGTCCGTTGTTCCTCTGCCCGGCATAAAACCGAACTGCTCCTCACCTATGCTTGTCTCTTCCCTCAGCCTTCTGTCAAATACCCTTTACCAAACCTTCATGGTGTGCGACATCAAATTGATGCCTCTGTAATTGCCACATTCCTGGATGTCTCCCTTCTCCTTGAAAATAGGCATATGACACTCTCTCTCCATTCCTCTGGTATTTTCTCTTGTACGTATATCTTCTGCATCAGATCCCACAGCATATCGACCCCCTCTTCTTCCAAACTCTTCCAGACCTCCATTGGAATTCCGTTTGGTCCCATCGCCTTCCCAGTTTTCATTCTTTTCAGTGCCACCTCTACTTCCTCCCTGATAATTCCTGGTGTTAAGCCTTCATTTGGCATTCCATCGTCAAAGACTGCACCGGGATTCTCTACGTTTAGCAGATTATCGAAATATCCTTTCCACCGATCCTTGATCTAATCCTGTTCCCATAGAACCACTCTTTGTCCATCCTTTATCTGTCTTATCTGTGTGAAATCTTTGGTCGATTTGTCGCGAGCCTTTGCTATTCTATATATCTTTCTTTCTCCCTCCGGTGTTTCCAGCTCCCCGTAATCTCGTCCATTGCCTGTGTCTTTGATTTTGCTACTTCTTTCTTTGCCTCTTTGTTTGCCTGCCGATAGCTGTCTCTGTCTTCATGCTTTCCTGATGTTTCCCACTTCTTCTTAGCCTCTTTCTTAGCTCTTATCGCATCCTTCACCTCAACATTCCACCACCATAACTCCTTGTCCCCAAGGGGTCTCTTTCCTGTTGCCATGCCCAGCACCTCCTTTCCCGCTCTCAATATCACCTTGCTGTTCTCCTCCCACCATTCCTGTACGTTTTCCAACAATCTCCTTTCCTCCAACACTTTCTCCCTAAACTGCATCTTTGGGCCCTCTTCTTTCAATCTCCACCACTTGATTTTCGGTGTCACCTGCTCTGGTCTTCTTTTCTTACTACACTTAATCTCCCAGTCTATCACCAGTACTTTGTGTTGTGCCGCCACGCTTTCCCCGTTTATGACCTTGCAGTTCTTAGCTTCTTTCAGGTGGGATCTTCTACACATTAGGAAGTCTATTAGACTTTCTCTTCCTCCACTCCTGTAGGTCACCAACTGGCTCGCTCTCTTCTCCAAGAAAGTATCAGTCAGACGGATGGCTGTCATATATCCTACTTATGACTCTTTTACATTTTAATATGAAATGTTAGTATATTTTTCAATTAAATAAAGCAAATTCAATTAAAACTTATTGATCGCACCGTGCACATAGCCATAGCATTTTGTAAAGAAGCTCCCTAGTTACCGGGGTAACTATAAAAAGATAGACCAAATGAGTGAATACCTGTTATCAGAGTATAGCTGAAGATCATGTACTCTGTACTGGTAGCGAAGGCACACAGCACCCAGCCGGTTCCATACAACAGACCCCCAACGAAGACAACAATGCGGGCGGAGAAACGTCGACTAAGAGCGTTCGACAGCGGACCTGAGAACATAACCCGCGTCATATGATTACGCTAATAGGTCGCCATTACAAAACTATTACAAACACACGCACACACACACAGAAATATATGTGGGTATATATATATATGGCATTATGCTTTGAAAGATGAATTGTCACAACGTCTATAAGAAATCATCAAAGAAAATACACTAAACTAGGATATATTATGATAATCACTAAGAAGGGCCGTTGCGAGGAGAAAAGACATTATCACGAACGAGTATTGAAGGCATTATGTGGGATAGCACATTGAATAAACAACTAGACGGAAAGTTTTGGAAACGAGCGTTGTAGCGCTCTGTGTATATTTGAGTACACTCATTGGTGCAGGAGAGAGGGTGAGAAAATGTAGGTAGTAGACAAAACTGGATCAGAAGAAGATATAAGGTGACACTGGATCAGAAGAAGATATAACGTGGCACTGGATCAGAAGAAGATATAACGTGGCACTGGATCAGAAGTAGATATAACGTGGAACGCGAACGTAGATGGAAACTACTGAGTCGCGAGGATACAGTGGCATGGTGAAACCTCTGAAAATCAAAGTAATGTAGAATAAACTGAATTGGTCAGGACATACATACACAATAAGAGTGAAGAAAAACGTAATAATAGCCCAGCGAGCGTGAAAAAACATTAAATGTTGAAGTAGTTTAAAATACCTACATTAAGCGTAACGCGAAATCTCGAAGTGGCAATTATCAATGGTAGAGAAACAAATGGAAAACTATCGCATAAAAAGATAGAAACAGCTGAAGAAGGCAGAACGGACCGTTGAATGTCGTGTATACCGCATAGGTGGAGAGCAAGGAAAAGAAGAAATAATATAACGAAATGTCAATTATGGATGACAGAACAAATGACAGCTCATCGCATAAAAATAAGAAAAATAGCACAAGATGACAGAATGGACCACTGAATGTCGTTGACCACACAGGACAGGGAGCAAAAGGGAGAAGACAAAATCATACATGCTCACTGCAGCCAAGCCTCACTGCGATATTCACGCCTCCGACCCATGCTGTCAGGGCGGCGCTGCTATCAAACCGACTGCGTAGCTGCATGTAGACGAGACCGTACGACCGGCTGTACCCGACTAAAAGGAAGTGCATCAAGGCGCAGCCGAACACGCACATCCAACCCCAACCTCCGTCCGGGGGAGACCATCTGTCAAGCAACGTGTCAGGAATGATGGTACCTTCGTTGGGGTTTTCGCTCGACTTGACTGCAACTGACGTCATACTGAAAATAGTGCAATACAGATCACATTGGATTTCCCCAAAACTGCTTGGCGGCGGTAGGTGTAAACCATCAGTATTTATGGACATGGAAGAGTTTTGAAGTTTACGAAGAGCTACAATCAAATCAACTGTACTCACGTTGCGATGATATAACAGTTATCTCGTTGTAAATTTGACAACACAAATAAACATTAAATATAAACATCAAGTGAAGGAATATGTGTGACTATTGTATATTTGATGTTGCTCTCCTCCTTGTTCCTTGTTTGTACAGGGGTGTGGGTCAGGTACAGTAAAGCTGAACCACTCTCTATGTATTTTCCTTCCATAGTTTTCTCTCCGTCGCTCCCTCTCACCATCTTTCATCCTCCCCCGATATTTTCATGTCCCTTCTCACGTAGTCTTTCCATCTCAGCTGTGACCTTCCCCTTTTCCTGTGACCTTTATGTTGTTCCGCCTCTGCCCTCTTCGCTATTAGTCCGGCATCCATCCTTGCCAAACGGCCCGGCCATCTCATCCGACCTCTCAATAATAATCCTATTACACTGCATTGCATTCCAACCTCTTTTCTCACGTCATTCATCCTTCTTCTGTCAACCCTCTTTGTTCTTGTTATTCTTCTAACACAGTTGTTCCCACAAACTTGCAGCTTCTGTTGTTGTTGTATCTTCGCTCCTGCATGTATTCGACGTTGAACCTCCACATCCGAACGCCCATCCGCCGTAACCATTCCTCCATGGTACACAAAGCCGTCCACTTGATTTATTTCCTTTCCACATACAACCTGATATCCAATTCCTCTCTCTGTTGCCCAACCCACATCACTACTGTCTTCTCCAGGCTCATTCTCAGTCCGTGTTTCTTGAACACTCTGTTAAATACCTCCAACATGTCTTGTAGCTCTTGTTTGCTCTCAGCTACTATTGCCAGATCGTCTGCATACATAATCTTTCCGAGAATATCCTTCGTGCTGATCTTCCTGCTGATTAATTCCATCACCATGATAAAAAGCATTGGGCATAGGGCACTTCCTTGCCTCAATCCGATGTTGACTGGAAACTCTCCCGACATCCCAGACCCAGCCACACCTCTTCCTGTTGTTATGTCATACATTGCTCCCACCAACCTGGCTTCTGCTTCGGGCACTCCCGTCCATCTCACTGTTGCCATCACCATCTCTCTTGGGACTGTTTCGTAGGCCTTATCCAGGTCCACAAATCCCACTGCCATTCTCCCTTGCATCTTCATCCTCTTCTCCACCAGCTGTCTCAAAGCAAGCTTCGCATCTGTCGTCCCTCTTCCTTTTCTCAATCCCTGTTGCTCTCCACCTAATTCCTGTTCTACTCTCTTTCGAATCCTCCCATCACGGATCCTCTCTAGCAGCCTCACTTATGTAGTCCGGCGCTAGACCATTCAAGGCACAATATGTAAACACCAGCACTTTGTAGGTCGGTCTCAAATGAACGGGTAGCCAGTGTACACGCTGCAACACAGGCATGATGTGTTCGTATTTCCTCGTGCGAGTAATTAGGCGGGCGGCACAATTCTGCACCCTTTGTAGACGATGCATCACCGTGTGTGGGAGACCATAAAGAAGTGCATTCCCATAGTCTAAACGGGATGTCACTAGTGCGTGAACAAGTGTCTTGCATGATTCTTCCGTCAGGTGTGGCCGAATTCGCCCAATGTTTATAATATGATAGTAGCAGCTTTTTACAATGTTGGCAATCTGCTGTTCCATTTTCAGGTTGCTATCAAATAGCACACCGAAACTGCGCATGCACGATGATGGTTGAATTCGATGGCCGGTTACTGTAATGTATACATTGGCAGACAGACTCTCGCGTTTTTTCGCTGGAGAAAAAAACGATCGCCTCGGATTTCTCTGTGTTAAATTTTAACTGGTTTCTAGGCAACCATGCAGCCACTTCCGCAACACACAATTCCACCTTAGCCAGTGCCGCCACAATTGATTCATCTCGTTCAAACGTGAGGTAGATTTGAATGTCGTCAGCATAACACTGATGCTCCATGCCGTGTTTAGCAACAATGTCTCCGATAGGTTTGGTGTACATGCAATACAAAGTAGGGCCCAACACCGACCCTTGGGGGACGCCACACGCCAAGATTGAATCAACCGACTCGGCACTTCCCACTGCCACTTTCTGATACCGTTTACTAATGTATGATTTCAGCCACGCAAGCGCCTTATCGGTGATACCGAATGAGTGTTCAAGTCGAGTCATCAACAACTCATGATCGACTGTATCAAACGCGGACGACAAATCAAGCATCACGAGAATTGTTGTACATTTCCTATCCAGTGTCGCGGCAATGTCATTCTTGACACGGAGTAGAGCTGTTTCTGTGGAGTGTCCACGACGGTATGCACACTGAAAAGGGTCGTGCAGAGCATGTTCATCAACATGCGTGCTAATTTGTTTTGCAACGACTTTTTCAACCAATTTCGACACAAATGGCAAGTTCGACACTGGCCGGTAGTTGCTCAACATGTCTTTATCCAGCGTAGGTTTTTTCAGGAGTGGTTTAACGATTGCATGCTTGAAGTCAGCAGGTACATTTGTTGAGGTGAGAGACGCATTTATCGTAGCGGTGATTAGTGGAACTAACTCATGCGAACCTTGCTTTAGCAGCCACGTCGGTACTGGATCTAATTCACGCGATTTAACCGGAACGGATGCAACTAATCGTTCAACTTCCGATTCAGTGACTGCCTCAAAGCAGACTAGTGGGACACCACTGAATGCCGCGTCGTTGCTCATTGCGGCCAACGTAATGTCCTAACGATCCTCATCGCAGTCATCGATGTATTTTCTGATGTTAGAAACTTTCTCAATAATGTGATTACCAAAGCATTGCGTCATGTCCACCGGACACACATACGATGGCATTGTCGTTATGCCACTATTGCCCAAGAGGTTTCTTGTGATGCAAAATAGTTGTTTCTGGTCATTTTTGCAGTTGGCTATCTTAGCTGTGTAGTAGTTTTTCTTTGGGTTAACCAGCATGTTGTTGAAGACCACACATTGAGCGCGATACGCCTGTCGATGTACCTCAAGACGAGTTTGCAGCCACTTGCGCTCAGCTCGCCGTCGACGCTGTTTCTCGTCACGAAGCTCGTCAGTGTACCACGGACAGTCCGGTCGCAATGTTATGGTCGTCTTCCGCAGTGGGGCATGTTTGTCAACAAGCCGACGTAAGCCATTGTTGTATGTGGCAACCATGTCACTAACGGATGCCTCACTGTTTATGTCATGTAGCAAAGAGGTAATGTCACGTTTGAAATCAGGAAGACGTATATGACGCAATCGCCGAACAACTATATCTTTATGCATTCGAGCAGGCTTTGTGGCATTTACACAGAACATTATGGCCATGTGATAACCGGATGGATTTCCATGTGTATCACATAAGCACGGGTCATACACACTCGGTCGTGTAGTAACTATTGCATTGTAGTTTCAAACGATAACTACATCCAGGCGGTGGCCTTTACTGTGAGTGGTATCTGTAATTATTTGGTTCATGCCACGGTCAGCGAGTGTCTCCAAAAAAATGCCGAGCGTCAGGATCTGATATAATGTCAAGATGGAAGTTCAGATCGCCGGTAATAACGATGTCATGCGGGTCCAGCATCACGGTGGTGCTGGACCCGTGGTTTTGTTGGTGTCTTGTCTATGGAGAGGCTTTGCACCAGCAGGTGAGACTTACGCACTCGGCTCCCTTTTCACTCCAATGAGCTATCTGGCGGCTGTAGCTGAAAGCGAGAGTATGAAGCACAAAGTACACCCTACACACTACACACTACACACTACACACTACACACTACACACTACACACTACACACTACACACAACACTACATCACTTGGCGCATCACACAGACCTGTGATAAACACCATTATGATGTCGTGCCCAGCTAATATACACGAAACACAACAACACTATGTGGCTAATCAAATGTTCTGGTTGCATGAGATTTAACCAATCAGTACGCCAATAGTCGGAAAATATAAAGTCATGGTGACATTTTAAAGTAGAGATCTAATGTAATTTATACACAACCAACTCAAAACACGTTGTATTGCCTTTTGAAACAAACCGATTACTACTCTTTACAGAAAACTCCAAATGAACATTCGTTGATTGTAATTAAAGCATAACCCTAGCTTCTCAACATAGCGATACAACAATACATTACTTTTATCATGTGTGTTCGTTAACCGATTCAAAATAACTGTTCAAATATTACTGTAATAAATTATGGAAAACGATACGAATAATTTCGATGTACAATGTGCATTTGCTGCCTATATAGCGTCAGTGTTCTTCGTTGAATGTGTAATAACTATTTGCTGATAAATTACGTATTCATATAACACGCATGTTGTATGTTTGACGTAGAACAAATTATAGTTGTTATTGACTGGTTTGTTACAATAATGTTCATGGTATACGTCATTTTGAAATATGGTAATGCCCAAAGATAATACAAACCTGGATGAGACTCAAATCCGGTCAATAATGTATTCATAGCGTTGTTCGTGATTCACGCTCCAATAATTAATGTTAGGTGTTTTTGTTAACGCAAAGCATTATGGTATACAAGCAATGTCCTACGCACGCAAAACAATTTTATATTATAAAACGGTTCGTTCTCTGTTTGTTCGTGCACCCACGTCTCCGTTAGTTTTGTATGTATCCGGCTGAAATTTTGCATGTGATCTACCGGGCCCATTGAGATGATTCGTTGATATAGACATTTTGAAATTCGTTAGGGAGAGAACTTGGGGGCTCAATATTTCAAAAGGCTGTACGAGTTCCAGACACGGAAGTTAATGTTTTTCCTATATCATCGTAAAGATAATTATGCCATCTACAAATATAACGCTGGGTGAATACAGACATTTTGAATAGTTTTTAAGTTATTAACGTTTGCAAATCCTCACCACTTAACATGCATCTGGTCTACCTGTCATTTGTCATGTCCGCACACCTATCAGCAGCGCCCTCTTTCGCATTTTATGTTTTTCCTACAAATGGAACTATGTGTCATTTTCTCATTTAGCGTCGAAATTATCGCCCGTCACTCACATTCACTCACTCATGTCGGCCACGGGGGTCGAACATTAGTGGCTTCAATCATCCGTATCCAGACACCTGTGTCTGCTATTGCCGTCTTCAGCTCCTCCGTCTCTAGACCCACATATTCCTTTAAGTAGTCGATGTAAGTTGTTGTTGGTCTTCCTGCCTTGGTTCTTCCATGTGTCGGTTGCCACAAGATGGTCTTGAGATGCCATTTCATCCTTATGTCGGTAGCAGTGTCCGGTAAATCTCAATTGTCTCAATCGTCTTCTTCTTGTTTTATTAGTGACTTTACACATTCCACATAG
The DNA here is from genome assembly GCA_963995525.1 of Escarpia spicata. Lineage (NCBI taxonomy): Eukaryota > Metazoa > Annelida > Polychaeta > Sabellida > Siboglinidae > Escarpia > Escarpia spicata. Next base: position 61,351,227 of record OZ023207.1, on the reverse strand, counting down.
AGTAGCATACAGTCTACTGTTGCACCCATTTAGTTGTGTACCTGCCAAATATGAAAATCTCCGACAGCACACCGGCTTCTTCCGATGTCAATATCCCAGAAAGCGCGTCGTGACAGCGTGACACGAGAAGCGTGCTGAACCGCTGATGAATCTCCCGGATTTCAACGACAAAGTTGGTAGATATATGTATTTGTAAAGTAAACACGTTAATACCATCTGCAAATAAAATAATGCGAAGTAATTTAAAAACAAAAACTACATCACAAATGTCATGCGTATTCAATATTAATAGTAACGGGCCAATTACTTAATCATGCGGGACTCCACACTGTTCTTAGTCCATGTTGTTATTCCATTCATATTGAATGTTGTTGATTATGAAACCTTTTATCCAGTCGAGAAATATAATTATAAAAATTATATCAAAACATTGCAATTTATTTTAATGTGTTGTTGTCTGCGGTGACAAAATTATGTTTCTGAATAAATCGATAATTACACCAATCGTTCTTTGGCGTTGATGCATTACAGAAATAACCTTTTTCGACACATTGGCTTAACAAAACCTGTATTTGATTTTAAGTATTGATTATAATTATTCCCACAATGTTTTTCAGCTTAAAGGTTTCCTCAAACTCATATAACCGGAGTGACTCACTGATCATTGATCAACTGATCATTTCCAAACGACACGGGTCCGGTTGTATGAGTTTGAGACCGCATCAAAATAACGACACAGCAAATGCACCATGGTTTAATGAGGTCGCAACTATTACCAAAAGCCGGGTGCACTGTTGGGTAATATGCAGGGAAACCTGTCAACTAAAAAGCATTGTGGGGGTAATTATAGTCAATATTGGTTATAATCAAATACATATATTGCCGCCAATATCGTTGAAACGTTAATAAGCCCCGTGTTTTAGGGTGGCTCATAAGAATTGCGTGTACCACAGAAAATGGATTTAGAACGGTAGTGTTAGATTCACACATTATGACAAACAATACGCATATGTTATTCCGCTGTCCAAGTGGAAAAGGTTTTGTTTTCATTAATTAATGCGGTTTTAATTTATATCGTCACTTCAATAAAACTGACGCAGTAACTTTCATATCCGTACGGTTTGTGCAGCTGAAAATGATCGATTTGTTAAAAAAAATCACCAACACAAAATAAATATCCAACGGTAGGTCTGTGACAGCATACATTTGTTATTTATTCATGACTGTATCACATAACCGCAGGCGGTATAATCAGATTACGCATGTTAGAACACCAAATGCTCGTTCAATTCCAACACAATGCGTTTTTTAATGGTGCCATTTTATATAAATATACTTATTGGATATTTCACGTAGATTACGTGGCCGGTGGCCATGTATATTTACTACGTTCGTTCAGAATTCCAAATAAAACGTTCACAAGTGACCAGTAAACGGTTTATTTAACTTGAAATAATCGCAAAAGACACATATAACGTTATGGTCAATTGTCCAACTTACTGATGAGAACACAGTTGTTGAGACAATTTATTAAAGGAGAATTTCTAAAAAAATAACGTAAATGAAAGGGCTGTGCTTCTTTCGTGGGATCGACAGTTTTGGACCGTCAATGAATCTAAGATAAATATAGAACATGTGACAGTATTGGTTCCCGTGAAGCGTAAGCATATTTACATTATCTTCAATCGATGTAGTGTAAACGCGATGAAAAGCGTCGGACTGAACATAGCACTGGCATAAAGATCACGTTAGCATGTGTGCTAATGCGACCTACAATACACAGTTCAACTCGAAATAAATATGGAAGTGATATACATGCGTGTAGCAGGAGGGACCGGAGAACAATGTGTCGGAACTTGTTTAATTGTTTAAAAATTGCACGGTTCATTTCTATGGTGAAAACGATAGAGGAATGTGTTCTCCGTAAAACAAAAAGTTAAGCAGCAAAGGTAATTTCTTATGGAGCGCGTTATCCAGTCCACTTGACTGCTCAAAGCGATTTTACTCACTTGCAAACCTGTTCAATCCGAACTCCATCTAGACTTCTCTAGAAAGCAAGTTTATTGTATCGTCGAATACCCACCATTTGTTTGGACGAATGTGAAATATGATACGCTGTGCCAGAGAATACGGTCAGGGGAATGTATAACGAGACTGCTGCATTATGTCATTCTGACACTTTATGTTAGTTTGAATATTCAACAGCCATTGTGCATTGTACTGTTTGAGATAAGCAAGCATGACCTTAAACACAACGCCCTGAATTATTCGTTCAAGGTGTGTTTGTTTGTGCGAACGCATGTGTAGGTGTGTGTACGTGTTTACGTGAGTTTACGTGTGTGTTTGCATGTGTGTGTGTGTGTGTGTGTGTGTGTGTGTGTGGTGTGTGTGTGTGTGTGTGTGTGTGTGTGTGTGTGTGTGTGTGTGTGTGTGTGTGTGTGTGTGTGTGTGTGTGTGTGTGTGTGTGTGTGTGTGTGTGTGTGTGTGTGTGTGTGTGTGTGTGTGTGTGTATGCATGTGTGCGTCCGATCTTTTTGTGTGTTCGTTTCACGACGGATCGATATCGCCACTTTCGTAACCTTATGCCTGAATGGATCAAGCCAGTGCTTCGGCACTTCTAAATTACGTAATTTATTCGATCTGTTGTATCCAGTAGCCACCACAAATGTTTGTCAGGGAAACTGTAAACGGTAAACACTAGATAGCTATCAACAACTGGCAGAGGACGGAGCGGCGACAATCTCTTCGCTTACACAGCTGTCTAACACCTTTGACCACGCATTTTTCGATCACGTGATTCTACATGGGCTTGACCAACGCTAGGATTAAGAGAATAATAATACATCGATCGAAGAGAAGTAATTTTAGTTATGCACCGGTTAAGATGCGTGTTCTACTGGATGGGAGTTGGTGCATTTGTAGCGTTACTACACATGGCCGTGATGCACCAAGGTGAGTCGGTGATTTAGTTTTTGTTGTATGTAAGTTGGACATCCATCTTCGCGAGATGGTGCATTTATAATGCTTACATGTAAGTTAAAAAAACAAAAAATATTTAGTGTACTGATGCTGTTCGACGATAAATAATTGTACATTAAGGCTAGTTCTGTAAATGTGGTTGATTAGATGAGTGATACCTCATAAAACCATAACATCGTAATCATATTATATACACTAGGGAACATGTCTGTCGCCAGACGTGATAAGAAGGCAGTTCTTACGTGACAGTAGTGACAGTGATATCTAATAAACGCTAGAATACACATAACATCTTTACGTTTAAACCATGTCGCGCCCGAAAACGAATGCAATGGTTTGAACGCATGCAAAGGTCGACAACCGCGTCATGCACATTGAATGTTAAAAAATAACGAAGTCGTGATAGCGTAGAATTGTCAACTAATGTACGTATTGTTATCGTATTGGCATGAGGGTAGACGTTAGCATTATTGTATCAGCGTCTACTTCATGTTGCCAAGCAACCTAGTCCATAACGCAGCGGCCGTGTTTTCCGAAGTAATTTGCCGCACAAACGTGGTTCCTGCAATTGTTATGTGACGTTTCACGTTTTACGATTCGAACAATTAATGTATCTATGTAAGATCGTAATTCGTAGCTGATATTCGTATCGATATATTCTCTATCACTGATTTAATTTAATTTGAGCGAACGAATGGTTAAAAAATAAAAAAATATATGTTGGCAATATACTTATAAATAACGACCGCACTACGAAATCTCGCGAAACCCTTTTCCGAGATGCGAATATATGTAATTTATTACGCCAATCCTTCCCGGTTGATGAATACGAATAGTTCCACTAATTGTAATTGTTGAGATTGTTGACATTAAAATACATTTGTTACGTAGTTGACTTGACTTTACATAACGCTCTTGCCGATTAATCAGCGTAAAGGTAACATCGTTTAACACCGCCCGCCATGCGAGACGGTCACGGCGACCCGCTCGGCCTCCTAAAGTGTGAAGCCCAGGCCGTCGAGATCATTCTTGGTGCAGTCAATACATCCATTTGCAAGCGTATTTCATTATTCGTTTAATAATCATGTCAATCGCCATGCTCTAACGTTCTTCATATTATGACAACACAGGTGTAGATCTTAAATGTCAATGCATGTTTTGTCACATGACCAGGAAACCATATGCTGCACCAGCATATGATAAGATAATATACGTTTGGCACGCTAAGTCTATTCTGCACGGATATGCATACATCGCTAGCGGTGATAACTAGTGATTTGTTTACAGGTCCACAGGCAGCTTTTCACAAAGGGGTGTTCACATTTTCCAATACAGACTGCAGCGGTCGCCCCAAGTTCGCGTGGGGATATATTTTTTTTACAATGCAGAGGGTGCCTCATGTTCACATGGAAGCTTATAATGCAGAAGGTTCGGTTTCTAGCTGAAAGGACAATGACGTGGGTGTGAGGTTGGTGGACAGAGTGGTTTCATCTTACATTCTTTCATCTTGTAATCAAACACCACGCTATTTACTCAAAACCATTCACCTTGTGTATAGGTGTTTTGAATATATTCAAATAAATATAATATACGAGTCATCGATGTGTATGGGTGGGTCCAAGTTTTTTTAGAATAAACACTTATTTCGTGACATTTTCAAAATGGTTTTCAGCCAATTAATAAATTATATCTATCTGATCTTCAGTGCAAAAATTCCATAATTTATCAAACAAATAATACTGATAGTAATTTAACAAACGTTTATAAAACATGTAGTGTAAATAAAAGATAAGACAACATTCCGCTTGTGAATTAAATTATAGGTGTTAAACAGTCAAATACTGTAAATTCTACGCCATATTGACCCAGGAAAAGCTAACTGTATTTGACAATTATACGGAATATAAAATTAACATAGTAGTTGAGATTAAAGGCCTGTCACACATTCTTGCCTCCTCGTCCGATACTAAGTTCTCCTTTCTGAGACCTATAAACATGCAACTAGCAACCTCAGCATGTCGGCAACCATACAGCTACCAAAGTACTGGTTTGTCGCCAGCATGCCCATTTAAAATACGTGTTGTTACAACACTTTGTTCGTTTTATTGTTTAAATACGATTATTCGTGGGAATACGTGTTCCAGTGCAACAATTGAAACTATGATTTGTGTGAAGCCAGATATGAATTTGTCTAAGGGTTTGCTACTTGTAAGACATACACTCGCTACACCTCATAAGTTGTTGATTGTGGAGCATAATATCTCTGACACTCTATAAATCAGCATTCTAAAATAAAAAGTCGCACTCCTCATTGTTAACAGAATTCTGATGATAAACCAGGAATTGTTGTTATGTAGCTTAATCCATTGTTTCTGGGTTCGTAATTGTTAAATCGTCGTCATCCCTTTCATCCACCAATATCCTCGCTGCATCTGTCACCTCTGAGTGATTACAATTAGGAATCATGTACATTTGGTGTAAAATTGGCTTCTTGTATGTGTTATTCCTTGAGTTTGCATAACAAGAGACCATGGTTATTGTGAAGTCCTGAAACAAACTGAATGCAATGGTCCTTTGACACACATTCCTCCAGTGACTGTCCTTTCACAAATGGCATTGGGGACAGGCCCAGCTGCCAAGCCTCCTATTCATTCACTAACGATCGCATAATAGATAAGGTTTCTCCCTTTAACATAATATTATTTACAAATCAGGCTTCATTGGAATGCTCGGTAATGTTTGAACAACACCCAACCGCTTTGGGGGTTCACGCTTTTGAGAAATATGGAATACAATTAAGGGTTCACATTCTAAAGATGAAGTTTTAGGGGGTTCACATTTAGGGAAAAGTGGGTTCACGTGAAACCCTTGACCTCCCCCCCTCCAGGCTATGGACATAGTTTACATGTCCGATTCGTGAGGGTGTCCGACTGGCGGATATTTGCTATACTCCCTGTCAGACCTATTCAATCGAATACCATATCGACGTATGTTGGAAGCATTCAGCAACGCTGTAATTAATACGCGACGAATATTCATATACAAATACCCACCACTATTTATAGCCAGGTACTCATTCATATAACTGAGTGAACTGGAATAATGTAGAATAACCGAACTTACCCAAGGTTCGACATGTCAGCACAGATTCGAACCCAGGTTGTCTTGACTTAGAGTCTATATCAATACCGCTCGTTGTTAATATAGGATGGACGTTAGTTGGGCCAGTCAAGCTCGAACTCTCGCCTGAATGGGAATCTCCTCGCAGAGCAGGTACAACACAACCATCACCCGAATAAGTTATTCACGAATAAAGCGAGTTATAAAGGAACTTATTTCCTAAACACTCGCAACATGCCCGGCATCTTGGACAATGGACATATATGCCGTTATCCACCATTTGTTGTCGTTTCTTCACTAGTGCTCGTGTCGGTGACGATACTATCGTCACTACATGCCTGTTGATTGCTTTGGTTACACTTGTTGCACTTAGTTAGATCATCTCAGTGATGTTTCCGCTGAAGTTGTCGATGTCGTCTAGTTCCTGTCGTTTCTCGATTCGATTTTGCAGTTCGTGTTGGAATTCGATCTTTTTCTTCCGGTGTGTGTGGTATCTACACTTGGTAGTCTCTTGTTCTTCCTTTCAGCCTTGACGTCTAGTTTGATGTTGGTCATTATTATTCTGTGGTCACTTCCAATTTTGACTTGGTTGATGACAGTTACGTTAGTAACCATGTCTGGCTTGTTTGTCAAGATGTAGACAATTTCGTTCTTCGTTTCTCCATTTTGGCTTTTCCATGTCCATCTCCTCCCTACTTTCTTCTGGAACACGGTATCCATGATTTTGTACTTTCTTGATGTTGCCCATTCTATCAAGGTGTCGCCCCTTTCGTTTTTCACACCTAGGCCAAATTTGCCTGTTGCCGTTTCCTAAATGTTTGTTCGTTTCCCTACCTGCGCATTAAAGTCTCCCATTACTATCGTGTAGTGGGTTGGCTTTTCTGAGGTCTCATCCATGTCGTTGTAGAAGTTGTATGTGTCTTCTTCTGAGTATGATGTTGTTGGTACATATACTTGTACTATCTTCAGCTTGTAGAGCTTTGTTATGCATAGAACAAGTTCTGCTACTCTGGGGCTGATGCTGTTAACCCTCACTATATTATCTTTCCATTTCTTGTTCATGAGAAAGCTTACTCCAGCTTGGCCGTTGTTCGCTGTGGAATGGTATAGTAGATGGCCACTTTGTAAGGTAGTGAAGCATTCCTCTTTTCTTCTGACTTCTCCGATCCCGATCACATCCCATACCAACTTAGTTTCCATACGTTCTTCCACCAGTTCTTGTATCTGTTCATCTCTTAGTAGTGGTCTTATGTTATACGTTGCTATCTTCAGTATACTTACCTTCTCTCGGCGGCTCTTCTTGAACCAGAGATTCTTAGCGCCCCTGCGCGTAGCTCTACTTGACCTGATCCGCCTGCTTGGTCATAGACTCTTTCGATGCTGCTGCCGCAGCTGCCGATCCAGTACTGAACCACTGCTCAGCCGGCGCCTGGATTTGAACCCCGGTTCCTCTAGTCGAGATACCGGTACTCTATCCACTCAGCCACTGCGCCCTATATATATATATATGATGATTTATATATACATATATATATGTACATATATATATATATATATATATATATATATATATATACAGAGTGTATATATATATATATATATGACGATATATATATATATACATATACCATCATCATCATTGCGCACCTGTAGTGTCCTGTGGTTACGCGAAAGCCTCAGCATGTCGTTTCCAAATATGCCTGTCTTGCGCTATCCTCTGCGAGGTGGTGCCCTTCCAATACTCTTCTAGTTCGCACCTCCGCCGTCTCGCCGGTCTGCCTCTAGATCGTCCCTTTGTAAGGTCTCCTGATTGTGATACGCGATGTCCATCGGTTATCTCGTATTCTGCTAATGTGCCCTGCCCAGGTCCACTTCAGTGTTCTGAATTGTTCTATCACGTCTATGACCTTTGTGTTCTCTCGTACCCAGGTGTTTTTTTCAATTGTGATGTTTAACATACTTCTTTCCATTATATACATATATATATATATATACAAATATTTTAATTCTAGGTTAATTGTTTACAAATAAACACCACTTTCCGAAAATTGTCCTCCTCGCTGTTGAAGCCTTTGCTTTTTCTCGAGTAAACATTTTGAGTAAAGGTTTGGAACACTGTCGTTGACTAGGTTGTGTAATTTGTTTCAGACATGGATGAGACTATGATACAAGTGACTGGATATCGCAACTACTACAACGTTTCCGCCTTCATTGACCGGGACAACGCCACCTGCGAGCAAGTGACAACCCCTGAATCCGACGAAACATTTCAGTTTGTGTACGAAATGCACAGCGTGCACGATGATATGACAGTGACGATTAAGTTGGGCGGAGGAGACTGCCTCGACTTCCCGGCAACAATGGTATACACGGAGAGCGACCAGTCAGCCATGCTCTCCTATCACAACAACCCATCATTCTGTGATATCGTGCCTGGAAGGTGTGCCTTTGTGTGCGACTGCAGCGTCACGCCGTGTTACTCCATGAAAATCGCCATCCTCAGCGCCCCCAACCACGAGCGGAAGTTGTGCGAAGTAACCATCACTTAGAACTGGAATAGAGGAAACGTATATGTCGAATAATCTTCGGAAAGTCTGCAATGATACTGTTCAACTGATTCTTCTTCTTCTTCTCTGACTTTTCCCGTCATCTGGGGTCGTCGGTATGGCTGGTAATTTTCTTTCTCCACGTCACCCTGTCCATCACCACATCTGCACTCAGACCCACGATTTCCATGTCTATTCTGCATGTGTTTTTCCATCTGGTCTTCGGTCATCCTCTCCTTCTTCTTCCTGGTATCTCTGCATTTAGCACTCTTCTCACTATGTGCTCCTCTTCCCTTCTCATAACATGCCCATACCATTTCAGTCGTTTCTCTGTTATATTTTTGGATGCTTGTGTCAGTCTCGTTGCTCCTCTAATATATTCGTTTCTGATCTTATCTTTTTTTGTTACTCCACACATCCACCTCAGCATCCTAATCTCATTCATCTCTATCCTTGCTTCTTGTCCTTTCGTTGTTGCCAAGGTCCCAGCCCCGTACAGCATTGGTGGCCTGACTGCTGTTTTATAGATCTTCCCCTTCAACTTCACTGGCATCCTCCAATCGCACAACACTCCACTGCATTTCTTCCAATTTCTCCTAGCTGCACTCACTCTCCGTTTCCTTGCCTCCTGTCTCTTCGACGACTGACCCTAGATATTTGAAGTGTGTCAATTTTCCAGCTCGTCTCCCAGTATATTTACAATTTGCCTATCAATCTCCTCATTCCGTTCGAACATGAAGTCCATGAATTGGGTTTTCGTCGACTAACCCTCATTCCTCTCTCTTCCAGTGCTTTCCTCCACGTCTCCAGGTACTCTGTCATGTCTACCTCCTTTCCTCCACACAGCAAAATGTCATCTGCGAACATCATTGATTCTGGTGCCACTTTTGTCACCTTCTCCGTCAAGACGTCCATCAATGTGAGGCATGGACTCAATGCAGATCCTTGGTGCAACCCAACCTCTACGCCAAAGTTGCTACATTCATCAGCCATACTGCATACCTTTGTCTGTCGGGTACATATCCTCTATCAGTCTGATGTACTTTTCCGGTACATTCCTTTCTCTTGCACATCTCCGTATCTCCTCCCTTGGTACCCGATCGTATGCTTTCTCCAAGCCAAAATACCACTATGATGTCCTTATGTCCCTCCCTGTGTTTCTGTATTGTTTGTTTGAGAATGAAAAGCGCATCTGTGGTACTCCTGCCTGGCATAAACCCAAACTGACTTTCGTATATGTCTGTGCATTCTCTCATCCACTTGTATATGACTCTCTCCCATATCTAAAAGGTGTGCGTCAGGGGTTTGATCCTAGTTCTTACACTCCTGAATGTCACCTTTTCCCTTGAAGATTGGGACCAGTATGCTTTGTCGCCAAACCGATGTCATGTGTTCTGAAGTCATGACACAGTTGAATAGTCTGCATAGTAACTTTACACCAAAGTTGCCCATACATTTCCAAGCTTCAGCTGGTATTTCATCTGCTCCTACAGTCTTCCCACTTTTCATCCCTCTGAGTGCTTTCTCTGTTTCTTCGTCACTGATACACCTTACCATTCGTTGATTCACATCCCTCTCCTCGGTTTCTACTCTCGGGTTTTTCTCGTTCATCAGCCAGTCAAAGTATTGGCACCGTCTCTCTTTGATGTCATCATCTTTCATCAATACTTCTCCCGTTGCACTTTTGACTGTAATTATCTGGTCTATGTCCTATCCTGCACGGTCCGTAGCTGCTGCTATTCTATATATATATTTATGACCGTCAGTTGTTTCTAGGTTGTCGTACACTCTCTCTACTGCTTCTTCTCTCACTCATTCATCTTTATCTTGATAGTCTCTCCACTATATTTCTCATGAAGTTCTCTCTCACTTTGTCCTCTTTTAATTTCCACCATCTGATCTGTTTCCTTCCCACTGTTCTCATCAGTCTTGTTTTCTTCACCTCCAGTTCAGAAACTAGTACCCTGTGTTGTGTGGTGATGACCTCTGCGGGTAGTACTTTATAGTTCTTTGATTCCTTAACATGCTCTTTCCTCTCCATGATGTAGTCAATTTGGGCTTCTCGTCCCCTGCTGTTATAGGTTACAAGGTGGGTCCTTCTCTTCTTGTAGACTGTATTCAGTATCCTCAGCTGGTATGCTGTAGTAAAGTCTAATATCGTTATGCCTTCCTCGTTTGCGACCCCTATTCTGTGTCCTCCGTGTACGTCATTATATCATGCCCGATCTCTTCCGACATGTCCATTTAGTTCTCCTGCCACCACCATTCTCTCGCAACTTGGTACAGCTTGCATCTCACCATCTATGTGCTCCCAGAATTCCTCTTTTTCCTCTTCTGTGTATCCAGTTTGTGGTGCGTAGCAACTGATAACATTCCACACTTCTCCTTCGATCTCTAGTTTCGCTCTCATCATTCTATCGCACGGTCGCTCCACTGCTAGTACTCTGTCTTTCAGATCTTCATTTAGTACAATTCCTACCCCATTTTTCGTCCCATCTTCTCCATGGTAGTACAGTTTGTATCCGGCACCGATCTCCCTTGCTTTGCTCCCTTTCCATTTTGTTTCCTGTACGCACAGTACTTGCAGGTTCTTCTTTAGCATCAATTGTACTACTTGTCCACTTTTTTCCTGTCATGCTCCCAACATTCAGTGTTGCTAGTGTAATCTTCCTAATTCTCCTTCCTGTTTGGACTAACTTCTTCAGCCGCCTTCGTTCTTCAGACGGTAGCCCTTGTCCATTTATCGCTGAGCTCGTGCGGGGGTCTCGCGCGCCGCTCACAGGGTACGCCCTATCACGGGCATTCACTCTATTTAATCCAGTCATATTTAGGGGTTTGGCTAAAATTGTTATAGCCGGATGTCCTTCCTGCCGCAAACCACAGTTATAAGCGGTGGGCATAGCCTCTAGCACCAATGTACCTTCAACCTGTGAGACAGCAGGTAGTTTGAAATCGGAGTTGTCCTTCTCCTAGGCCGATTACCTGCCAACGTTAACGAGTTGGGTCTGCCCGGGTTTAAAATCAGAGTTGACCTTCTCCTATGGTAAGTTTGATCCACGGCACCTTCTGTTGTATCCGGTGCAACCCCTCATACTAAGGGCTTCCCCCATCCGCCACCCTGGGGACGTGCCTCTATGCAGGCTACCCACTGTTCAACTGATTAATTATTCATAACAGAAATATGTATTACATACTGCATTGGATATCGAGTCGTTGACGTCACTTGTGATGTCACTTCTTCTGTGGTGATACCCATAAACAAGGTACACACCCTTTGCAAAACAAAGTATCTGAAACCGAGTTTTTTTTCAATAGCTATAAGGACAGTGCACAAGCTCAGCACAGACAATGCGGATATATTATTCTTCTTACGCAGAGCTCATTTATCTGTGTTAGTCACGTGTATATGGCTAGATTATTGTCGAGGTGGACGGAGCGTTGGTAGATAGCGGACGACGTTGTGTCGGTTTGTGTATAGTGGTTAGTCTATATATATATGTTTACGGATATCAGAGGTATTGTTTATTGTGTACTGTAGACCATATCTAAAGCTTATTTTAGCAAATTCGTGTTGTGTCTTGAATGTATACAGGTGTGTACATTCTGATATGTTTTCGTTTTGAAGGTATGCTAGTAATGTTATGTTTGTATTTACAATAAAATCGTAATATCTGTATACTAAGTAGGTCTTCAATCGTTAAATCGAGAAACGTTTAAATATTGGTAGCGTAGGAGTTATATGTACTTAAAGATATTGTTCTTACAGCTTTCTTTTGCAGTTTGTATATTCGATTACATTTGTATCCCCAGATCGTTAGACAGTAATTATGGTGAGGCAATATCAGATCATTGTATAGTGTAATATTTACTTTAATTGGTATAACATGCTTTAATTTATTTATTACACCAATTTTTCTAGAACATATATTTGTTATTTTATCAATATATTTATTCCAGTTTAAATACGAGTCTAATGTAAGGCCCAGAAAGTTAAACTGTTTAACTCGCTCAATATTTACACCATCAAGTATTGTTAGTGTTATTTATGTTATCCTTTGATCAGCCATTTGAAAAATCATGTATTTTGTTTTAATAATGTTTAATAATAATTTAATTAGTTTTAACCATGTACCTATTTTATGAATTTCTTTATTGATTAAATATTTAGTATTATTTGTGTTTGTGTCATCTGTGAAGGATCCAATTGTGCTTGTTAGAAAAGTGTAATCAGCATAAGTTATGAACTTAAAATATAGTAATGGCTTTCGGAAAATCATTGATATATATAGTAAATACCAATGGCCCTAAAACGTTATCCTTGTGGGACGCCTGTTTGGAAGAGGTACAAATCAGACACTTTACCTTTACAATTTTACATACTGCTTACGGTTTGATAGTAGTCACGTAATAGATGTATATATGTGGGCTCCCATCCATAGTATTTGAGCTTTTCTAGTAACATTGAATGGTCAACTGTGTAAAATGCTGTAGACAGATAAAGAAATATACTAATAAGTAACTGGTTTTGATCAATTTGTGTAGTAATTCTATCAACCATTTCTAAAACAGCATATTCATTTGAATGATGATGTCGCCAATTGTTTCAATAACCTTTAAGATGACCAGTAAAAGATATATATATATATAGTTAGAAAATAAGATAGGATGCTTTTGTTTATACATAGGTATAACGTTTTAAGTTGATCAGGAAATTTTCCCGTGTTTAGTAGTTGGTTTATCAATACTCTTAGGGGTTTGCTATTTCTGGTTCAATAGATTTCAATAATTTACTTGATATTCCATCAAAACCAAAACTGATTTTGTTGGAAGGTTGTGGATACTTTGTGATATGGATGTTTCTTGTATTTCTACAAACATAGAACTTGTATTAGTTTTATTTATGATATATTGAGTAGAATTATTTGTACTTGTACATGTTATAGTTTCTGCAAACTTGGGACCTATTTGATTAAAATAATCATTAAATTAATTGGCAATATCAAGCATATTCGTATATGTTTCATTATCTTGTTGCAAACATACTGGGAAACTGTGCTGTGAGTTTTAATATAATTAAATTTATTGTTTTCCGCGTCTTTGCTATATTATATTTAATTATATTAAAACGTGTGTATTATCTTTGCTTCTATATACTCTGTTTGAATATTGCATTGGATGTTTTCAAGTTAATGATATGCACTTGATATTCTGCAGAAAATGGATCAGTCATCTTCTGTTGTTTGTATAATGTATCTTTGAATTCAATGGACCTTATTAAACCTTTAGTTATTTAGTCAGATAGATTTGTTGTGCGTGTATTTATGAAATGTAACAAATTTACTTTCCACGTGTTTATTCTTGGCAAGTTGTCTTACTTGATATATAAGATTATAAATATATTTTATATCAGCATTTGGGCTTCTGTCCATGTTATAATAATAATAATAATATCTGATGTATGGATGTCATGTTTAACATTTGCTACCGCGTCATTAGTTTTTGCGAGTATTTCCGTTATTTGGGGATTTGATTGTTTGTGTTCAGTTATATCCACAAAAAATAAAATAAAGTTGGTGATCTAAAAATGGTTTTATTTGTATGCCAGTTGTACTGTCTAAGATAGCTTTAGTCAGTTTACAGGAAAAGTTGTCGATTAATGTACCATTTCTTACTGAGAATCTTGTTGGAAATGTAATTTGTGGATACGTGCTATACGATGTGAGAAGATCAAAAAGTCACTTATACTTTCACCTTCATTTACATTTACTAAGTTTATATTAAGATCACCAGCAATAATGATGTTGCGTTGAATTTGGTCAAATGAGGATAGCAACAATGAAAATTCTGGTAATTTTTTTAAATAAAGAGAGAGAACCGTCAAACATTCGACAACAGAGCGAAGACCCATGGTCTCGTGGGATTTTAAGACGCCAACTACTTCCCTGACCATCGTGACAATTATTCGGCCGCAAACACTCATACCGTGTCAACATAATGTATAGTATTCCTACATACACGATATTAAAGCATCGTCTAATTGCTATGTTTCTGCTTGAGGGGCCGAAAAGTGTCACTGGTCGCGTGAGTTGTCGTCTAGTTGTTGGCTTCAATAACTCTCACTACGATGTGCAATATTGAACTAAGCCGGTGTGGCCGCTTAATCTGATGGAACCCGAACAGGCATATGTGTACACAGAAGAAATATGCACCAACATTGCAACGGATTGCAAACAATATGATAATATTTACGACAACTTGCTACAGTTCCACAGCTGGTGCACTTTACCGTGCATGATGATGACGTACAGAGGGAAAACGTACTGCATACCTGGCCACATACACACACGAAAACATGAATGTGGTGTGTGTGTGTGTGTGTGTGTGTGTGTGCGTTCGTGCGCGCGGACGTGCGTATGTATCTGTTGTGGTTGTATATGTTCGCGCGCGCGTGTGTTCCGAACAAAACATATCTAAGACCACGGTTGAGCCAGTTCTCATATATGGTTATTCATGGTGTGAATAAATGGCACAGAGACTCGATAAAACATTTGACGGTTCATACACAAAATGTCTACATGAAATGTGTTCATTTCGTATCACCAAATAGGAACTGTAAGTGAACTGTAAGCGTAATTTTGATGTCGTTTTGTGGATATTGTATTATCTGATGAGATTGTTGTGAACACTGGAGCCCGTCAAGGGTGCATTCTCTCTCTCCCGTACTTTCCTCACTGTATACAAATGGTATCTGATGTAATGACACTGTTCTTGCCCTTCTGAGATACGCAGATGACATGGCTCTTGTGGGTTGTCTGAAAGATGAATTTTCCATTTCTCAATACATTCTTCAGATTGACGTGTTGAATACAATGTTAAAGGACAGTTTTCTTGAATAAAATGTAGGGAAAACCAAGGAGCTTGTCCTTGGCAACAGCAGGGGAAGAGAGGCAGGAAGGTCAGTAGTGATATACCAGAGGAAGGTGGAGAGGGTGGACAGTTTCAAATACTTGGGTATTACTAATGATAAGAAACTCACTTTCAATTAACATGCTGACATGGTACACAGAAATGAGAGCAGCGTCTCGTTTTACTTAGGAAACTCAAAAGCTTTGGGGTCAGCCTATATGTCCTTGAACTAGAATACAGAAATATTGTTGAGAGTATCTTATCATTCAACATCATAACTTGGTTTGGGAATCTTACTGTTAAACAAAAGACAAAACTAGGCAGGGTTGTTGACGTACCTAGTATACTCATTGGTCAACAACAGCGAGAGTTGTCTACTCTTTACGACTCTGCCCATGCCAGGAAGGCATTTCACATGTTTTATTATCATGCCCATCCACTTATCTTAGCATTTCAGAAACTTCCATCTGGCAGGCGTATTAAAGTTCCTCTTGCACGAAAATTCGTCCGTGCATTAGAAGTCATGTGTACCGTCAGCCGTTGCTGTCCTGAATGCTGCAATCAAATAATGTGTCAGAAGAGCTGCAGTTGGGGGTGAAGATGGTGGAGGAGAGAGAGTGCATGCATATTGATATTATGTGAATATCATTTAATGTATTACTTTAATCTGCATGAATCAGGTATTAATTACACAGTTTCTTATCACTGTATGATTTGATTATGCAGATATTGGCGTACTAGTGGTATGCTCGGAAAAACTTTACATTTAGTCAATTGTTTGTTTATGTGGTATGTTTAGTTTTAGGATACTTTAATGTAATTAATCATGCTCGTAAAATGTTACATGTGTGGGAACTTTACATGTGCATGCAATAATGTTGTTTGTTGTTATAACTTAATTTTTTATTTTTTAGAGCTAATTAATTGACTGGATGGTCAACGAATTAGCCTAAATACAATGTTTTGTTTTAAAATGTATTGTTTTAGGACAGACAATAAAGTATTTTTGATTTGATTTAACAAGGCAATCTACCACAGTGTTTATCACGGTGAGGCAACGACGTCAACGTCTGGCAGGACATGTGATGTGCCATGATGAAACTAATTGCAAACCGAGTTGTCACGTGGAAACCCGAGGGCCCTCATAGAAGTGGACTCACAAATGCAACTATAACACTGAGAGACACCATTGAGAGAATCACTGGTTTAATTGGAACTTCTGGCTAATACAATGCCAAACAGAAATAGTGGAAACAACTCAACAAACAACACACAAGAAAAGTGTGTGTGTTTGTGTGCGTGTGTATGCGTGCGTGTGCGTGTGCGCGTGTGCGCGTGTGCGGGTGTGCGGGTGTGCGGGTGTGCGGGTGTGCGCGTGTGCGCGTGTGCGCGTGTGCGCGTGTGCGTGTGCGCGTGTTCGCGTGTCCGGGTGTGTGCCTGTGTGTGTGTGTGTGTGTGTGTGTGTGTGTGTGTGTGTGTGTGTGTGTGTGTGTGTGTGTGTGTGTGTGTGTGTGTGTGTGTGTGTGTGTGTGTGTGTGTGTGTGTGTGTGTGTGTGTGTGTGTGTGTGTGTGTGTGTGTGTGTGTGTGTGTGTGTGTGTGTGTGTGTGTGTGTGTGTGTGTGTGTGTGTGTGTGTGTGTGTGTGTGTGTGTGTGCTTGCGTATACGTTGATGTGAGTTAGTTAAATGGGTGTATAATATATCATAGGTATTATTTATTCAACAATAAGAAAGTACAAAGTTGTTCTTAGATAAAGGTTAAGTTGACATGTATTTGCCTTAGTAGATAATAGGAACAATTGCCCTATACGATTATACCACTAAGGTAATATAAATAAATAGTCTTCCAAATAATCATTGCAGTTATCGAAAGGCGGCTTAATAAGCGTTGTGTCAAAGCAGACATTGCGAACAGTTTACAGTGCGTCTGACTGACTATTCCAGTTCTAAGTGATGGTTACTTCGCACAATTTTCTTGCGTGGTCCGGGGCGCTGAGGATGGCGATTTTCACGGAGTGACACGGCTTGACGCTGCAGTCGCACTGAAAGGCGCACGTTCCAAGCACGAGGTCACAAAATGAAGGGTTGTTGTGATAGGGGAGCATGGCTGACTGCTTCGCCTCCGTGTATACCATCGTGCCAGGGAAGTTGATACAGTCTCCCCCGTCCAGAACCAACGTCACCGTCAATTTGCCGTACACACTCCTCATTTCATACTTCAACTGAAAACCTTTGTAGGATTCTGGTGTTGTCACTTGCTCACAGGTGGCGTTATTCTGATCAATTTTGGCAGTCACGTTATAGTCGTTGCGAAATCCATTCATTTGTACCATATCTGCATCCATTTCTGTAATACAATAAAACATATATATATATATATATATATTATGTGCATATAACGTATCACACCAAATGTAACGTAATATTCGTTGATAAATTCCAATACCCTGCTACTGTAATACTATTTATCGGCATACAACAACATATTATGTTAAACTATTTCCCAGTTTCCCATGTATAACACAACATATATTCCGGTACAAATGACTACATTGGTTAATTCCAGGTAGTAAAACAGAGTGCTTCCGTTTAACGGTCGTGTACACGAGCGACTAACTCGACAATTGTTTGTTAAATCAATCACGCCCAATCTACAAGAAGTGTCGTTTTATGATTGAAACAACAAACGACCAGGTTGATTGGTCAAAATAAAATATGTCGCTCAATATTCAGACAAATGATCTGTAAATCACATATCCTATTGCCTGACAATGTGTCCGTCAAGACATCAAGGCATGGATGCCGAACACGAGGAACGTTCAGACATTTTATTCGTAAGGAGTGTTAAGGAGACATGATGTACCCCGGAATGCTTGTTGGCAGAGTCATGTCTCCCTGGTAAAATTATGCACAAATATTACGTTGTTGACGTGGCAAAATTTGACTAACATCACGCGCAAACATTTGTTTTTGCCGTAAGCAAACCATGACCTACTAGTCGCACCAATTAGGCGTTCATGTCAACGACATTTTATTAAATATCGAGTCATCTCTTTGACATCATAGTCATTTAGTAAATCGTGAAAATGGGCAACTCGTGTACGATTTTAATCGCCCATCCCGCTAATAATGTAATTAGCGTGCTAGCACATAGCAATTCAGAGACGGATGACAGAGGCAGATTTATTGTGCACATACCAATATGTACCTTTCTGTGCAGAGTCATAGTGGTATCGTTGAATACCGATGCATGGCATGGTGTATATAATAACTATGTTGTTGACGGGTGTGTTAGAGAAGCCTAACTTCTAATTAGCAACTTCGATTTGTTTCGTTTCAGTAACGAACTGCATATACATGGCAATATTATACTGAACATAGGTACCGCAAAATGTTAACCATTTTGAACGCAAACATAATAATGAAACAAACGTACCGTTAAACACCTCGATTTCGGCTAAATTGAACACCTGATAAACTTCCGTCGCCGACAAGAACAAGTAGCGCCCCCTAGGTATGTGCGGATCTGCGCAGATGAAATCAATTGTCTGACCAACCCCCATGCCACCAGAGCTTGAGGCACATTTGACGAAATGAGACAACAGTGGATCTTTGTCTGTTTGTGGCTCTTCATCCGTTAGTCCAATGGTGAATTGCCTTAGTCGATTCGCTGAAACATAGAACACAATATGCGCCGAGTATCTTTCACAGCTGAATGAGGTAACGAGCTAGGCATGTCGCAATAATGTAAAACACGATCTGTGTAACAATATTACAGTCGTAATCACCAACATTGGATGAACATTGGAAGTGGATTCAATTAAAGAATAGATAGCCAAATATAGTGTCCCTTTATCTTTTATATATCATTCATAAAGAAGTGTTAATTTATTATTTAAGAAAATGGCTTATACGCCATCGTGGAAACATTTCTCTTAAACAATGAGCTCAACCTCAATAATCTTCAACAATCCATCATTAATCATGGTGTGTTGTTAAACATGAGGACAGTTTTCCGAAAAGTAAAAAAAAACATCAGCGAATGTCTGGTTGTCGTTACTTGGTGTTCAGAGGTTTTTTTGGTTAAAGAGAGACATTAATTCTATACCGCAAGCCCAAGCTTGTGTGGTCAAAATAATGTTTGTGAATCGGTCCGCTGATTTGTTTCAATTTTAGACTGTATACGTTTTAATATGGTCAAATATCACGGTTTAGTTTTCTCCTTAAATTACTCCCAAGTTTTATCGATATTCATTGAAACGCGAATCGCATTAGAACGGTAACATAATATTCCCGTGTTATCAAGTTGTTAAAAATATATTTAGTTGAAAATACGTATCGTGGTTGAAGGACAATTGTTTTTCTAGCATGCTAAGCTTAAACACATTTTAATTTGGTAGGAGGACACTGTTAGAGTTGGACCCTAGTATTGTCAACCTGGTTAGAAAACCATGTAGACTGTATACGCTCCAAACTGTGCCGTAGTGCTTTGAACATACGTCATTGGGCAGCTTGTTGCACGCATATTATAGTATATTATATTATTTATGTATCACCTATAGTTGTATGTAATCAAAAAAATTGTTAACATTGTGTATGTTATATATTTTGTGGAAGGCTGCTTATTGCGTAAACCGAGGAAAATAAATTCAGTATTACACATGTTAAACCTATGAATGCAAATTATATCTGCTCTTATGCATAACATATAAATACGCTAACGTTGGATCGTTGAAGGTTTATCTCCTCCATGGCTATTGCTATGGTAGGTGGACATAAGCCTATTGTTTCAGCGTCTGCTTCATGTTGCCAAGCAACCTCGTCCGTGACGCAGGGTCGGTTTACGAAGTACTTTGCCGCACGTGCGTGGTTTCTGCAATTGTTAAGTGGCGTTTTACGCTGTACCTGCGCATTATGTTTGATCGTATATACCGTTAATACGACTTCGCAACCCCTACTTGACCCAGTTGCATACATTTACAAGTGGTAAGCTTTCCAGCTCGCAAAGTCGTGTTTATGATATAAACGGACTAATTGAAACGCAAAATAAGCACCATAACTTGAAATCGAATCTGCCTGCCACGGGCAGCCAGTGAAGTTCGTGTAACAGGAGCGTGGCACTGTCGCTATCAATGGTTGGTTGGTTGATTGGTTGGTTGATTGATTGATTGGTTGCTTGGTTGGTTGATTGGTTGGTTGATTGGTTGATAAACTTCCGTCGCCGACAAGAACAAGTAGCGCCCCCTAGGTATGTGCGGATCTGCGCAGATGAAATCAATTGTCTGACCAACCCCCATGCCACCAGAGCGCGAGGCACATTTGACGAAATGAGACAACAGTGGATCTTTGTCTATTTGTGGCTCTTCATCCGTTAGTCCAATGGTGAAATTCCTCAGTCGATTCGATGTACAGTGGAAGTGGATTCA
This sequence comes from Escarpia spicata, assembly GCA_963995525.1. Lineage (NCBI taxonomy): Eukaryota > Metazoa > Annelida > Polychaeta > Sabellida > Siboglinidae > Escarpia > Escarpia spicata. The sequence goes on along the minus strand of OZ023207.1, from coordinate 61,330,253 downwards.
ATTAAAGAATAGATAGCCAAAAATATTGTCCCTTTATTTTTCATCTGTCTTTCACAAAGAAGTGTTAATTTATCATTTAAAAAAGTAGCTTCTATGCCATCGTGGAAACATTTCTCTTAAGCAATCAGCTCAATAACATTAATCTTCAACAAACCATAATTAATCATGATGTGTTGTTAAACATGAGGGCAGTTTTGCGAAAAGTACAAACATATCAGCGAAAGTCTGGTTGTCTTTACTTGGTGTTGAGAGTTTTTCTTGCTAAAGAGATACATTAATTCTATACCGCAAGTCCAAGCTTATGTCGTCAAAATAATGTTTGTGAAGCGGTTGGCTGGTTTTTCCATTTTAAACTGTATAATTTTCAATATGGCCAAACATCGCGGTATTGTTTTTCCCTTAAATTACGACCAAATTTGGTCGATATTCATTGAAACGCGAATCGCATTAGAACGGTAACCTAATATTCCCGTGTTATCAAGTTTTTAAAAATATATTTAGTTGCAATACGATTCATGGTTGAAACACAATTGTCTTTCTAACATGCTATGTTTAAACACGTTTTAATTTGGAAAGAGGACACTGATAGAGTAGGAGCCTAGTACTGTCAACCTTGTTAGGAAACCATGTAGACTGCACACGCTCCAAATTGTGTGGTAGCGCTTTGAACATACGTCACTGGACAGCTTGTTGCACGCATATTATAGTATATTATATTATTTATGTATCACCTATAGTTGTATGCAATGAAACAAATTGTTAACATTGTGAATGTTATATATTTTGTGGAATGCTGCTTATTGCATAAACCGACGAAAACAAATCAAAGTATTACACATGTTAAAGGGGTGAGTGAAAAGTATATCTGCTCTTTTGTATAACATATATTGCTATGCTATTTGTATAAGGGTGGACATAAGTCTTTTGTTTCAGCGTCTGCTTCATGTTGCCAAGCAACCTCGTCCGTGACGCAGGGTCGGGTTTACGAAGTACTTTGCGCGCGCGCGTGGTTTCTGCAATTGTTAAGTGGCGTTTTACGCTGTACCTGCGTATTATGTTTGATGTTGCGCACAATGCATTTACCCTACAAAAGGGCAGAAAACTTTACACGTACGGGATATTTTGCTTTGAAATAAAGTGTCCGTTGAACTCGTGTGGTCGTAGTTTAATTGATGAAAGGCGCCCAGGCGGAATATTTTAAAATATAATTATACATACGCAAGTTCGATTATTGCAAGATTATAATAACAACATATATTATTTTTATAGAGCCAGATCCATAGTCGTTCATGGCGCTTCATAGCATATTAAAATTAAAATACGTAAAATATTATAAAATTCCACATATAAATAAAGAAAGAAATTATAATAATAAAGATAACAATAATGTATTCAAAAAAAATTAATAATAAGAATAATTTTAAATAAATACAGAAATACAATAGGTGTTCATCACAAGATTAGGTGCTAGTAATAAGAATTATAAAACATTACTACAGCATAACAATTATATAGCAATAATATCAATAAGTAAATAAATGAATATATGTGATTACTAAAAATAAATAATTTAACACTTTAGTAAAATATTTTAAAACACATTTAAACAGCTTAAATGAGCACATCAGCAGTAAAATAATGTTAACTGTCATGACTAAGTCAAAATAATGTAGTGGACATGTTCATCTCGAACATACTCTAATATGCTGTCCCGAAGTAATGTATCTTTAGTAGACATTTGAAGTGGCATGAGTGTCACATGTCTTAATAAAGCTAGAGAAATGTATCTTTAGTAGACATTTTAAGTGGCATGAGTGTCACATGTCTTAATAAAGCTAGAGAAATGTATCTTTAGTTGACATTTGAAGTGGCATGAGTGTCACATGTCTTAATAAAGCTAGAGAAATGTATCTTTAGTTGACATTTGAAGTGGCATGAGTGTCACATGTCTTAATAAAGCTAGAGAAATGTATCTTTAGTAGACATTTGAAGTGGCATGAGTGTCACATGTCTTAATAAAGCTAGAGAAATGTATCTTTAGTTGACATTTGAAGTGGCATGAGTGTCACATGTTTTAATAAAGCTAGAGAAATGTATCTTTAGTTGACATTTGAAGTGGCATGAGTGTCACATGTCTTAATAAAGCTAGAGAAATGTATCTTTAGTTGACATTTGAAGTGGCATGAGTGTCACATGTCTTAATAAAGGTAGAGATATCGTTCCACGAGGATACAGGAGTCACTGCGAACGAGCTGTCCCCTGCCGTGCTCCGCGTTCGCTTCATATCCAATCAGTTACTGCTGGCAGAGCGCAGTGTTCTTGTCACATGTCACATGTCTTAATAAAGCTAGAGAAATCGTTCCACGAGGATACAGGAGTCACTGCGAACGAACTGTCCCCTGCCACGCTCCGCGTGCGCTTCAGATCCAATCAGTTACTGCTGGCAGAGCGCAGTGTTCTTGCTTGCTGACACGAGCGCACGATTCGCTCATATACGAAGGTGCTTCGTCATGCATGACTTTGTATATCACCTCGTATATCACGTCGTATATACCGTTAATACGACTTCGAAACCCCTACTTGACCCAGTTGCATTAATTTACAAGTGGTAAGCTTTCTAGATCGCAAAGTCATGTTTACGATATAAACGGACTCATTGGAACGCAACATAAGCAACAGCAACTTGAAATCGAATCTGCCTGCCGCGGACAGCCAGTGAAGTTCGTGGAACAGGAGCGTGGCACTGTTGCCATCATTGGTCGGTCGGTCGGTCGGTCGGTCGGTCGGTCGGTCGGTCGGTCGGTCGGTCGGTCGGTCGGTCGGTCGGTCGGTCGGTCGGTCGGTCGGTCGGTCGGTCGGTCGGTCGGTCGGTCGGTCATGTTTAAAGATAATTACTACGTTAAACGCATACGATAAATGAATATATCACACAAATAAGTAGCATATGTAAGTACAATAAATAGGTTAAGTACACTATTGAATTGTGTCGATACCGTGGAGTGACAGAGAATTAGACAACTGAAAACTAATTGGAATATTATTTCTACTAAAATGTGTTCCATTGGAAATTCGAGATATATTTGTTTTAGTAAGGTTATGAATGTTTCATCGCAGTTGGCGTCCCTCAATGCGAACGGTAGGGCAATCCTTCATATCGGCCTTGTCACAGAACGGAGCCGGCGACAATTACTCGACTTACTTGACTTAAACCAATATGATGCCTCGCGTTCTTCCTGGATGTCACACCCTTCTATGTCTTTCTGTCTAGAGCACACCGCTATGCTGTTAAAAAGTGGGAGTCCACCGTCCTGTCTAACTTTATTGCTCCACCTCTTCCGCGGCTTTCCTCTTTTTCGTGTCCTTTGCAGTTTTCCGTGAAATATATTTTATAAGGTTTTCGTTTAGCATACGGCAAACGTGTCCAAACCACCGGAGTCGTCTATGTCTGATGACATCTGAGATGGATTCGGAGGTGAATGTATTCTCTCTCAACCGGCTATTCTACCTTAGTAATACATGTGATAGCCCGCAGGCACCACAAATCAAGAAACGTTAAGAGACTTTGTCTCTTGGGATCGTAGTATCCAGATTTCTGCACAATATATTGCAATAGGCAGTATAAAGGTCCCATACCGATCATTATACCATTATACCGGTAGATCTTAGTTTTTGCGTCGGTGATTAGGGTGTCAGTAATAACACGATAGACCGCTAGATACACAATTAGGAGAACCATGAACTCTATTCGTTCAATAACAAGCAACCAGTGAAGACTGGACACAACTGGTATGATGTGAGCCAGTCTGTGCGTTCTAGTACTGATCCGGGCTGCCAAATGTTGAACCATCAATATTTTACGCAAGCAGTCATTAATCCGATGTTATCAGGTGGAATCATTTACAACAGTAACAATATTGATCCGTCGCTTAGGTCAGTCACGATATGTTGCCGTTGACACGTCTGGCTGACTACACTATCAGAACGAATTTGTGTTTGTTTGTGTGTGTGTGTGTGTGTGTGTGTGTGTGCGTGTGTGCGTGTGTGCGTGTGTGCGTGTGTGCGTGCGTGTGTGCGTGTGTGCGTATGTGCGTGTTTGTGTGTGTGTGTGTGCGTGCGTGTGTGTGTGCGTGCGTGCGTGCGTGCGTGCGTGCGAGTGAGTGTGCGTGCGTGCGCGTGCGCGTGCGCATGGCGTTTGCGTGTATGTGTGCGTGTGTGTGTTTGTGTTTGTTTGTGTGCGTGCGTGCGTGCGTGTGTGACAATAACAATCAGTTTTATAACAATGAGTTGAGTGCGAGTATGCATTGGTGAACTATTTGGGGAAAATTACCAACTGTACATATTTACTAATTCGTCTTTAAAATATTCTATCTTCGATGATATGGTTTGGTGCGTCATCAGTGTTGGTTGGACCAATTGTGATGACAGTGTCGTCAGTGGCGGCTTTGTCAGCAATTGTATCTGTGTCATCAGTGATGACATTATTTTGATCATCGACAAATCGTAAAGTAGCGCATTGCCACAATCCACGCGCCCCATGATTCATGCATGGATTATGGCATTACGGTGATTAGGCATTTCCCGATACTGACGATACTTTGAATTTGGCAATATGTCACCTGGCAAGCACGACGTGCATATACAGCATTTGACTTAGTGTTGTCGATTAATACAACACCAATGTAACGGATACCTGGGTTTCGGCATGACAGATTAGCCACAGGCATTGGTGAATCAGTCATCGTAAAGGTGTTCATGTATACAATTACGAACACCAGAACTGACGACGGCTATTATTTTATCTCGTACGTAAGAGGGTTGTGGACCTCTTTCATAATTGTACTAAAGCTGCTAATTAAAATCATAAATAGTCTTCGCGAAGTAAATACACAGTGGCTGATATTTCATGATCATAATCGATGTGATATTATATGGAGCCCCGAAGCGCAACGATGATACGGGAGTATGATGGTTGAGAGTCATGCTACCCGTTTAATCAACTACTTTGACCCATTCATTTGAAGACTTGTAATATTTCTTGTGAAACACTTACCATGTGTTTGATGGTTTCGATTAGTAACGCGTACCCAGGACACCAATTGCCCGTCATGTCCAAAGACTACTGCCCACCAGTGTGGCCGTGCTGAACCCGTATGAAAGTAAGTATTGTAGTTGCCGTCATTGCCGTTAGACGCACCGACTGCGTCTTTATAGCGTGAACTCATGAACGAACGTTGACCCAGCGCAATGTTCACATGTGTCGCGACTACAACAGAACAAAGGACATACACGTGGTGTCATTAGGGATGACTTTTGTGGATAATCTTACTCTTTGTGAAAGTAATTCGGTTTAATAGTTGTACCATTATCGCAATGCTATTCTGATATTGTCATAAATGTGGTCATACTATTGTGATAGCATTATGCGTTTGTGAATACGTAGGAAATGCAGCTACAGAACATTATGCATGATTGGCGCCATTGCATTTTCTTGGAGGCGGATGATCATAACACTGTTTCCTCGTGGATGTCGCTGAGGCGTTAATCAATAATTCGTGTTAGGTTGGTAAAACAAAGTTAAATAATAACATGGAATTAAAACCATCAACTTTCGTGTGTCACAACTACGTAGGGCTACATGTCTGCCGGAAATCGTTACTATTGGCGATTAAGATTAATGGATTTATTTATTATTTTACATTACAGTATTGTAACATGAACTATCGTGATGCCTCGTTAGTTCGATGTATCGTTGTACGCACTTAGTTGGAACTGGTTCTCTTCCATGTAACCGTCCTGTTTCCTGATAGAAATAATACACACGTAGCTACATACACAGACTGACATCAACAATTTGAGGCAATATGTAAAACACTACAATCTACTCACCGTGTTGGATCGTGAACTGGTTCAGAAGCGCTACAAAAACTACAAATATGATATCGTTAAACATGCATATGCTCCGCTGAAGAGCCATTGTTGATAAACGCTTTAACGAGGTGAATGTGTCACGATTCTGGCAGACCGGCTGCTCTTTTATGTGGAGTAGAAGCAAACAATCGCATGCCGACAAATGAGTATTAATAAACGTATCATTAGTGGTTCCCGCTGTCTGCAATCAGCGCATTGCTACTGATCCGTCGCTTATCTTATTAAATGTCTGCTGCCGTTGACGCGCCTGAATAATTTCACTAACCGAATGCGATGAATTATTTAGTCGCGCTTGCGCGCGCGTTTATTATTATGCGTGCATGCGTGTGTGTGTGCGTGGACGCGTGTGTGTGCCTGTGTGTGTGCCTGTATTAGTGCCTGCGTGGTCGCTTTTGTGAGATAATTACAATATTTGACAAATATTACTAAACTGATATTGCTCCGAGTGCATATTAACAATATTCGAGTGATAGGTATTCCATTTCGTCTTTACAGGTTTCCAGGTGCTACACTAATTGTTGGCAAAATGTAGGTTTGCGTATGTGACAATGAGCAGATATGTCTACAGCTACATTTAGTATCTTTATTAATGCATTTAATACGACAAATGTCTGTGTTAGTAATTTTCTGGTTGACAAATTTTAATTCACTCACTACTAAAGTCACCCTCTGGACTGGGTAAAAGTGACCTAAATGGCGAGGTGACCGTATTAGCGAAACAAAATTATATACCGTACCTTAACATAAATAATTTGGGACTGTCCTTAATTGTGAGGGGACTATATTACCAAAGTGATCGTAAAGCGAGGTTAGACTGTGTTAAGATTGCAATTGGCGTAAAAACATAAAATAAAAAATAAAAATAAAAAGGTAAGTTCTTATATAGCGCAATATCCAGTCCCCGGGACTGTTCAAAGCGCTTTACAATTTACTCCCTGGCAGACCTGTTCAATCGAACTCCAACTCGACTTCTCTGGGAAACATTCTGCCACGTTGCAATTAATGCGCGAAGACTGTTCGTACACAAATAACCACCACTGTATATAGCCAGGTACTCATTCATACAGCTGAGTAAACTGAAGCAATGTAAAGTAAAGGAACTTGCCCAATGTTCGACACCGCCGCCCAGTATTCGAACCCGCGTTCTCTCAGTCGAGAGTCCGGAGCTCTTACCGCTGCGCTACTGCGCTCCGCACACTCTACTTCAGAGGTGATAAAATATAAACGTTACTATAATTGACAAGTCTCCAAATCAGCGGCGTTCGTTGGTTTGTTAACGTGGATATAGAACACGTCCTTCTAATCGAAGTGAAACAGGCGGACGGTGTCGGTATTCTCGTATATTTTCCACAATCTTTGAAGGTTGTTGCAATGATGTACTTAATACTGGAGCTGATGATGAGGCAGATAATCTGACATACTTTAGCAAAACAATCACTGTGTGTGTGTGTGTGTGTGTGTGTGTGTGTGTGTGTGTGTGTGTGTGTGTGTGTGTGTGGGTGTGTGTGAGTGTGTGTGTGTTTGTGTGTGTGTGTGTGTGTGTGTGTGTGTGTGTGTGTGTGTGTGTGTGTGTGTGTGTGTGTGTGTGTGTGTGTGTGTGTGTGTGTGTGTGTGTGTGTGTGTGTGTGTGTGTGTGTGTGTGTGTGTGTGTGTGTGTGTGTGTGTGTGAAAATTGTACTTTAATGGCTTTGGTATACAAGGTATCGAAACCGCCACAGATGTTTAAAGGTGCGTCCGATGTGACTTGCTCATAACAAATGCACGCAAGACGAACTATTTACATCAGTTGCCACGTGAGATGGAAATGCTGTGTACGTTTTTTAATCACGATGCGTTTCATATTTGCATGTACCGGCTGAAAGTTTGCATGAGATCTATCAGGCCCATTGAGATGGTTCGTAGATTAAGACATTTTCGAAATTCGTCAGGTTGAGAACTTGGGGGGCTCAATATATAAAATGTTTGTCTTATATAATCTAAAGATAATTATGCCATCTACAGATATATCGCTGGGTATATACATAAATTTTGAATAGTATTAACGTTTGAAAATCCTCGGCGTTTAACAGACATCCGGTCTACCTGTAATTTGTCACATCCGCACACTTCCAAGTAGCGCCCTCTTTCGCATTTTATATATTTCCTACATATGGAGCTATGTGTCATTTTGTCATTTAGCGTCGAAATTATCGCCCGTCATTTACCCTCACTCACTCATGTCGGCCACAGGGTTCGAACACTAGTGGCTTCAACCATCCGTCTCCAGACCCCTCTGTCTGCCATTGCTGTCTACAGCTCCTCCGTCTCTAGACCCACATCTTCCTTGAAGCAGTCGATGTAAGTTGCTGCAGGTCTTCCTTCCTTGGTTCTTCCATGTGTCGGTTGCCACAAGATGACCTTATATTCCAGTTCATCCATATGTCTGTAGCAGTGTCCGGCAAATCACAATCGTCTTCTTCTTTTCTTATCAGTGACTTTACACATTCCGCATAGAAAAGCACAGACTCTATTGTTGCACCAACTTAGTTGTATACCTGCCAAATCTGAAAATCTCCGACAGCACCCCGGCTTCTTGGGAAGTCAATATCCCAGAAAGCTCGTCGAGACAGCGTGACACAAGAAGCGTGCTGAACCGCTAATGAATCTCCTGGATTTAAACAAAAAAGTTTGCAGATATAGGCCTATGTATTTGCAAAATAAACAAAGTAGTACCATCTGCAAATATAATAATGCGAAGTAATTTATTTAAAAAAACTACATCACACATGTGATGCGTGTACAATATTAATACTAACGGGCCAATTATCTAATCATGCGGGTCTCCACACTTTTCTTAGTCTCTGTTGTTATTCCATTCATATTGAATGTTTTTGATTATGAAACATTTTATCCAGTCGAGAAATATAATTATAAACATTATATCAAAACATTGCAATTTATTTTAATGTGTTGTTGTCTACGGTAACAAAATTATGTTTCTACATAGATCGATAGTACCCCAATCGTTTTCTGGCGTTGATGCCTTACAGAAGTAATATTTTTTGTCACATCGGCTTAAAAAAATATTGAGGTTGATTAATGATTTATGCTGCGCTGCTGCCCATATTTTAGTATGGGTTGTGTCTCAATAAAATACATATATCAGTTTTTGAATATTCGTTCAAATATTATTAAAATTAGGATAACATATATATATATATATATGTATATATATATGTATTTGATTACAACTATTAATTATAATTACACCCAAATGCTTTTCAGCTGAACGATTTCCAGGAATATTACCTAACAGTGCATACGGCTTTTAGTAACAGTTGCGACTTCATTAAACCATGGCGTATTTACTGTGTCGTTATTTTGATGCAGCATTAAACTCATACAACCGGTGTGACCCACTGGTCATCGATCAACGGATCTTTTCCAAACGATGCGCAATTGACAAGTCATTCCTGTAAAACAGGATATTGTGTGTAATGTTATCATTAATGATTTCTGGTGCGCTGCTGCCCATATTTTAGTATGGGTTGTGTCTCAATAAAATACATATATCAGTTTTTGAATATTTGTTCAAATATTATTTAAATTAGGATAACATATATATATATATATATATATATATATATTTTATTACAACTATTGATTATAATTACCCCCACAATGCTTTTCAGCTGAACGATTTCCCGGAATATTACCTAACAGTGTATACGGCTTTTAGTAACAGTTGCGACTTTATTAAACCATGGTGTATTTACTGTGTTGTTATTTTGATGCAGTCTCAAACTCATACAACCGGAGTGACCCACTGGTCATTGATCAACGGATCCTTTCCAAACGATGCGCAATTGACTAGTCATTCCTGTAAAACAGGATATTGTGTGTAATGTTATCATTATGTGTGTGTATATATATATATATATATATATATATATATAATTATGTGTATATGACAAATGACCAGTAAACGGTTTATCTAACCTGAAATAATCGCAAAAAAAACATATAACGTTACGATCAATCGTATAACTTTCTGATGAGAACGCAGACAGTTTTATAACTGGAGAATTTCGAGAAAAGTACGTAAATAAAAGGGCTATATTTCTTTCGTGGGATCGACAGTTTTGGACCGTCAATGAATCTAAGAGAAATATAGAAAATGTGACAGTATTGATTTTCGTGACGCGTAAGCATATTTACATTATCTTCAATCGATATAGTGTAAACGCGATGAAAAACGTCGCACAGAACATAGCACTGGCGTAAAGATCACGTTAGCACGTGTGTTAATGCGACCTATAATGCACAGTCCAACTCGAAACAAAATTATGGAAGTGATATGCATGCACGTTACAGGGGAGACCGGGGAACAATGTGTCGGAACTTGTTTAATTGTTTAATGATTGCACGGTTCATTTCTATGGTGAAAATGATAGAGGAATTCGTTCCCTGTAAAACAAAAAGTAAAGCACCAAAGGTAATTTCTTATGGAGCGCAGTATCCAGTCCACACGACTGCTCAAAGCACTTTTACTCACTTGCAGACCTGTTCAATCGACCTCCATCTAGACTCGTCGAATACCTACTATTTTTTTTATGAGTGTGACATGAAATACGCTGTGCCAGAGAACACGGTTAGGGGAATATATAGCGAGATTGCTGAGTTATGTCAGTCTGACAAATTTTGTTAGTTTGAATATTCAACAGCCATTTGTACACTGTATTGTTTGAGATAAGCAAATGTGAACATTTTCACATTGCATAACCTTAAACACAACGCACTGAATTATTCGTACAAGGTGTGTTTGTTTTTGCGATGCATGACTTGTATATGTGTGCGGACGCATGTGCAGGTGTGTGTACGTGTTTACGTGAGTTTACGTGTGTGTTTGCGTGTGTATGTGTGTGTGTGTGTGTGTGTGTGTGTGTGTGTGTGTGTGTGTGTGTGTGTGTGTGTGTGTGTGTGTGTGTGTGTGTGTGTGTGTGTGTGTGTGTGTGTGTGTGTGTGTGTGTGTGTGTGTGTGTGTGTGTGTGTGTGTGTGTGTGTGTGTGTGTGTGTGTGTGTGTGTGTGTGTGTGTGTGTGACTATGTGTGTGTTTCTGTGTGTGTGTGTGTGTGTGTGTGTGTGTGTGTGTGTGTGTGTGTGTGTGTATGTATGTATGTGTATGCTAGTGTGTGTGCGTGTGCGCGTGCGTTTGCGTGTGCGTGTGCGAGTGCGGTTGGATCAATATAATCCCTTTTGTTATGTTACGCTTGAATGGATCAAGCCAGCGCTTCGGCACTTCTAAATTATTTAATTCATCCGATCTATTGTATCCAGATGCCACGACAAATGTTTGTCAGGGAAACTGTAAACGACTAGATAGCAATCAATAACTGGTAGGGGACAGAGTGGGGCGAGAATCTCTTCGCTCCCACCGCTGCCTAACACCTTTGCCCACGCATCTTTCGATCCAGTGCTTCTACACGGGCTTGACCAACGCTAGGATTAAGAGAATAATAATACACCAACCGAAGAGAAGTAATTTTAGTTATGCACCGGTTGAGATGCGTTGTCTACTGGATGGGAGTTGGCGCGTTTATAGTGTTTCTACACATGACCGTGATGCACCAAGGTGAGTCGGTGATTTAGTTCTTGTTGTATGTAAGTTGGTCATCCATCTCCGTGAGATAGTGCATTTACAATTCTTCTATATAAGTTAAGAACCCACAAAATATTTAGTGTACTGATGCTATTCGACAATAACTAATTGTACATTAAGGCTAGTTCTGTAAATGTGGTTGACTAGATGAGTGATACCTCATAACACCATAACATCGTAATCATATTATGTACACTAACGACAACTTCGCTTGTCTGACGTGGTAAAGAGGCAGTTCATAGGTGACAGTCGTGATAGTAATGTCTAGTAAATGTTAAAAAACATATAGCATCGATAAGTTTAAGCGATGACGCCCTCGCGTAATGGAATGCAATGGTTTCAACGCATGCAAAGGTCGTCAACCGCGTCACGCACATTGCATGTTAAAAAATAACGAAGTCGTGATAGCGTAGAATTGCCAACTAATATAAGTTTTGTTATCGTATTGGCATGAGGGTAGACGTTAGCATTATTGCCTCAGAGTCTACTTCATGTTGCCAAGCAACCTAGTCCACGATGGACGTGTTCCTGCAATTGTTATGTGACGTTTCACGTTTTACGATTCGAAAAATGAATTTACTCTATGAAAGATCGTAATTCGTAGCTGATATTCTTAAATTGTTTCCAGCAGCCTGCATTGTAATTGCTCACAACTTTCAACGATCTAATTCTGTATCACTGATTTCATTTAATTTAAGCGAACGAATAGCTGAAAACTATGTTGGCAATATACTTACAAATAACGACCGCACGACGAAATCTCGCGAAACATTTTCCGAGATGCGAATGAGAAAGGCAAGTTGTGATGGCAATATATGTAATTTATTACGCTAATCTGTCCCGGATGATTAATATGAATAGTTCCCGTAATTGTAATTGTTGAGATTGCTGACATTTTAAAATACATTTATTTGCGTAGTTGACTTGACTTTACATAACGCTCTTGCCGATTAAACAGCGTAAAGGTAACATCATTTAACACCGCCCGCCATGCGAGACGTTCACGGCGGCCCGCTCGGCTTCCTCAAGTGTGAAGCGCAGGCGGTCGAGATCATTCTTGGTACAATCACTACATTCATTTGTAAGCGTATTTCATTATTCGTTTAATAATCATGTCAGTCGCCATGCTGCAACGTTCTTCATATTATGACAACACAGGTGTAGATCTTAAATGTCAATGCATGTTTTGTCACATGATCAGGAAATCATATGCTGCACCAGCATATGATAAGATAATATATATTAGGCACTCTAAGTAAATGTTGCACGGATATGCATATATCGCTAGCGGTGATAACTAGTGATATGTTTACAGGCCCGCAGGCAGCTTTTCACAAAGGGGTGTTCACATTTTCCAATATATACTGCAGGGTCGCCACAAGTTCGTGTAGAGTATATTTTTGCAATGCAGAGGGCGCCTCGTGTTCAGATGGGAGTTTATAATGCAGAAGGTTCGGTTTCTAGCTCGAAGGACAATGACGTGGGTATGCGGTTGGTGGACAGATTGGTTTCATCTTACGTTCTTTCATCTTGTAATCAAACACGACACTATTTACTCAAAACCCTTCACCGTGTGTGCAGGTGTTTTTAATATATTCAAATAAATATAATACACGAGTCATCGGTCAGCATGTGTAAATATTTATAAGTAGACATAATTATTTCAATACACAACTTTGCTCAGGCGCTCGTGAACATTTTGGGATTTCCTGAAGTTGCTGGCTTCGTCTTTGAATGGGGGCTCTGGTGGTTCGGGTGTCTGTAATGTTCTCACTGATGGTGAGAAAGTCAAATACTAATTTGATTCAGCTGACTTCTATTTTTCGTAGGATATATGTCAGGGTAGTGTAGGTAGTCACCTCCCATAGATTGCGAGGATGGTGCTACGGTAAGCAAAAAAGGTGAACATTTTCTGGTTTTAGTGATGTCCCGTGCAATATCCTGGAAGGCTGGTGAACCGGTGTCACGGGCCCCGATTCACCCGTGCCAGGATTCACCGCCTACTTTCGGCTCGCGACAGTAGCGGGCCCATAATAGGAGTGTGCCGGGATTCCGTGTTGTTACTAAGGTGGTTTGCGTTAGTAATACGAAATGTTTTCCAGTATAATTGTTAGTATACATATTAACATTTAGAGGTTTACACCCATGCATGGTGCAACAAACCAAGGCTTACTCCAATGCATGATGCAACAAACCAAGGCTTACACCCATGCATGGTGCAAAAACCAAGACTTACACCCATGCATGGCGCAACAAACCAATGCTTACATCCATGCATGGCGCAACAAACCAAGGCTTTCACCCATGCATGGCGCAACAAACCAAGACTAACACCCATGCATGGCGCAACAAACCAATGCTTACATCCATGCATGGCGCAACAAACCAAGGCTTTCACCCATGCATGGCGCAACAAACCAAGGCTTTCACCCATGCATGGCGCAACAAACCAAGGCTTACACCCATGCATGGCGCAACAAACCAAGGCTTACACCCATGCATGGCGCAACAAACCAAGGCTTACACCCATGGATGGCTAAAAAAAACCAAGGCTTTCACCCATGCATGGCACAACAAACCAAGGCTTACACCCATGCATGGCGCAACAAACCAAGGCTTTCACCCATGCATGGCGCAACAAACCAAGGCTTTCACCCATGCATGGCGCAACAAACCAAGGCTTTCACCCATGCATAGCGCAACAAACCAAGGCTTACACCCATGCATGGCGCAACAAACCAAGGCTTACACCCATGCATGGCGCAACAAACCAAGGCTTACACCCATGCATGGCGCAACAAACAAAGGCTTACACCCATGCTTGGCGCAACAAACCAAGGCTTACACCCATGCATGGCGCAACAAACCAAGGCTTACACCCATGCATGGCACAACAAACCAAGGCTTACACCCATACATGGCGCAACAAACCAAGGCTTTCACCCATGCATGGCGCAACAAACCAAGGCTTACACCCATGCAAGGCGCAACAAACCAAGGCTTTCACCCATGCATGGCGCAACAAACCAAGGCTTTCACCCATGCATGGCACAACAAACAAAGGCTTACAGATGCCATTATTCCAAGGAAGCGAATGAACACAGAAATGTGTGACTGGGGCCTTGTCGCCTGGGAGGAGATACGCTTACATAACTCCAACATTAGAATATTAGTTTACAGATTATGTATCCAAGTTTTGCCATACCAACTATATGTACATGTTTGTATACATAAAACACATTTCGGTAAACTATCTACCTATAAGGTCCATCCCAACCATATGGATTGGTTCAACAATCGTTATTTGTGTTAGCTTTGGAGCCACAGTCTTGAGCTTATCATACCGTTGACATGCATCGCATCCGGCAATCTGAAAGATGAGAAATAACAAAGTAAATGCAACGTGCTTATGTGAGAATACATTTTTTTTGGTATAAAAAACTAACAATTCAAATTCATTACAATGATTTTTAAAAATAAATGTCTGACAAATATAGTGTATCTAAATGTTTGATTGTTAATTTATGGCTTGACTGCTGAAATTCAATACAAAACACACAATGGGTAACACTGATGTTTATGATTATATGTAAACAATATCATACATTTATTTTGTTAAACATGCTGCATTAAAACAACCAGTTTGCTTCATAAATGGATGACAGTGTATGACGTACCAATGTCAACGTGAAGGCCACTTACGTATATCTTGACATCACCTTTCAAACCCTTCTAGTAGAAGCGCTGGGTGATCTTATCTAACTGTGGCATTGATGCCACTGTGGCCAGCATGATCTTAACTACTGTGGCATTGATGCCACTGTGACCAGCATGATCTTATCTACAGTGGCATTGGTGTCACTGTGACCAGCATGATCTTATCTACAGTGGCATCGATGCCACTGTGGCCAGCATGCGGTGCCGAGTGCATCTGCCACAGGATTCTTCTCATTTCATCCACATCAATGATGATGCGCTGACGTATGTTCGTGTGGGGTGGTTTGTACACCAGTGCTCCAGTATCTAGAAATAGTTATTAAGTCACATAAGCATTATTTGTAAATGTCGGTACTTATAGCAATACTACCACTATTTTACAGTTGTAACGTTATTTAAGAAAGTAAATTAACTAGACCATTGTTTACCTCTCATTTGAAGCAGCATCCAATTCAGTGCTCAAGATACTTATTTCTAGCGTAACAATTTAGCAGGGTTGTTATATTTTTAGCCCTCATGGTAGAAACCATGCGGCAGAAATACTTTCTACCCGTGCTATCAATATCAACATTTCTATTTCCTTCTTACACCATTACAGTGTTATCTTGTGGTGCCAGCCCCAACAAGTTACTAAGACACACACAACTAGCAAATGTGTCTTATCAGCTCACCCAAACACTAGCAGGTTCTAGCAGCTAGCCTGGATAGTTGGATACAACAGTGGCCAGGTGCTTCAAAACCAAACTTTCCATTGTCCACAAGATGACCAGGTGCTAATTAATTATAATTACCAGCCGACTTCTAGGCGGATAATAAAAATATGGTGCACATGGACTGAGAGAGCAGAGATAGGAGAAAGAGTGAACAAAAAAGGAACGCAGCAGTCCATGAGTTGTCAAGTGACAAGTTCTGTAAACACGGACACAACAAAATTCACACATATGAATGCAAGTAGTTGAACAAAAGCCCCTCCGGGCAAATGCGACCCCAGTCAAAAGCTCCTTTTTCTACCCTATTTCTGCGATGGACACGGCAGAAATACCTCTCTGCCCAGCAGAATTATCTTTCTGCTCGGCAGAAAACCAAACCTGCAATTTAGTTATGATTTTGAAACTTAGATGTATTTACTTAAATTCCAGAACAGCTCTTGACATACACACTTTACATTAACACTTGTAGACATTTCCTATCTTATCTAAGTTTTGGTGAATTGAAGATCATTTTATAATCTAAGTCAATGCATATGTATACATTGTACATTTATTTTTAGGCAAAGTGCCCTTGCACGACCTTGCTCAATGCCTTTATTTTAAAATGTTGCCCACATAGCTTTATTCAAATACCCTAAAAATAAGCCATTATTTTATAATAAGGGATTTGACTTATTATGTTGTCATTTGCAGGGAAAATATTTATTCATGTAATTAATTATCGTGCATAATGTCCACAGCACCAGAAATAATTAGTCAAAGTCAATTAATTAAATGTTGAAAATAATAACTGTTTTGTGAGCTTTTCCAATTCAACATCAATATAATTACAAGAGGAGATGCAATATTTCGGTCAATAAACCCATGCCAGGGGTAATTTTGCACAAAGTGCAATACCAGTTGGGATCGAACCAAAAACTAAAACCGAGACATTAACATCTACCATTAATTACAAACAAAATGTTGTTTTATAAAGTTAATGAATTACTCCAAAAGGCAAGCTGATTCTCTTTGAAAGACTTTATGGTAACCTTTCTCTTGGCCTAGGCTTTGCCCGGTGTGGTCAAACAGCATTATTGACTGATGTCAGAAATAAATAGTGGAAACAAATTAACAAGTGTTCTGAGCACTAATTCCAACAGACAGTGAAATATTAGTTAGTAAAATCAAAACATTCTGAGAGAAATGTCAAGTGAAAGAGTAACTAAATCCTTACAAAAATAATTTTGCCAATACGATAATAGCGTTTTATATTCATACCTGCGGACAGAATTTCAATGTTTAATAGTAAAGATTTAAGAAATGAAAAAAATATGAGGGTGCAGGGAAATCGCGTCGACTTAACCGAAACTTGGACTTTAGAGAAGTAGACTTATGCAAATTATTTTATACCATCTGAGATACAAAAGTTTACTTCTACTGCGTCAGTTGATTACTGTTAGGACTATGGATCGCTAACATTTTACTCACCGTCTAGTTCGTATTTATTGACCGCGTTGTGTATCGCATTCCCGATGCGTTTGTCGGCTCCTGCCAGTCCTGCTCCTGGTCGATGTATGCCATGCACCAAATAATGCTTCAAGCATGTCATATGCATCACGTCTTTGTTGTCTCTGTCCTCCATACTCACCATGCCTCCTTAAAAATACGTAGAACTAAATAAATCGACGTATAACTACTAATTCACATAAACTACACGACCGCGGATACTTCTGGCACGGCTTTGAAAAGCGTGACATCACATCTCATCAAAGTGCCTGCTGCGCATGCT
Source organism: Escarpia spicata (assembly GCA_963995525.1). Taxonomy (NCBI): domain Eukaryota; kingdom Metazoa; phylum Annelida; class Polychaeta; order Sabellida; family Siboglinidae; genus Escarpia; species Escarpia spicata. The sequence goes on along the minus strand of OZ023207.1, from coordinate 61,312,489 downwards.
TTTTGAGGAATCCTGACATGGCTGGCACACCATTATTCTCCTATTTATATAGCACGTAAATGATCCGTCTGAAGAACTAATTCTAATATAAGATTGCCTTCGAAATATACTGAAAATACTCACCGTGTTCTTCGATGTGTCCGAACGGCCCGGCATACAAGAGTGTCGTAATGAGTTCGTGTTTTGGGCAGACCGGTAGCAGCGTCTAGCAGAACCATAACTACGGTGTATTGGAGAATAGATATAGTATCAGACTATCTGAAATATGTTATGTTTCTTAATGTGTACCGAAATATATACGTGATAATAAATGATTAAGTACCATGTTGGAATACTGTGCGACGGTGTGGATCCCACACACACAAACCACGCATTACCAAGATATAACCGACAAGTTAGACAAAATATAACGCATCTATTCGCGCAGTGGTGGGTGTATGTGTTCGAACAATATTGCATCAGTGACTGCAGCGTTGCGTGATTCTTCCCAGAGATATCGAGATGACGATCAGTTAAGGAGTTTGTTAGGAGGCGAAATGCGTAACGCAACGAACTGTACTACGGTCATAATATCGCGCAATATAAAATTGACCTTTGTTTTGATCATACAGTATGATCGAAGACAATGTGTTGATTGTTGCCAGTGTGTTCATTTCATTTGATGTACGGTCTTTGTATGCTTCCACGAAATGAAGGTTTTTAAAGGTTTTTATTCGCAGCTGTCGTAACACAAGCTGGCTGATCTGTTCTACAGTCGTCTCAGATGTAAACATAGCACTGAAAAAGACGGCGTTCATGAGTTCACAGTGGGGACCAGACTATAATGCCTCCCTCGGAAACGACGGTGACAGCAGCACGCCCTTCCATACGAAAAAAAAGAATAGCGGAACTCCGAATTGGTGGGCAGTAGACTTTGGACTCGAGGAACAATTGGTTACACAAGTCCGTGTCACTAATCGAAGGTCTACTGTCTGGGGTAAGTTAATTACATAACTTTCGGTGTCTGTGTTTGTCTATGTGTATTTGTCTGTATGTATGTATGTATGTCTATCTGTCTGTCTGTCTGTCAGTCGGTCTCTCTCTCTTTCTCTCTCACTCTCTCACTCTCTTACTCTCTCCCTCTCCCTCTCCCTCTCCCTCTCCCTCTCCCTCTCCCTCTCCCTCTCCCTCTCCCTCTCCCTCTCCCTCTCCCTCTCCCTCTCCCTCTCCCTCTCCCTCTCCCTCTCCCTCTCCCTCTCCCTCTCCCTCTCCCTCTCCCTCTCCCTCTCCCTCTCCCTCTCCCTCTCCCTCTCCCTCCCCCTCCCCCTCTCCCTCTCCCTCTCCCTCTCCCTCTCCCTCTCCCTCTCCCTCTCCCTCTCCCTCTCCCTCTCCCTCTCCCTCTCTCAGTCTTTCTCACACATGCTTGCGCACACTCAGACACTCATACACGCACACACACACATATATGTAACTTTTTTTAATGATATGCTTTTTCTGTAGCTGCACCCAAAATCTGGAATCAACTCCCTATAGCTTTAAAATCATCTGAGAGTATAAATAACTTATTTATTTGAAATTGCATTCCCACTCTAACTTTCGGCGATCCCTTGCTCTAATAACGACTTTTGCTTATCCCTGTTAACGATTTTGCCCAATGATTCTTGTAAGTTGCGCCTCCGAGCCCAGGAATTTAGGCGTTGTAGAAGTTTTTTTATTATTACTATTATATTATATACACACACACATATATATATGCATATCTACATATATATATATATATATATATATATATATATAAAGTGTATAGTACTAACGGCAGCACAGGCAGATCATGCCAATGCATACTGCTCCGGTTTTGGCAACCCACTCTCTTAGGAAGGCCAAAAGATCTTTGCATGGATAATACAATTTAGTTTAAAATTCGAACTGGTAGTATACGTAGAAATATAATGATACGTAGAAATATTTGAAACAAACAAACTATTTTGTGTTGTTGTGAGTGCACTCTTTTCGGATGTTGTATATGCTATCTCTCACAATGGAGCGGTTTGGCTATGTCGCCTTTTTGGAATACACGCACACACACAAATACACAAACATACACACACACACACACACACACACACACACACACACACACACACACACAACACACACACACACACACACACACACACACACACATATATATATGTCGCTTTTTGGTGGAAACAATACATTGCAATAAGTCATTTCTATCATATATACAAATATTCTCGTACAAAACTGTTTGAACAAAAAGAGAGGCAGTGCCTTCCTCTACTCGGTATTAATCAACGTCATAAAAATTGTAATAGAACGTCTGCTGTGTTGAATGTGAGAAATCGCGAAATCCTCAAAGGGCATTGTGCTTAACTCAACCCTCCTATGCATTATTGCCTGTAAAGTTTCTTTTGAAAATTGATGTTTTATTAACCATTATAATAAACGTCGGGTTCGACTTTTAACTTGCAAGTTAGTCATCACAACTTGGCGGGCATGCAACATACTTACTATGTTTTCTCACGAACATTATATATTACTAATTTATTTCAAAACTAACAAGGTAGTACCACATTTTAAAGCATCACGCCTGATAACATTTGAAGTTGTGAAATACGCATTATGAAGCATGCGTTTCATCTGCTTTCAGCGAATCGAACGAAAGGTTTCACTGTTTGTTTGACGGACGATGATCCCAGAAAACATCCAGGACAAATCTTATCGCCACACACAATTTGTGAGTCACTTATGCGTGTAATGAAATCCGGAGAAACTGTCACGCTGCAGTGCCGACCGAATACGAGGGGGCGCTACTTGTTCATCAAGGCTGATTCCATCGACACCATATTCCATTTAGCCGAGGTTGCTGCGTTTAACGGTACATTCCTTGACATATTTCTAAAACAAAACAAAATTCTTCTAATACAGGAGGAATATCCTGAGCATATATATATATATATATGTGTGTGTGTGTGTGTATCTCACATGCGCGCTCGCACACACACACTCACACACATACACACACACACACACACACACACACACACACACACACACATATATATATATATATATATATATATATATATATATATATATATATATGTATGTATGTGATATAAATATATATGTATATATATATATATATATATGTACATATATATATATATGATTATATATTTATATATATATATATATATATATATCATTATCATCATCATCATCATCATTGCGTAGCTGTAATATGGTTAGGCGAAAGCTTCAGCATGTCGTTTCCAAATATGCATGTCTTGCGCTGTCCTCTGCCAGGTGGTGCCCTTCCAATACTCGTCTAGTTCACTCCTCCATCGTCTCGCCGGTCTTCCCTTCGTAAGGTCTCCATATTGTGATACGCGATGTCCATCGGTTTTCTCGTATTCTGGCCAGGTCCACTTCCGTGTTCTGAATTGTTCTGTCACATCTATGGCCGCTGTGTTCTCTCTTACCCAGATGTTTGTTTTTCATCTCCCGACATGTGATGTTTAAGATACTTCTTTCCATTATATATAGAGTTTGTTTAACATGGTCGTTGACTAGGCTATAATTTGTTTCAGGCATGGGTGCGACTATGATACAAGTGACAGGATATCGCAAATACTACAAAGTTACCGCCTTCATTGACTGGGACAAGGACACCTGTGAGCAAGTGACAACCCCTGAATCCGACGAAGCATTTCAGTTTGTGTACGAAATGCTGAGCGTACACGATAGTATGACAGTGACGGTGAATTTGGACGGGGGAGACTGCCTCGACTTCCCGGCAACAATGGTATACACGGAGGGCGACAAGTTAGCCATGCTCCCCTATAACAACAACCCATCATTCTGTGATCTCGTGCCTGGAAGGTGCGCCTTTGTGTGCGACTGCAGCGTCACGCCGTGTCACTCCATGACAATCGTCATCCTCAGCGCCCCCGACCACGCGAGGAAGTTGTGCGAAGTAACCATCACTTAGAACTGGAATAGAGCAAACGCATGTGTCGATCAATCTTCGCAAAGTCGACAATGATACTGTTCAACTGATAAACTATTCATAGAAGAAAATTATTACATTCTGCTTCGAACATCGAGTGGTTGACGTCACGTATGATGCTTGCGGTGAAACCCATAAAACAAGGTACACACCCTATACAAAACAAAGTATCTGAAGCCGACTGTTATTTTTTCAGTAGCTACCAAGGACAATGCACAAGACTCGGGATAGATAATGCGGATATATTCTTCTTCTTACGCAGAGCTCATTTATTCGTGTTAGCCACGTGTTTGTGACTAGATTATTGTCGAGGTGGGTAAAGCGTGGTAGAAAGCGAATGGCATTGTGTCGGTTTGTGTATATTGGTTAGTCTATATATATATTTTTGGCATGAACATTTTAAGCATGATGCCATGTAGTTGTGTGATTTTAATTTTGAATTTGAATATATATATATATATGTATAACTCGCATTACGATGTGCAGTACTGTATAAAGTCAGTGTGGCCGCATAATCTGATGAAACCCGAACAGGCATATGTGTACACAAAGGAAATATGCACCAACATTGCAACGGATCGCAAACAATAATATTTACGACCACGTGCTACAGTTCCAGAGCTGGTGCACTTTAGTGTGCATGATGATGACGTACAGAGGGAATACGGGATGCATACCTGGCCACATATATCCACGAAAACATGAATGTGGTGTGTATGTGTGTGTGTGTGCGTGTGTGTGTGTGTGTGTGTGTGTGTGTGTGTGTGTGTGTGTGTGTGTGTGTGTGTGTGTGTGTGTGTGTGTGTGTGTGTGTGTGTGTGTGTGTGTGTGTGTGTGTGTGTGTGTGTGTGTGTGTGTGTGTGTGTGTGTGTGTGTGTGTGTGTGTGTTTGTATGTGTGAGTGTGTGTGTGTGTGTGTGTGTTCGCGGACGTTCGTGTGTATCTGTTATCTGCGCGCGTGTGTGTTCCAAACAAAACATATCTAAGACCACGGTTGAGCCAGTTCTCATATATGGTTATTCACGATGTACAGTGACACAGACACTCGATAAAACACTTGACGGTTCATACACAACATATCTACATGAAATGTGTTCCTTTCGTTACACAAAGGAGGAACTTTAAGTGAACTGTAAGCGTAATTCATATCTCGATTTGTGGATAATGCAGTTTCTGTGCGATCGGTCACTGCAGGTCAGTCTTAATGCCCGCATGTTTACAAACCTGCATTATCTAATGAGATTGTTGTGAACACTGGAGTCCGTCAAGGGTGCGTTCTCTCTCCCGTACTGTTCTCACTGTATATAAATGGTATTAGAAATAATGACCCAGTTCTTACCCTTCTGAGATACGCAAATGACATGGTTCTTGTGACTTGTCTGAAAGATGAATTTTCCATTTCTCAATACTTTCTTTAGATTAACGTGTTGAATACAATGATGAAGGGCAGTTTTGTTGACTTAAATGTTGGGAAATCCAAGGAGCCTGTCCTTGGCAACAGCAGGGGAAGAGGGGCAGGAAGGTCAGTATTGATATACCAGAGGGAGGTGGAGAGGGTGGACAGCAGGGGAAGAGAGGCAGGAGGGTCACTAGTGATAGACCAGAGGAAGGTGGAGGGGGTGGACAGTTTCAAATACTTCGGTATTACTATTAATAAGAAACTCACTTTCAAAGAACATGCTGAGATGGTACAAAAAAATCGTAGCAGCGTCTCGTTTTACTTAGGAGACGCAGAAGTGTTGGGGTCAGCCCATATATCCTTGAATTAGTGTACATAAGTCTTGTTGAGAGTATCTTATCATTCAACATGATAACTTGGTTTGGGAATCTTACTGTTAAATAAAATATAAAACTAGGCTGGGTTGTTAACATAGCTAGTAAACTCATCTGTCAGCAACAGCGATAGTTGTCTGCTATCAACGACTCTGCCCATGCCAGGAAGGCATTTCACATGTCCAATGATCAAGCCTATCCACTGATCTTAGCATTTCAGAAACTTCCATCTGGCAGGCCTATTAAAGTTCCTCTTTCACGAAAGAATGTATATTAGAATTAATATGTACATTCAGCCGTTGCTGTCCTGAATGCTGCACTCAAATGATGTGTCACAAGAGTTGCAGTTGGGGGCGTGGCTGGTGGAGGAGAGAGTGTACATGCATATTGATATTATGTGAATATAATTTAATGTATTACTTTAATCTGCATGTATCAGGTATTAATTACACAGTTTCTTATCACTGTATGTTATGCTTATGCAGATATTGACGTACTAGTGCCTTCTCTTATGTTCTGGGGGTGCTTGGGTTTGATAACTTTTAGGCCACATGGTATGCTCGGAAAAACTTTACATTTAGTCAATTGTTTGTTTATGTGGTATGTTTAGTTTTCGTTTTAGGATACTATAATGTGTTATTTATATATATCCTGCTCGTAAAATGTTACATTTGCATGCAATAAGGTTGTGTGTTTTGATATATTTATTTTTTTATTTTTTAGAGCTAATTAATTGACTGATGGTCAACGGACCAGCCTAAATACATTTTTCTGTTTTAAAATGTATTGTTTTAGGACAGACAATGAAGTATTTTTGATTTGATTTAACAAGGCAATCTACCACAGTGTTTATCACGGTGAGGCAACGACGTCAACGTCTGGCAGGACATGTGATGTGCCATGATGAAACTAATTGCAAACCGAGTTGTCACGTGGAAACCCGAGGGCCCTCATAGAAGTGGACTCACAAATGCAACTATAACACTGAGAGACACTATTGAGAGAATCACTGGTTTAATTGGAACTTCTGGCTAATACAATGCCAAACAGAAATAGTGGAAACAACTCAACAAACAACACACAAGTAAAGTGTGTGTGTTTATGTGCGTGTGCTCGTGCTTGTGTGTGCGTGCTTGTGTGTGTGCGTGTGCGCGAAAGTGTGTGCGTGTGTGTGCGTGTGTGTGCGTGTGTGTGCGTGTGTGTGCATGTGTGTTTTTTTGTGTGTGTGCGTGTGTGTGTGTGTGTGTGTGTGTGTGTGTGTGTGTGTGTGTGTGTGTTTGTGTGTGTGTGTGTGTGTGTGTGTGTGTGTGTGTGTGTGTGTGTGTGTGTGTTTGTGTGTGTGTGTGTGTGTGTGTGTGTGTGTGTGTGTGTGTGTGTGTGTGTGTGTGTGTGTGTGTGTGTGTGTGTGTGTGTGTGTGTGTGTGTGTGTGTGTGTGTGTGTGTGTGTGTGTGTGTGTGTGTGTGTGTGTGTGTGTGTGTGTGTGTGTGTGTGTGTGTGTGTGTGTGTGTGTGTGTGTGTGTGTGTGTGTGTGTGTGTGTGTGTGTGTGTGTGTGTGTATATTTGTGCGTGTGTGTGTGTATATTTGTGCGTGTGTGCGTGTGCGTGTGTGTGCGTGTATGCTTGCGTATACGTTGATGTGAGTTAGTTAAATGGGTGTATAATATATCATAGGTATTATTTATTCTACAATAAGAAAGTACAAAGTTATTCTTAGATAAAGGTTAAGTTGACATGAATTTGCCTTAGTAGATAATAGGAACAATTGCCCTATACGACTATACCACTAAGGTAATATAAATAAATAGTCTTCCAAATAATCATTGCAGTTATTGAAAGGTGGCTTAGTAAGCGTTGTGTCAAAGCAGACATTGCGAACAGTTTACAATGCGTCTGACTGACTATTCCTGTTCTAAGTGATGGTTACTTCGCACAATTTTCTTGCGTGGTCGGGGGCGCTAAGGATGGCGATTTTCACGGAGTGACACGGCTTGACGCTGCAGTCGCACTCAAAGGCGCACGTTCCAAGCACGAGATCACAAAATGAAGGGTTGTTGTGATAGGAGAGCATGCCTGACTGCTTCGCCTCCGTGTATACCATCGTGCCAGGGTAGTCAATGCAGTCTCCCCCTTCCAGAACCAACGTCACCGTCAATTTGCCGTACACACTCCTCATTTCATACTTCAACTGAAAACCTTTGTAGGATTCTGGTGTTGTCACTTGCTCACAGGTGGCGTTATTTTGATCAATTTTGGCAGTCACGTTATAGTCGTTGCGAAATCCATTCATTTGTACCATATCTGCATCCATTTCTGTAATACAATAAAACATATATATATATATATATATATATATATATATATATATTATGTGCATATAACGTATCACACCAAATGTAACGTAATATTCGTTGATAAATTCCAATACTCTGCTACTGTAATACTATTTATCGGCATACAACAACATATTATGTTAAACTATTTCCCAGTTTCCCATGTATAACACAACATATATTCCGGTACAAATGACTACATTGACTAATTCCAGGTAGTAAAACAGAGTGCTTCCGTTTAACGGTCGTGTACACGAGCGACTAACTCGACAATTGTTTGTTAAATCAATCACGCCCAATCTACAAGAAGTGTCGTTTTATGATTGAAACAACAAACGACCAGGTTGATTGGTCAAAATAAAATATGTCGCTCAATATTCAGACAAATGATCTGTAAATCACATATCCTATTGCCTGACAATGTGTCCGTCAAGACATCAAGGCATGGATGCCGAACACGAGGAACGTTCAGACATTTTATTCGTAAGGAGTGTTAAGGAGACATGATGTACCCCGGAATGCTTGTTGGCAGAGTCATGTCTCCCTGGTAAAATTATGCACAAATATTACGTTGTTGACGTGGCAAAATTTGACTAACATCACGCGCAAACATTTGTTTCTGCCGTAAGCAAACCATGACCTACTAGTCGCACCAATTAGGCGTTCATGTCAACGACATTTTATTAAATATCGAGTCATCTCTTTGACATCATAGTCATTTAGTAAATCGTGAAAATGGGCAACTCGTGTACGATTTTAATCGCCCATCCCGCTAATAATGTAATTAGCGTGCTAGCACATAGCAATTCAGAGACGGATGACAGAGGCAGATTTATTGTGCACATACCAATATGTACCTTTCTGTGCAGAGTCATAGTGGTATCGTTGAATACCGATGCATGGCATGGTGTATATAATAACTATGTTGTTGACGGGTGTGTTAGAGAAGCCTAACTTCTAATTAGCAACTTCGATTTGTTTCGTTTCAGTAACGAACTGCATATACATGGCAATATTATACTGAACATAGGTACCGCAAAATGTTAACCATTTTGAACGCAAACATAATAATGAAACAAACGTACCGTTAAACACCTCGATTTCGGCTAAATTGAACACCTGATAAACTTCCGTCGCCGACAAGAACAAGTAGCGCCCCCTAGGTATGTGCGGATCTGCGCAGATGAAATCAATTGTCTGACCAACCCCCATGCCACCAGAGCTTGAGGCACATTTGACGAAATGAGACAACAGTGGATCTTTGTCTGTTTGTGGCTCTTCATCCGTTAGTCCAATGGTGAATTGCCTTAGTCGATTCGCTGAAACATAGAACACAATATGCGCCGAGTATCTTTCACAGCTGAATGAGGTAACGAGCTAGGCATGTTGCAATAATGTAAAACACGATCTGTGTAACAATATTACAGTCGTAATCACCAACATTGGATGAACATTGGAAGTGGATTCAATTAAAGAATAGATAGCCAAATATAGTGTCCCTTTATCTTTTATATATCATTCATAAAGAAGTGTTAATTTATTATTTAAGAAAATGGCTTATACGCCATCGTGGAAACATTTCTCTTAAACAATGAGCTCAACCTCAATAATCTTCAACAATCCATCATTAATCATGGTGTGTTGTTAAACATGAGGACAGTTTTCCGAAAAGTAAAAAAAAACATCAGCGAATGTCTGGTTGTCGTTACTTGGTGTTCAGAGGTTTTTTTGGTTAAAGAGAGACATTAATTCTATACCGCAAGCCCAAGCTTGTGTGGTCAAAATAATGTTTGTGAATCGGTCCGCTGATTTGTTTCAATTTTAGACTGTATACGTTTTAATATGGTCAAATATCACGGTTTAGTTTTCTCCTTAAATTACGCCCAAGTTTTATCGATATTCATTGAAACGCGAATCGCATTAGAACGGTAACATAATATTCCCGTGTTATCAAGTTGTTAAAAATATATTTAGTTGAAAATACGTATCGTGGTTGAAGGACAATTGTTTTTCTAGCATGCTAAGCTTAAACACGTTTTAATTTGGTAGGAGGACACTGTTAGAGTTGGACCCTAGTATTGTCAACCTGATTAGAAAACCATGTAGACTGTATACGCTCCAAACTGTGTCGTAGTGCTTTGAACATACGTCATTGGGCAGCTTGTTGCACGCATATTATAGTATATTATATTATTTATGTATCACCTATAGTTGTATGCAATCAAACAAATTGTTAACATTGTGAATGTTATATATTTTGTGGAAGGCTGCTTATTGCGTAAACCGAGGAAAATAAATTCAGTATTACACATGTTAAACCTATGAATGCAAATTAGATCTGCTCTTATGCATAACATATAAATACGCTAACGTTGGATCGTTGAAGGTTTATCTCCTCCATGGCTATTGCTATGGTAGGTGGACATAAGCCTATTGTTTCAGCGTCTGCTTCATGTTGCCAAGCAACCTCGTCCGTGACGCAGGGTCGGTTTACGAAGTACTTTGCCGCACGTGCGTGGTTTCTGCAATTGTTAAGTGGCGTTTTACGCTGTACCTGCGCATTATGTTTGATCGTATATACCGTTAATACGACTTCGTAACCCCTACTTGACCCAGTTGCATACATTTACAAGTGGTAAGCTTTCAGCTCGCAAAGTCGTGTTTATGATATAAACGGACTAATTGGAACGCAAAATAAGCACCAGCAACTTAAAATCGAATCTGCCTGCCACGGGCAGCCAGTGAAGTTCGTGTAACAGGAGCGTGGCACTGTCGCTATCAATGGTTGGTTGGTTGATTGGTTGGTTGATTGATTGGTTGCTTGGTTGGTTGATTGGTTGGTTGATTGGGTGGTTGGTTGGTTGGTCGGTCGGTCGGTCGGTCGGTCGGTCGGTCGGTCGGTCGGTCGGTCGGTCGGTCGGTCGGTCGGTCGGTCGGTCGGTCGGTCGGTCGGTCGGTCGGTCGGTCGGTCGGTCGGTCGGTCGGTCGGTCGGTCGGTCGGTCGGTCGGTCAGAAAATTACTACGTTAAACGCATACGATAAATGAATATATCAAACAAATTAGTAGCATATGTAAGTACAATAAATAGGTTAAGTACACTTTTGAATCGTGTCGATACCATCGCAGTTGGCGTCCCTGAATGCGAACCGTAGGGGAATCCTTCCTATCGGCCTTGTCACAGAATGGAGCCGGCGACAAGTATTCGACTTACTTGACTTAAACCATGATGCCTCGCGTTCCTCCTGGATGTCACATCCTTCTATTTATTTCTGTCTAGAGCACATCGCTCTGTTATTAAAAAGTTGGAGTCCACCGTCCTGTCTAACTTGGTTACTGCAAATCTTCCGCGGCTTTCCTCTTTTTCGTGTCCTTTGCAGTTTTCCGTGAAATATATTTTATGAGGGTTTCGTTTGGCATACGGCAAACGTGTCCAAATCACCGGAGTCGTCTATGTCTGATGACATCTGAGATGGATTCGGAGGTGAATGTATCCTCTCTCAACCGGCTATTCTACCTTAGTAATACATGTGATAGCCCGCAGGCACCACAAATCAAGAAACGTTAAGAGACTGTCTCTTGCGATCGTAGTATGCATATTTCTGCACAATAGATTACAGTAGGCAGTATAAAGGCCCAAAACCGATCATTGAACCATTATACCAGTAGATCTTAGTTTTTGCATCGTTGAGTACTGTGTCGGTAATAACACGATAGACCGCTAGATACACAATTAGGAGAACCATGACTTATATTCGTTCACTAACAAGCAACTAGTGAAGACTGAACACAACTGGTATGATGTGAGCCAGTCTGTGCGTTCTAATACTGAACCGGGATACCAAATGTTGAACCATCAATATTTTACGCAAGCAGTCCGATGTTATCAGGTTGAATCATTTACAACAATAACAATATTGATCCGTCGCTTAGGTCTGTCACGATCTGTTGACGTTGACAGGTCTGGCTGACTACACTAACAGAACGAATTTGTGTGTTGGTGTGTGTGTGCGTGCGCGTGCGCATGGCGTGTGCGGGTAGGTGTGTGTGTGTGTTTGTATTTGTGTGCGTGCGTGCGTGTGTGGCAATAGCAATCAGTTTTATAACAATGAGTTGAGTGCGAGTATGCATAGGTGAAATATTTTGGGAAAATTACCAACTTATTCATCTTTACAATATTCTATCTTCGGTCATATTGTTTGGTGCGTCATCAGTGTTGGTTGGGCCAAATGTGATGGCTGTGTCGTCAGTGGCGACTTTGTCAGCAATTGTATATGTGTCATCAGTGATGACATTATTTTGATCATCGACAAATCGTAAAGTAGCGCATTGCCACAATCCACGCGCCCCATGATTCATGCATGGATTACGCCATTACGTGTCCCAGTGATTAGGCATTTCCCGATACTGACGATACTTTGAATTTGGCAATATGCCACCTGGCAAGCACGGCATATACAGCATTTGATTTAGTGTTGTCGACTAGTGCAACACCAATGTAACGGATACCTGGGTTTCGGCATGACGGATTTGGTGAATCAGTCATCGTAGAGGTGTTCATGTATACAATTACGAACACCAGAACTGACGACGGCTATTATTTTATCTCGTACGTAAGAGGGTTGTGGACCTCTTTCATAATTTTACAACTGCTGTTAATTAAATTCACAAATAGTCTTCGCGAAGTAAATACACAGTGGCTGATATTTCATGATCATAATCGATGTGATATTATATGGAGCCCCGAAGCGCAACGATGATACGGGAGTATGATGGTTGAGAGTCATGCTACCCGTTTAATCAACTACTTTGACCCATTCATTTGAAGACTTGTAATATTTCTTGTGAAACACTTACCATATGTTTGATGGTTTCGATTAGTAACGCGTACCCAGGATACCAATTGCCCGTCATGTCCAAAGTCTACTGCCCACCAGTGTGGCCGTGATGAACCCGTATGAAAGTGAGTACTGTAGTTACCGTCATTGCCGTTAAACGCACCGACTGCGTCTTTATAGCGTGAACTCATGAACGAACGTTGACCCAGCGCAATGTTCACATGTGTCGCTACTACAACAGAACAAGGGACATACACGTGGTGTCAGTAGGGCTGACTTTTGTGGATAATCTTAATGTTTGTGAAAGTAATTCGGTTTAATAGTTGTATCACTATCGCAATGCTATTCTGATATTGTCATAAATGTGGTCATACTATTGTGATAGCATTATGCGTTTGCGAATACGTAGGAAATGCAGCTACAGAACATTATGCATGATTGGCGCCATTGCATTTTCTTGGAGGCGGATGATCATAACACTGTTTCCTCGTTGATGTCGCTGAGGCGTTAATCAATAATTCGTGTTAGGTTGGTAACAAATAAAATACTAACATAGAATTCAAACCATAAGCTTCCGTGTGTCACAACTACGTAGGGTTACATGTCTGCCGGAAATCGTTACTTTTGACGATCGCGATCAATGGTTTTATTTATGATGTTATTATTTTCTTAGTTGCAACTGGTTCTCTTCCATGTAACCGTCCTGTTTTCTGTTAGAAATAATAAACACGTAGCTACAATACACAGACTCACTTCAACAATTTGAGGCAATATGTAAAACACTACAATCTACTCACCGTGTTGGATCGTGAACTGGCTCAGAAGCGCTACAAAAACTATAACTATGATATCGTTAAACATGCATATGCTCCGCTGAAGAGCCATTGTTGATAAACGCTCTAACTCGGTGTATGTATCACGATTCTGGCAGTCCGGCTGCTCTTTTATGTGGAGTAGAAGCAAACAATCGCATGCCGACAAATGAGTATTAATAAACGTATGATTTGTGGTTCTCGCTGTCTGCAATCAGCGCATTGGTATTGATCCGTCGCTTATCTTATTAAATGTCTGCTGCCGTTGACGCGCCTGAATAATTTCACTAACCGAACGCGATAAATTATTTAGTTGCGCGCGCGCGCGCCTGTTTGTTGGTGTGCGTGCATGCGCGCGTGTGTGTGTGCGTGGACGCGTTTGTGTGCGTGTGTGTCTGTGTGTACGTATTAGTGCCTGCGTGGTCGCTTTTGTGAGATAACTACAATATTTGGCAAATATTACTAAACTTATATTGCTCCGAGTGCTTATTTTAAATATTCGAGTGTTAGGTATACCATTTCGTCTTTACAGGTTTCCCGGTGCTACATTAATTGTTGGCAAAATGTAGGTTTGCGTATGTGACAATGGGCAGACATGTTTACAGCTACATTTAATATTTTTACTAATGCATTTAATATGACAAATGTATGTGCTAGTAATTGTTATGGTTGACAAATTTTAATTCACTCATTATTAAAGTCACCCTCTGGACTGGGTAAAAATTACCTGAATGGCGAGGTGACCGTACTAGCGAAACAAAATTCTATACCGTACCTTAACAATAATAATAATTTGGGACTGTCTTAGGTGACCTTAATTGTGAGGTGACTGTATTACCAAAGTGACCGTAAAGCGAGGTTAGACTGCGTTAAGATTACAACTGATGTGGCGTTTACCTAAAAAGCAAAAATATAAAGGTAAGTTCTTATTTAGCGCAGTATCCTGTCCCCAGGGCTGTTCAAAGCGCTTTACAATTAATTCCCTGGCAGACATGTTCAACCGAAAACCATCTCAACTTATCTGGGAAACATTCTGCCACGCTGCAAATAATGCGCGAAGACTATTCGTACACAAATAACCATCACTGTATATAGCCAGGTACTCATTCATACAGCTGAGTAAACTGAAGCAATGTAAAATAAAGGAACTTGCCCAATGTTCGACACCGCCGCACAGTATTCGAACCCGCGTTCTCTCAGTCGAGATTCCGGAGCTCTTACCGCTGCGCTACTGCGCTCCGCACACTCTACTTCAGAGGTGATAAAATATAAACGTTACTATAATTGACAAGTCTCCAAATCAGCGGCGTTCGTTGGTTTGTTAACGTGGATATGGAACACTTCCTGCTAATCGAAATGAAACAGGCGTACGGTGTCGGTATGCCCGTATATTTTCCACAATCTTTGAAGGTTGTTGCAATGATGTACTTAATACTGAAGCTGATGGTGAGGCAGAAAATCTGACATACTTTAGCAAAACAATGACTTTGTGTGTGAAAATTGTACTTTAATGGCTTTGGTATACAAAGTATCGAAACCTCCACCGATTTTTAAAGGTGCGTCCGATGTGACTTGCTCATAACAAATGCACGCAAGACGAACTATTTACATCAGTGGTCACGAGAGATGGAAATGCTGTGTACATTTTTTAATCACGCTGCGTTTCATATTTGCATGTATCCGGCTGAAAGTTTGCATGTGATCTATCGGGCCCATTGAGATGGTTCGTAGATTAAGACATTTTCGAAATTCGTCTGGGTGAGAGCTTGGGGGGCTGAATATATAAAATGTGGTTTGTATTATATCATCGTAAAGATAATTATGTCATCTCCAGATATATCGCTGGGTATATACATCAATTTCGAATAGTTATTAACGTTTCAAAATCCTCGGCGTTTAAAAGACATCAGGTCTACCTGTCCTTAGTCACATCCGCACACTTCCAAGTAGCGCCCAATTTCGCATTTTTTATATTTCCTACAAATGGAGCTATGTGTCATTTTGTCATTTAGCGTCGAAATTATTGCCCGTCATTTACACTCACTCACTCATGTCGGCCACAGGGTTCGAACACTAGTGGCTTCAACCATCCGTCTCCAGACCCCTCTGTCTGCTATTGCTGTCTACAGCTCCTCCGTCTCTAGACCCACATCTTCCTTGAAGCAGTCGATGTAAGTTGCTGCTGGTCTTCCTACCTTGGTTCTTCCATGTGTCGATTGCCACAAGATGACCTGATATGCCAGTTCATCCTTATGTCTGTAGCAGTGTCCGGCAAATCTCAATCGTCTTCTTCTTTTTTATCAGTGACTTTACACATTCCGCATAGAGTTGCACAGTCTATTGCACCCATTTAGTTGTATACCTGCCAAATCTGAAAATCTCCGACTACACCCCGTCTTCTTGGGAAGTCAATATCCTAGAAAGCGTGATGAATCTCCTGGATTTCAACAAAAAATTTGGCAGATATTAGCCTATGTATTTGCAAAGTAAACACGTTAGTACCATCTGAAAATATAATAATGCGAAGTAATTTAAAAACAAAAACTACATCACACATGTGATGCGTGTACAATATTAATAGTAACGGGCCAATTACCTAATATTGCGGGACTCCACACTTCGATTTATTTATGTTGTTATTCCATTATTACAGAAGTAATATTTTTTGTCACATCGGCTTAAAAAATATTGAGGTTGAATAATGACTTCTGATGCGCTGCTCCCCATATTTTAGTATTGGTTGTGTCTCAATAAAATACATATATCTGTTGTTGAAAATTTGTTAAAATATTATTTATATTACGATAATATATATATATATAGATATACATTTGATTATAACTATTGATTATAATTATCCCCACAATGCTTTTCAGCTGAACGGTTTTGGTAACAGTTGCAATCTCGTTAAACTGTGGTGTATTTGCTGTGTCGTTATTTTGATGCAGTCTCAAACTCATACAACCGGAGTGACCCACTGGTCATTGATCAACGGATCCTTTCCAAACGATTCGCAATTGACTAGTCATTCCTGTAAAACAGGATATTGTGTGTAATGTTATCATTATGTATATATATATATGTATATATATATATATATCATGATGTGTATATTATAAGTTTGGTCGAGGTCGAGTGACGTCCCTCGTTAATTTATATATATTTATTCCGCCTCGTGCACCGTTGTCAGTTGTTTATTTTAATTCGTTATTCGGCTGTTCATATAAAAAATATTTTGTCATCTGCCGACAGACACACAAAAGGCTCTTGACAGACTCCCGATCATACGCCGGCACTTTACTCGATAGCGACCACCGTCTGCTCGTCGCAAAGCTCGACCTCAGGAAAATGTTCAACGTTTGGGGTCGAATCGAAAAGTTGCGCTCGGCGATACACGTTCGCTACAACACCGAGTTGTTAGGCAGCGATCCCTTCCGCGCACGGTTTCGTGACGTCGTGTCGGAAGCACTATCGGAAGTCAATACAAACACGTCAGCTAGATCGAGATGGAACACGGTAGAACATGTTCTGAAGTCGGCGGCGGAACTGACCATCGGTCGGACCGCCCCGGCGGCCAGACGAGATGTCCCACACTGTGTTGAAATGGCGGCAATGTCAGAGGAACAACGCAAGTTGAAACTATGACTGCAGAACACTCCAAACGCTATCCGCCGGTGCGAACTGAAGCGCCAGCGCAACACGATCTTCACGCTATGCGCCGAAAAGCTCGCGATAACGCCTCAGCGAGACTAGACAGGCTAGCGTCAGAAGTTGAACGTCTCCACGATGGCGCAAAAATGTTTCGTGCCGTTCATGAGATGACGAGAAAACCTGCCGTCATGCTAACGATCCACGACGACGCTGGACGCGTTATCTGTAACACAGCCGAACTGAACGCGCGGGTCACCGAACACTTTAGTCGCCAGTTCAGCGACGAAGCTATAGAAGAACTGCCTGCCTTCGCCGGAAGACCATCGCGACTGGCAGACCCAATCACAACAGAAGAAGACAAGCGAACGATCGGGAAGTTGAACAGCGGCCGAGCAGCACGGCCGACGTAGTCTTCATGTATCGTTGGCTCTGTGCTAAAGCGCAGCGTCAGCACGTATCAATCGAATTCATCGGCATCGATCAGAGTCGCGCCTTCGACACCATACGTCGCGACAAGCTGCTTGATACCAGAGCCATTGATATATAGAGTTTGGCCAATTGAAAACATGGGCGCCATTTTCGGTCCAGTTGCAGCGCAGCAGCGATAACGTTACATATACATCACGTTATGTCTAATTATTACTACACACATGTCTATGCATGTATGGATGACTGATTAATATTAGTTATGCTACTTTTACGAAATGTTTTCATACGTATTCTCTATTATAGCAGTTTAATTAATATTTATTTATATACTGGTGTGGTGGGAATATAAATCGTGCATCCTAATATTTTAGGTCGTTTTAACAATAAATCTGATCACAAAAAAGGTAAGAGGATCAGGAATGGCGAGATTTCAGTGATACAGTTTTTGACCTGGTACAAATTTCCCAGTCATGAGTATACTTAATAATTTGTATACGCACAATGCATGAAAATAAAAGTATTTTATATATATATATACATACACACATATTAAAATGGTCTACATGTCATACATTAAAATTAGAAGTAAAGATATTTCTTAATATAACAATATAATATGTTTAAATATTTTAAAGATATTTTGTGCATCACTTTGAAAGGGTGGAGAGTTGGTGTATAAGCCTTACAGCTTGTTAATGGGATGATGTGTCTCTGTGAACATTGCATAAAGATTGAGAGTGTTTGCTCCTCTGTTAAACGAATATGATGTTGTTATGGATTTGGTTATTATTATACAGACCAGTAGGCAACATATTAATATACAGTAGTAGCACTCAGCATGACTGTGTCTCTATGGGACCCTGTTTAAATATATACAGTGCGCTTCAGATAACTCAAACTGTCATTTTAGTTGACTTTTGCTTATGTCGATCTTTCTCTTTAGTCCCAGTCATATAAGACCATAAAACAGATCTTGATTAGTGGAGTTTCTGATAACTAGAAGTATTGCCACGGGTCCCTGGAAGTTCAACATATCCAAAATGCACTGTAGTATGTACATATTTAACACATATTGGCAAAATCGAATACCTTTATTCTCAAAGCTGCACATACACATTTTCACATGTAATTGACTTACAAAGTAACACTTTTAACAAGGTGAACTGTTTGCATTTAGCAATGTGTCTGAACTCCATAATGCCAACACGAATCTTACTGCCACGTTCATTACCAGATTTATGCAGTGTATTGGCATTTTTGCAATTCTTAACATCTTGGAGAATACAATGCGTACAATAGGTAATATAGTACCCTGAATATTTCAGAGACTTGATTGCAATGTTAAACCTCTCGGTCATTTCAACCACTCACAACTTCATATGTAATTTACTTACAAAGTAACACTTTTGAGAAGTAACATGTTGGCATTTAGCATGATGCCCACAATGCCATAATGACAAAATTAATCTTACAGTGCTAACAGGTGCAACATGTTACATTTCTATTTAATGCTTCGCCATATGTCCCATTGACATACTCTTACTGCCCAGTTCACTATCAGATTTATGCAGTGAATTTGCTTTCTTTCTTGTTGTTATAACGTCTTGGAAAATACAATGCGTACCACGGGTAATTTAGTACCCTGAAGGTTCAATCAGTCAATTCAACCTTGCATAACTTCACATCTAACTGACTTACAAAGTTAACACATTTAACAAGGTGAAATGTTGACATTTAGCATGGTGCCAACAACTATCACTACAACAACTACAACTACAAATGAACTTTACAGTGCAAATAAATGCAACGTGTCACATTTCTATTTAATATGTTTCACCATCTGTCTCATTGCCATACTCTTACTGCCTAGTTCACTACCGGATTTATGCATTGAATTTGCATTCTTCCTTGCAAGTCGTAACATCTTGGAAAATATATGCAGCCGAACAACAGTATATCGCCCAATCAGCTTATGTTTGATAGTATGACAAAGTGGGAGTTGGACTTCC
Source organism: Escarpia spicata (assembly GCA_963995525.1). Classification (NCBI taxonomy): domain Eukaryota; kingdom Metazoa; phylum Annelida; class Polychaeta; order Sabellida; family Siboglinidae; genus Escarpia; species Escarpia spicata. The sequence goes on along the minus strand of OZ023207.1, from coordinate 61,292,637 downwards.
ATAGTTGCCAATTCAAAAACATTCACCAAGAATGCCTTTACATTTCTTTGCGACATAAGAAGTTTTTCATGCTGTTGACGAAACACCATTTCACATGCCAACAATACCTGAAATGCTTGTTTTGTTGGATGGGTAAGGCTGCCATCCTTATACTCTTTAAACTGAGTTAGTTTGGCAGCATCAAGAGATGTAACAGTGGAACTAACAACACTCGAGATGCAATTGTCACAAACTTTGTCATGCTTCTGGATTTTTGATACACAGTATCCAGCTAGGTAGTATAAGCTGTTCTCTTCTGCACTACCAAGTTCCTTCACAGATTTCGCTTCAGAAAAGATCATTGGCTGTAACTGTAAGTCTGACTCTGCTAGCTTAGGTGAGACCTGCTGCTGATCAAGAAAGTCTGCCACAAACTCTCCTTCCTCATTCTCATAATTTCCAGTAGTAGATGTTTTCAGGAACTGGGCAACAGTCAATATTTTCAATGCGTATTTGAATTCAACTGGAGAGGGAACAGGGTTTTTCAGGCGTACACAGCTGAACAGATTTTCTAGACAATCCTGGGTAAATCTAGCTGTTAACAGATAACTGTGGCCCTTGTCAAGTAACTCATTCTGAATGTCTATGATAGACTGTGTTGATAGAATAACACCTGTTTGAACAGGTTTCCACTTATTACCAATTTGTATTCCAGTAAAAACTTGGATGACAGATTTGAGAAATGATATAGCACTGGCATGCTCCGAGGGATTAATTTTGCTTAGAGCCATTGTAGGGTGTCGACTGCACATAAGGTCGAACCACTTATTGACCAGTTCGATGAACCAGGCAGTTACAAGGTCAGCTGACTTTGTACCTGCATGGTTCGATTCTACTAGAAAATGAATTCCTGCTGACACTGATTTACTAAATATATTAAGGGCGTGCGACACTTTCATTTTATCAAAGTGGGAAGGGTTGAGAGCAGCACTTGTTAGTTTAGGGGCAATCTTCAGCTGCTGATCTTCCTGACTTTGTGCTAAAGCCTTAACTGGAGCAATGCTCACCTCTGAGCTGCACAAGTTGTTGCTTTCAACAGCATAGTCAGGAAGAGTGATAGTCTGACCACTGACAAGGGCTGCTTTCAAGTTTTTGATGACATGCGGGACATCAGCAATAAAGAACAACTCCCTGGATGGATCACACGGATGTTGTACCTTATTAACTGTGCGACTATGTTTACCGCATATAACACCAAAACTCTTCCACATGCTTCTGTTTGCAGAACCCATGTCACTAGTCACAGCAACTACATGTAATCATATAGCTGCTGCATGCTTGATTATATCTATGGCCATATCTTTAAGAGCAGTCCCATTGATAGAGTTCCCAGTATAATGATAGCCAACAATTTGTTTCCACCGAGTTGTTACACCACCTAGCATAAAAACGAGACCATGAGTAGCATTGCCGGTATGGCCTGGCAGGGTAATGTCACCTAGTAATTTACCACTACTTTGGTCAAATTCGACACTGGAGGTAAGTGCCATTTCATCTAAGGTCAAACAACACTCGCATTCTTGCGATTTCCACTGTTGTACTTTCAACTGTAATAAACTAAACACTTCATCTAGAACACCGGGTTCAAACACAACACCCTGCATTTTTCTCCGTAGCGTGCGCAATGACGGCAGGGGAAACTGTTGCTCTAACAACTGTTCATATCCAGTTGACCCACATGCAAAACGCAACTGCAAGGCTTTCTTTATAGTATTAGCACTCCATTTGCTACCGCGCATGCTCTTTCTACCTAGTGCACGTAGCTGGTCATCAGTAAATAATTTGCGTAAGGAAACCATGCACTTTGCGTGATTCTTAATCAGTTCCCTTTTCTCGCGTTTCACACGCTTCATTTGTTTTTGCAACAATGTCACCCTTATCTGCATGGCGCGCAGTTTCCTTTGTGCTTCTTTCAGCTCATGGCTTCTTTCAGATGGTGGCGATATGTCATCAGGGCATGTCGTGCTGCTAGTAGGTTTTGGACTGTCACTAGTAGTGCTACTTGTGTCACCTAGAATATAATAAAATGTTATGCAATACCAGTAGTGATTGTTAATTATCTCTGAACGAGGTACTTATTGAAACACTTGATTCTACATCACATCAAAGAATTGTTAACAAATTAATATATCCCACAGCCATTCATATGAATGAATCAGTAGTCTGTATTCCAATTAATGTTTGAGAAATGGCTTTTGACTATGCACAGTAGGAACAAAATGCTGTAGTCTTTGTTGTTGTGCTATATTTCAGGGTCATATCTCTAAGAATAATGGAAATTATTTGGTAGCTCAGAAGAAATTGAGGTTTTGTGTATGTGTGTGTGTGTGTGTGTGTGTGTGTGTGTGTGTGTGTGTGTGTGTGTGTGTGTGTGTGTGTGTGCGCGCGCGCGTGTGCATGTGTGTCTAACATGAATGGCAAATGGTTTAGTGGTGCAAAAATACACATTGGATTACTACTTAAACTTATGATTTCATAACATATCATAATGGAGAATTTGATTTTTTTGCAATGCCCTTTTGTCACTTTTTGTGACAAGCATGAGCAGGACGTATTGGCACAACTGACAATGTATTCTCAGCAACCACTTACTTTCACTTTCGTCATCCACCTTTGACGGAGTTGTCTGGGGACCTGCACAATATGGATGATCTGACGAAGACAGACAGGGAGATTTGGTGGCAGCAGCAGCAGCAGGATGATATCTGGGGAGTTTGCGCCTCTTTGGTGCTGGTTGATGACTGAAGATTGTTGGCACTGCGTTTGGCTTCAGTTTGCATTTTCCATCAACACGATGTGTTTCAAATTGGTCGTGTTCAAAATGAGCCTGAAATTAAATAAATGATTATTTGTAATAATCATGCCAGGAAAGTACTTTGATATTTACACATTTATTGCATTTGGACTTTGCCAAAAATATGTTTTCTAACCATGTAATATGATGTATAGAAATTATTTGCAGTGGTGGTCAATCATCATAAATATATCATTCAAAACAACTCATATACTTTTAGTAAATCACTTAAATTGATCAACCGATTACATAATAGTTAATTAATCTGCAAGTGTATCTCATATGCAATAATTTCTTCCAAATTTTGCTAAAATTGCATATTTACATAACCATAGCAAAAATAGCCACAACCTGCAAAAGCAGACATAGCCCATTCAAGCCATAATTATAATAATACCATTATGGGATCAGTAAACGCTTAAATAAATGCTGAATAGTTAAAAGGAAGTGGTAAACACCGACATTAACAACATGAGTGATATTATGAGTATGACTGGCATGCTTAGCCTTAGACAGGTAGTTAAACAAGCTAAGTCGCAGCATTAAAAAAAATATATATTCCTGGATCTCGCGCTAGCCTCCTATGTTTACCATTGCCATTGGCACTGAATCAAACAGCAAAGCCGAAAAACAACTTGCTTTTTTTACCAAACTCATCTATCCATAATCAGGTTAATAAAAAACAGGGCCGGGCCTATAGCATATGTCATAAGACATAACTGCTTAATAATACAACATGGACAATTTTAATCATAAGTGGCATAAATAAAAAAAACGTTGCGTACCTACCAAACTTATTATCGTATACTATATATATATAACGCAACTAATGGCGCTTTAATGAAAAAATACAAAACGCTATAAGGGAAGTAAGCAAACGGGACTGTATTATTATGGGGGACTTTAACCATGGGCATATACAATGGAAATCTCTACAGAGTATGGGAAGTGAGGACCACAAGTTTTTAGTTTTAGTATTAGATAATTTCCTTTCTCAACATGTACTAGAACCAACCAGGGGTGAGAATGTGTTAGACATAGTTTTGTCCTCACAGAAAGAATTAGTTGACAATGTCAAGATATATGAGCCACTGGGGAGTAGTGATCACAACCAGATACATTTTACCATCAAAGTAAAATCAGAAAGGAATAGTAAAAAGCAGTATAGGAGAAATTTCCACAAAGGAAGGTATAAGGACATGAGGAAATATTTAGCAAAGATAGACTGGAATAACACACTGAAAAATAAGACAGCAACAGAATGCTGGAATATCTTAAATAGTGAAATTAAGTGCATAGTCGATAAATTTGTACCTTTCAAAAAACAAGGGAAACGGTCTAAAAAGAAACACTTATCAAAAGAAGCCATTAGAAAAATTAAGTATAAACAAATGATGTGGAAGTCATATAGATGTACTGGAAAGGATGAAGACTACAACATTTATAAAGAAGCACTTAATCAAGCTACAGCTGAAATTAGAAATTCAAAGAGAAGCTATGAAAAAAAATTAGCTAGTAATATAAAACATGACAGTAAGAGTTTTTATGCGTATATTCGAAGCAAACAGAAAGTTCAGGATAAGGTCGGTCCTCTAGAAGATAGTGCTGGAAATACAATATCAGAGGGATTCTTAATGGCAGAAGACCTGAATGAGTATTTTAGTTCAGTGTTTACCAGGGAAGATATTACGTACGCTAGAGATCTAGAATATGAATATCGCATGGAAACGTTTGCCACCGCTTTTTCTTTAAACGAGCTTTTCCTATTGCGTACGGCAAAATTGCGAACCACTACTATTGCATGATTAACCTTGAATATCGCCACCTACCTCGCACAGTTTTGAGCCCCCTGGCTTTGGTATCCAACCTTCCCGTTTTAATTTCGCTTCCCATACGTTCCTCCTGCTTTTATTGAAAGGAAACCCGAATAAGCGTACACCAGTTTCGCTACGATTAGAGCATCCCCAAGCAGAACAACACGGCATTGCATCCTGTTCTCCCTTGAGGACGCATTGGACCGAAAATGGCGTCCACAGTCATCGACCAATCAGAAATCGGAACCTCAATGGCCAAACTCTATATATCAATGGCTCTGCTTGATACGCTACAAACATTCCTCGGCGAGTCGGAACTGCGGATGATTCGCTTCCTACTCGCCGCCACGTCGCTCGAGCCACGTCTCTCAACAATCGATTGTCATTCATTCGCCACATCCATCGGAACGCCGCAAGGCAACAGCCTCAGCCCGGTGTTATTCATTGTGTACCTCGAAGCGGAACTCCGTGACCTTCGTTCGCGCCTCCCGACACGTCCACCAGCCGATGCCATCCTACCGCTGAACGTCGAGTACGCTGACGACACGGACTTCGTCAGCTCTTCTCGTTCGTTCCTCGACGAGATCGAGCGCATCGCGCCAGCTTGCTTGGCGGAGTGGTCGCTGACGATCAACGCATCGAAAACAGAACGAACAAGTACAAGAACAAGAACTCCGTATGCCACCCGATGCACCCGCTCAGCGAGCGATCGACAACTATTTCGCCGTGGACACAGGTGTCACGACATACATGGGTCGACCGCGAACGACACTGCCGACAGCGTTGAGCACGGAACTGCGACGCATAGGCCGTAAGCTACGTTGCCGTGCCGATGTCGACGCTCTGCGCGCACTCGACCGTGAACAGTAGCGACAATTGGGGCTGGCCATTTCAAAATAAGAAAGCACCATATGAATCCATGGAATTGACAATTTTAAATTATTTATTTACATTTGTATTACTTTTTACTGCAATTTCTACTGACTTTTTAACGATTAGTTTATATATATTTTTTTCATATGGACATTTTAATTATACATGTATCTATTCATTTAAATATTTTTATTAATTTATTTATTCCACTTCTACAAAGGAACTGTGATGGTACATTTCGTGCGGAATGGCACCGGCGAAACAAACGCGAACCTTATCACGTCTGCCACGCGAAAGTGCACATAATAATAATAATGACAAGTGACCAGTAAATGGTTTATCTATCCTGAAATAATCGCATATAACGTTACGATCAGTCGTCTAACTTTCTGACGAGAACGCAGACAATTTTATAACAGGAGAAAAGTACGTAAATAAAAGGGCTACGTTTCTTTCGTGGGATCGACAGTTTTGGACCGTCAATGAATCTAAGAGAAATATAGCAAATGTGACAGTATTGATTCTCGTAACGCGTAAGCATATTTACATTTTCTTCAATCGATGCTGTGTAAACGCGATGAAAAACGTCGCACTGAACATAGCACTGGCGTAAAGATCACGCTAGCATGTGTGTTAATGCGACCTACAATACACAGTCCAACTCGAAACAAAATTATGGAAGTGATATGCATGCGCGTTACAGGGGAGACCGGGGAACAATGTGTCGGAACTTGTTTAATTGTTTAATGATTGCACGGTTCATTTCTAAAACAAAAACTCAAGCAGCAAAGGTAATGTCTTATGGAGCGCGGTATCCAGTCCACACGACTGCTCAAAGCGCTTTACATTTTACTCACTTGCAGACATGTTCAATCGACCTCCATCTAGACTCGTCGAATACCCACTATTTTGTTGGATGAGTGTGAAATGAAATACGCTGTGCCAGAGAACACGGTCAGGGGAATATATAACGAGACTGCTGAGTTATGTCAGTCTGACACTTTATGTTAGTTTGAATATTCAGCAGCCATTTGTACACTGTATTGTTTGAGATAAGCAAATGTGAACATTTTCACATTGCTTAACCTTAAACACAACGCCTTGAATTATTCGTACAAAGTGTGTTTGTGTGTGCGGACGCATGTGTAGGTGTGTGTACGTGTTTACGTGAGTTTACGTGCGTGTTTGCGTGTGTATGTGTGTGTGTGACTATGTGTGTGTATCTGTGTGTGTGTATGTGAGTGTGTATGTGTATGGGTGTGCGTGTGCACGTGTGCGTGCGTGTGCGAGTGCGCATGCGAATGCGAATGCGCGTGCGTTAGTTTGTGTGTGTGTGCGCGCGCGTGTGTGTGTGTGTGTGTGTGTGTGTGTGCGTTCGTTTCACGACGGATCAATATTATCCCTTTCGTTGTGTTACGCCTGAATGGATCAAGCCAGCGTTTCGGCACTTCTAAATTATTTAATCCATCCGATCTATTGTATCCAGATGCCACGACAAATGTTTGTCAGGGTAACTGTAAACTGTAAACGACTAGATAGCAATCAATAACTGCCAGGGAACGGAGTGCGGCGAGAATCTCTTCGCTCCCACAGCTGCCTAACACCTTTGCCCACGCATCTTTCGATCCAGTGCTTCTACACGGGCTTGATCAACGCTAGGATTAAGAGAATAATAATACACCAACCGAAGAGAAGTAATTTTAGTTATGCACCGGGTAAGATGCGTGGTCTACTGGATGGGAGTTGGTGCGTTTATAGTGACCTCAGGTGACCGATCAACCTTAACCCCTTACTCGACGCACGCGGCGACTGAGTTACATAATTACTCGTTTTTTTTTTGCTGTAGCGACCGTTATTCCAATTACTTATATGCTCCCCTACGGTGCTGAACAGCGAGCGTACATCTGTGAGTGACCAGAGCTGAATAATTGGATTTGATCACTTGTCTGATTAAATGTTATTTGTAGAAATGTGTAGTTGTAAACGTTGTAGCATTATACAAAGGGCTACGTAGTTTTGATCTAAGTAAATGAATTACTTTTTTATATTGGATTTAATAATATAATTTGAACTGTTGTGTCACACATAATTATACACGTTGACATGATAATACATTTTAATTATGTAATTCGTGAATGCATGACTCATTTCCATGAATGTATTATTTAAAAAAATATGTTTGGAAATTATGACTCCAAGATCAACATACGAATTTGGAACCATCCCAATGCGCCGGCATCTTCACCCCAACGAATTTCAAAAAATATATATATATAAATCTACGCACCCCTCCCCCCCCCCCCCCCCTCCCTCTCTCCCAATAGGCCTGATATATCACACACAACAATGCGGCTTCATACACACCAAACATACGGAGATATGTGTCAGTTAAACAATTATAAAACTAAGCGTATCACTAAGGCAAAGTATAATATAAAAGGGTCACCATGTTTAAGCTGGCCGAACGCATGCACTAACATTTGGCATGTACACACGTACAGGTATACGTAACACCCAAAACGGAACCGGAACTTACTTTCGACACGTGTATAAGCGGGCCGAAAGTAGGCGCTAACCTTTGCCATGTACATCCGCATACGTAATACGCAAAACGGAACCGAAACTTACTTTCAGACCGGAACTTACTTCCAGACCAGTACACCGGCGCCCTATCGCGCGACCGCCACTCCCCAACAAGCCATGAGACCTGGGCCGCGTTCAGACGTCGCGCCGCACCACAACGGCTCGATCTATCGCAATACGATGCTAGAAATCGAACGGTTAAAGTTTACGTACCGCGACGTTCGCCGCATTCAAAATGGATGCTACTGATTTCGAATGTGTTTTTCGACGCAAATGCGTCACCGCTCCAATTAGGAACACCTAGGTTTTGTAAAAAGCCCACCGTTTCAAACTTGACTGTGAACTGAAGCCCTAGAAAGCACCAACAATTGTAGTTAAAAAGAATCATCATCGAATACGAAACTAATTACGGTCATCACTGTGTACGCGCTGTCGCGGCGCGGAGTCAGCACGACGTAACTTTGAACGGCAAAATCAACATACGGGGCAAAAACGACACCGCGGTGCGGCGTGGTGGCGAACTCTGAACGCGGCCCTGATGATAAAGCATAACTGCTTTAGAAAACCGAACCCAAGGACGTTTAATTAATACTGGCAGCAAGGAACATATATAGCCAAGGAGAGTTGAACGTATAGCAGCATATGAACTACGAGCCAACAGATCTGATGAGTAGGTAAGCCTGCATGAAACATACTTCCAAGTACGATTGCACTCATTCACACATGCACTCATGAATGCGTGCACGCATGTGTGCATGTCAGAATGCATGCATGTACGCATACACATGCACGCTGGCTTGCATACATACCTACATACCTACATACATACATACATACCTACATCAATGCATTCGTACATGCAAGCACACATGCATACACACATAAACACATACACACATACAAACATACAAACATACACACACACACACACACACACAAACACGAACACGCACACGCACACGCACGCACGCACGCACGCACACATTCGAATGCTCAGTCATGAAAACACTCGCACATGAAAACACGCGCTCACATACACAATCACACTTACACATGTATACAAACATATATGCACACATACCACGCATTCAAATATATGCACACATACATACGCATACATGCGCATACACACTCGCAGGCGCACTCACATGCACGTACACACTCAAAGAAACACGCTCACACGCGCGCGCGCGCACACGCACTCACACAAAACACAAACACACACACACGCGCCTATGTGTAATCTAAACAAAGTGTTACCGAGTGGCTATTTATGTTGCGTGTGACTAACTGATAGGCTACCAAACAGTAGCTGACACATGGCGATGTACTGATATTGCTTTTCGCAGCTGCGATATATGGGTTCCAGAAAGCATATTGACCTTCCATACAGTTCTACCATAGGTTCACAGACCAATAACTTAATAAATAATCATGTAATATCAGTTGCATTTTTTTGAGATCAGCTATAATTTCAACTAAATGATAAACTTGTGTTCATGCATTTACACAATGAATTCAGCCAGTACTATCCAATGAGATAAGAACGGCGGATCCATAGAGTCACGACCTGCAGACTACAGACAGCGATATGGACATTAAGTATTTCTCTAATATATTATAGATAGAGAGCATGCAACTTATCATGACATATGTCATTTCGCTGTCATATTACATTAACACAGCACAGTATGTACGTGTGTACGTGTGTACGTGTGTACGTGTGTACGTGCGTACGTACGTACGTACGTCCGTATGAATGCATGTATTTATGTATATATGTATGAACACTATGTGTGTACGCATGCATGAATGCATGCACTCACGGACGCACGTAACCTTGCACGCACCCACGCGCGCAGCACGTGCGAAATTGATTGTGGTATGTGCTTTTGTTCTTACACGCAGACATGCACATGTATATGATTATATACGTGCCTGTGTACGTGTGTGCGCGCGTGCGCGCGTGCGGCAACAAGGAATTAATTATGGAATTAGAACCTTTCTCTTGCGTCTGTGTTTCAAATAATACATGATATTGCTGTATGTACACATTCAGTCTATACATATGTTGGAAACATTGTTTTGAGGGACCGATTTTTGTTGTCCCCATACTTGCTGTTTATTACGATATCCGAGATAAGCAAAACACAAACAGATCAAGAACCATGATATTAGAAGGACTTAATGTTCCTATGATACAGGGAATGGTCATATCTATGTAAGGACAACCATTTCGATACTACTTCCAACCACAAAATCATTATACATGTTTGAAATCACAGAGATTATACGAATTTTTAGAGAAATGTTGATTACGAAATCCGGTTTCTCCTAAATTATATACTTTTCACCCTATTTGTCACCAGAACCAATTATGCTACACGAAGTCAAATAATACAAATTGCCCGACACCCATACCTTTTGGAAAACGCGTTTGTGGTATTGATAGTTAAGGGGCGCATCCTCAAGAAACACCTCAATTGTTCACATTTCTCTACAAGTACCATTTTTGGATTAGCATTACATATGGATATGACATTTCATTTTTTGGTAGAGCCAAGCTGAGCTGCCGCTGTATCGGCCGTATTGGGCAGATTCAATATGGCCGCCGTCCAGAGATAGGCTGTGTAACAATTTGAGAACCAAAAGTAGTAGAACCATAAATTTGACCACTTTTTGTTTTTTTAGTATGGGTACCCATATCTGGAGTTATTTGGCCGATTCCAGGTCGAGGTCACATGATAAAATCACATTCAAGGCTTTTTTGGCTCAAAATAAAACAATTAGCATAAGATCACTGTATAGAACGTTATATCGCAAGCATATTATCCAAACTTTATCAAACGATATCAATGTCAGTGTGTTGCAATAATAAATATAATATATGTTTTGACAACTGCTGCTCCTTGAGGAAAATGCACCTTAGTCAATGTCGGCTTAAGACGTAGGCATACGAGCTTGCAGTATGAATATTCTGCGTCCATTGATATACTCGTTTGTCATGGCAGATGTCTCTTAGTTCTGTTACAGTGATTTTTCTAATCTATATCATTATTATGAATAAAATGCACTTAAATCCTAATCTGGCCAATCACCTTGCTACAAAACGTCTCCTGATATTAAACTGGCTGATGCAGATAATATTGAGGAGGGATATTATGGCAGATGAAAATGATTGAAATGAGAGACAAAACGGCCAAGAAGCACTCCCCTGAAATTGTCTACAAAGAAAATAACGTTTTGTAAAGACGCAGGTACGTAAGACTCTATTGTAATCCCATAGCTTTGAACAGATTGAAGCAGATTGTACTCAGAAATGATTTCAACGTATAACGCTTTACTGGTTTCTCAGACATATGTATGCGATCATTTCGAGTTAACAGTGCTTTAGGCAGCAACCTTGTTATTTCCGATTTGCACTGTGCGTGTTTTCAATGTGCAGTTTAAACTGACCGTGAAGACTTACTAACACTGCCCATCAATTTACACATCTGAAGTTGGACTTATAATAGTTGCGTGTCATGGAGCGTTCAAATCAGTGCCCATTTTTGTGTTGTCACAATTTTTCGATTGCATCGGTGACATTATTTATGTTGAACTGGCTGTAACAGCTGTTAGTCAGACTAGTTAGCATATCATCGTTCAATGTATGCGTTCTAAGCTTGAGAAAAACGACACTATACCGTAGTATAACGAATTTCGCGACACACGAACTTGGCCTGGGACACTAGTATACATAATATTTGTATATATTATATTAAGTGCCGTTAGTCTCATTCATTAATCATTGTGACACTCATTTCACAGGGCATTGGGGCAGACCGTGATCAGAACCCAACCAGCCTAGTACAGATAAGTTTTAACGTTCCAATGCAACGTCACAAGATTGCCGTCGACAATCATTGCAGACCTGTCGCAACAGTATGACACTTCCTTGCAAGAACTGTTAGACAGCCACGCACCATTGATCACACGGTCAATTACTGTGCGCCCCAACACGCCTTGGGACACAATGGAATTATCGCTTGCTAAGCGAAAGCTCAGACACGCAGAGCGGAAATGGAGACTGATTCACCGAGATATCTACACTGGACAACGAGAAATTTACAAACAGCAAATACAATCTGTGAAAGCCAAATTCTACACACACAAAATTGATGAATATGCACGTAACAACAAAGCACTTTTCAGGATCATGGATGACTTGGTGAAGAGAAAAACTGCTCAAAAATTGCCCAGTTCTGTGTCTGGTATAGCACAACTGGCAGATGACTTTCTCGTGCACTTCACACGCAAAATGTTAGACATTCGCAGCCAGTTAGCGAATTGACGCTTGCAACCTGTCAACGCTGAGTACGTGCATTGTGAACAGTCTTACACACAGTCAATGCGTTTTTCGGCATCACCACAGACGGCGTTCTCTCTTTGGTGAGGAAGTGTCCAAAAAAATCAAGCGCGCATGATCCACCACTTTCTACCTCTCTCGTGAAAGCCAACATTAACATTCTTGCGCCGACATTAGCTACAATCATCACCATGTTGCTCAACTCAGGGTTCGTGCCCGCCAACTTCAAACATGCTGTGATCACACCACTATTAAAGAAACCAAACCTTGATTCAGACTCGATGAACAACTACCGGCCTATATCGAACTTGTCATTTGTTTCAAAGTTACTGGAGCGCCACGTAGTAGTCCATCTTCGCCAGCATCTAGACAACAACAGTTTGATGGACATTTTCCAAAGTGCATACGGACAACATCACAGCACTAAGACAGCACTGATACGCATTCAGACTGACCATCTCTTTTCCCTTAACAAAAGGAAAGGTGTGCTGGCAGTGCTGCTCGATATGTTTGTGACGTTTGATACTGTTGACCACTCGATTTTAATCAACCAGCTGCGCAGCATAGGTATTGAAGGCATTGCACTGAAATGGCTGGAACTATACTTGTCGAACCGGACTCAGTGAGTGTGCATTAGTGGCCACAACTCGCATAGAACATTGATCGAGTCTGGCATCCCACAAGGGTATGTGCATCCTCGTCTTCATCTACACTCTGCCATTCGGTGCTATCTTCTGAAGGCACAAGCTGAAAACCATTTTTTGCAGATGACGCCCAACTGTATGTTGCCCTGCATGGAACGCGGGATGTAGAGGCCATTAATGCGGTTGACCGCATCGAGCAATGCATCGAAGAAGCGAAGCTGTCAATCCACAATCTACTGCTGATCGAAAACACGACCGAGGCTATTATCATGACGGCACCAAATCGTAAACACCTGCTTGACATTTCGTGTGTTAGTGTATGCGGATGTAACATTGTTCCGTCACCGACCATCCGCAACATCGGGATTACAATCGACCCTGGACTAACAATGTCGTCACACGTGTCACGGATGTGCAAGTCAGCGTACTACCATTTCTACGTAATTTAAAAAATAAGACATTGTCTTACCACTGATGCGTGTAAGACACTAATCCACGCCCTGGTGACATCGCGGCTGGACTACAGTAACGCGGTCCTGTACGGCATCACCGAGGCACTTATGAACAAATCGCAGATGGTACAGAACTCGGCAGCAAGACTAATTTCAAGACACCGAAAGCACCAGCACATAACACCTGTGCTGCGAATTGCATTGGCTTCCAGTTCACTGGCGTATCCAGTACAAACTGCTGGTCTTTGTTTTCACGGCTTTACATGGTCTTGCTCCAGCGTATATCTAAGATCTTATAACACCGTATACGCCCACCCGCAACCTTCGATCTGCTGATCTACACCTGCTTGTATTCTCGCGCTACAACTTAGAGGGTAATGGCGGACGAGCTTTCTCCCTGTCTGGACCTACGCTCTGGAACGCTCTGCCAATAAACGTTCGTCAAATAGACACTTTGAATACAGTCAAAACTTATCTTAAAACTTACCTATTTAAGCAAGCGTACTTCGACTATAGTCCAGGACTTTTATGGTTGGACCTGGAACAAATTACAACAGAAGCAATTTCAACTGTTTTGGTTACATTGAAGGTATCTATAAAACATATCAAAAGTCTTCAGCGATGAAAATTGGGGAAGTGACTTGAAACGAGGTATCAACATTTCCTATTTACCCCATATTAAACAGCATTAATATGTATATTTGAAAGTGCATATTTTGCTAATATTCAATGTAGCGTCTATTAAATTTCATAATGATTGAAACTGGGTATTCATAATATTCATATGAATGTATCTAAACACACTACAGAGGTGCCATCTGCTGGACCAACCCAGAGAACACACGCGAAGACGGTAAAAAATAAGTAGGCTTGCATAACGATACTTTCACGTTTTATGTATGCGCCCCTTCAATTAAATAATTTATGTTTAGTCACATCAATGCTAACACTTTCTCTCGTGATATCGTATTAACGAATAGCCACAACGCTGCAGTATTTATACATATTTGCAAAGTATGAAAAAAAATGAGCTGAGCAATAATAAACTGTTATCGAATATGGGTTCCGGGTTTTGTGCTACGTTGTCACGCTGAACGCTTGCATGTAATAGTATAATATGAAATAATAATATATTTATATAATGTACATAATGTATATTAATGATTGATAACATACATACAACATCTATATAAACATATTTGTTGTTTTTAAGATGATTGTCTTGTTGCTTGAAGCATGGCAGAATTAGAAACGGATTCATGTGTGTTCTACAAGGTATCCCTAAGTAATGGCCATGCAACAGTATCCCTTCGCGAGAAGGGTAGCCAAGGCATCAATAAAGCTAGCAAACAGCGTAGAGAATCCATTGAGACTGTTCCCGGACAAGCGGTGCACCAGGAATGCCGTTATTCGTACTGCAATCCGACGAAAGTTGAAGATATGTCCCGGAGATATGGCGCTATAGAAATGCTAGCAATAATTATAAATAATAATAATAATAATAATCACAAGGCAAGAAAAACAGCATGCCCTTCTTGGATGCACAGTTCACCAGAAAGGAAGATGCCAGTGTGAAGTCTACAGTGTACGGGAAAATGGCAGTGTGAAGTCTACAGTGTACAGGAAGATGTCAGTGTGAAGTCTACAGTGTACAGGAAGATGGCAGTGTGAAGTCTACAGTGTACAGGAAGATGGCAGTGTGAAGTCTACAGTGTACAGGAAGATGGTAGCGTGAAGTCTACAGTGTACAGGAAGATGGCAGTGTGAAGTCTACAGTGTACAGGAAGATGCCAGTGTGAAGTCTACAGTGTACAGGAAGATGCCAGTGTGAAGTCTACAGTGTACAGGAAGATGGCAGTGTAAAGTCCACAGTGTACAGGAAGATGGCAGTGTAAAATATACAGTGTACAGGAAGATGGCAGTGTGAAGTCTACAGTGTACAGGAAGATGGCAGTGTGAAGTCTACAGTGTACAGGAAGATGGCAGTGTGAAGTCTACAGTGTACAGAAAGATGGCAGTGTGAAGTCTACAGTAAACAGGAAGATGGCAGTGTGAAGTCTACAGTGTACAGGAATATGGCAGTGTGAAGTCTACATTGTACAGAAAGATGCCAGTGTGAAGTCTACAGTGTACAGGAAGATGCCAGTGTGAAGTCTACAGTGTACAGGAAGATGGCAGTGTGAAGTCTACAGTGTACAGGAAGATGGCAGTGTGAAGTCTACAGTGTACAGAAAGATGGCAGTGTGAAGTCTACAGTGTACAGAAAGATGGCAGTGTGAAGTCTACAGTAAACAGGAAGATGGCAGTGTGAAGTCTACAGTGTACAGGAATATGGCAGTGTGAAGTCTACATTGTACAGAAAGATGCCAGTGTGAAGTCTACAGTGTACAGGAAGATGCCAGTGTGAAGTCTACAGTGTACAGGAAGATGGTAGTGTGAAGTCTACAGTGTACAGGAAGATGGCAGTGTGAAGTCTATAGTGTACAGGAAGATGGCAGTGTGAAGTCTACAGTGTACAGGAAGATGGTAGTGTGAAGTCTACAGTGTACAGGAATATGTCAGTGTGAAGTCTACAGTAAACAGGAAGATGGCAGTGTGAAGTTTAGAGTGTACAGGAAGATGGCAGTGTGAAGTCTACAGTGTACAGGAAGATGGCAGTGTGAAGTCTACAGTGTACAGGAAGATGGCAGTGTGAAGTCTACAGTGTACAGGAATATGGCAGTGTGAAGTCTACATTGTACAGAAAGATGCCAGTGTGAAGTCTACAGTGTACAGGAAGATGCCAGTGTGAAGTCTACAGTGTACAGGAAGATGGCAGTGTGAAGTCCACAGTGTACAGGAAGATGGCAGTGTGAAGTCTACAGTGTACAGGAAGATGGCAGTGTTAAGTCTACAGTGTACAGGAAGATGCCAGTGTGAAGTCTACAGTGTACAGGAAGATGGCAGTGTGAAGTCCACAGTGTACAGGAAGATGGCAGTGTAAAGTCTACAGTGTACAGGAAGATGGCAGTGTGAAGTCTACAGTGTACAGGAAGATGGCAGTGTGAAGTCTACAGTGTCCAGGAAGATGGCAGTGTGAAGTCTACAGTGTACAGGAAGATGGCAGTGTGAAGTCTACATTGTACAGGAAGATGGTAGTGTGAAGTCTACAGTGTACAGGAAGATGGCAGTGTGAAGTCTATAGTGTACAGGAAGATGGCAGTGTGAAGTCTACACTGTACAGGAAGATGGTAGTGTGAAGTCTACAGTGTACAGAAAGATGGCAGTGTGAAGTCTACAGTAAACAGGAAGATGGCAGTGTGAAGTTTACAGTGTACAGGAAGATGGCAGTGTGAAGTCTACAGTGTACAGTAAGATGGCAGTGTGAAGTCTACATTGTACAGGAAGATGCCAGTGTGAAGTCTACAGTGTACAGGAAGATGCCAGTGTGAAGTCTACAGTGTACAGGAAGATGGCAGTGTGAAGTCCACAGTGTACAGGAAGATGGCAGTGTGAAGTCTACAGTGTACAGGAAGATGGCAGTGTTAAGTCTACAGTGTACAGGAAGATGGCAGTGTGAAGTCTACAGTGTACAGGAAGATGGTAGTGTGAAGTATACAGTGTACAGGAAGATGGCAGTGTGAAGTCTACAGTGTACAGAAAGATGGCAGTGTGAAGTCTACAGTAAACAGGAAGATGGCAGTGTGAAGTCTACAGTGTACAGGAATATGGCAGTGTGAAGTCTACATTGTACAGAAAGATGCCAGTGTGAAGTCTACAGTGTACAGGAAGATGCCAGTGTGAAGTCTACAGTGTACAGGAAGATGGCAGTGTGAAGTCTACAGTGTACAGGAAGATGGCAGTGTGAAGTCTACAGTGTACAGAAAGATGGCAGTGTGAAGTCTACAGTGTACAGAAAGATGGCAGTGTGAAGTCTACAGTAAACAGGAAGATGGCAGTGTGAAGTCTACAGTGTACAGGAATATGGCAGTGTGAAGTCTACATTGTACAGAAAGATGCCAGTGTGAAGTCTACAGTGTACAGGAAGATGCCAGTGTGAAGTCTACAGTGTACAGGAAGATGGTAGTGTGAAGTCTACAGTGTACAGGAAGATGGCAGTGTGAAGTCTATAGTGTACAGGAAGATGGCAGTGTGAAGTCTACAGTGTACAGGAAGATGGTAGTGTGAAGTCTACAGTGTACAGGAATATGTCAGTGTGAAGTCTACAGTAAACAGGAAGATGGCAGTGTGAAGTTTAGAGTGTACAGGAAGATGGCAGTGTGAAGTCTACAGTGTACAGGAAGATGGCAGTGTGAAGTCTACAGTGTACAGGAAGATGGCAGTGTGAAGTCTACAGTGTACAGGAATATGGCAGTGTGAAGTCTACATTGTACAGAAAGATGCCAGTGTGAAGTCTACAGTGTACAGGAAGATGCCAGTGTGAAGTCTACAGTGTACAGGAAGATGGCAGTGTGAAGTCCACAGTGTACAGGAAGATGGCAGTGTGAAGTCTACAGTGTACAGGAAGATGGCAGTGTTAAGTCTACAGTGTACAGGAAGATGCCAGTGTGAAGTCTACAGTGTACAGGAAGATGGCAGTGTGAAGTCCACAGTGTACAGGAAGATGGCAGTGTAAAGTCTACAGTGTACAGGAAGATGGCAGTGTGAAGTCTACAGTGTACAGGAAGATGGCAGTGTGAAGTCTACAGTGTCCAGGAAGATGGCAGTGTGAAGTCTACAGTGTACAGGAAGATGGCAGTGTGAAGTCTACATTGTACAGGAAGATGGTAGTGTGAAGTCTACAGTGTACAGGAAGATGGCAGTGTGAAGTCTATAGTGTACAGGAAGATGGCAGTGTGAAGTCTACAGTGTACAGGAAGATGGTAGTGTGAAGTCTACAGTGTACAGAAAGATGGCAGTGTGAAGTCTACAGTAAACAGGAAGATGGCAGTGTGAAGTTTACAGTGTACAGGAAGATGGCAGTGTGAAGTCTACAGTGTACAGTAAGATGGCAGTGTGAAGTCTACATTGTACAGGAAGATGCCAGTGTGAAGTCTACAGTGTACAGGAAGATGCCAGTGTGAAGTCTACAGTGTACAGGAAGATGGCAGTGTGAAGTCCACAGTGTACAGGAAGATGGCAGTGTGAAGTCTACAGTGTACAGGAAGATGGCAGTGTTAAGTCTACAGTGTACAGGAAGATGGCAGTGTGAAGTCTACAGTGTACAGGAAGATGGTAGTGTGAAGTATACAGTGTACAGGAAGATGGCAGTGTGAAGTCTACAGTGTACAGGAAGATGGCAGTGTGAAGTCCACAGTGTACAGGAAGATGGCAGTGTGAAGTCTACAGTGTACAGGAAGATGGCAGTGTGAAGTCTACAGTGTACAGGAACTAGACGCACACTGATCAATACCTGAACTTTGCATCCCACCACCCCAAACATCAGAAGTTGCGAGTTGTCAGAACTCTTATGAACAGGTGTGAGACAATAACTTCGGAGGAGGGAAACAAGAAAGAAGAGGTGGAACACTTGAGAGGAGCTCTAAGAGTATGTGGCTATCGGTCGTGGGCCTTGAAAAAGGTGACAGATAGCAGTAAGAAGAAAAAGACCAACAAAAAGACTAAGGACAAAACCTACCCGAGCCAAGTAGTCATCCCATACACAGAGGGGGGTCTCAGAGAGAGTACATCGAGTACTGAAGAAGTATGGAGTAGCAACAGTATTGCGTCCCCACACCACCCTCAAGCACCTGTTGGTACATCCCAAGGACAAAGTACAACTAGAAGAACAGGGCGAACTGATGTACCAAATACCGTGCAAGAATTGTGGCGTTGAGTACATTGGGGAGACAGGAAGACTACTCAAAACAAGACTGGAGGAACACAGAAAGGACGTAGACAACACGAAAAATGAGAAATACACAAGGAGCGGAAAAAAGATTGATGTCTACCATCTTTTTTCCGCTCCAACTGAAAACCACATCATAGACTGGGAGGGAGTGAACATTGTAGACAAGGAACCCAACAGAAGAATTCGGCATATCAAGGAAGCCATCTGGATCAGGAAAATCAAAACACCCATCAACAGAGACGAGGGCAATTACGAACTGCCTCACGTGTACGATGACGTCATTCAGCGTCATCGGTACTGAGGGAGTCGACGTGATACGTTGACGAAAGCCTCTACCAGGTCAATTAAACATCTTGAATATGAAAAATGAAAGTTTCTGATATAATCACAAGGCAAGTTTATTCTTCTGTTCAATATAATTGTTAATTATCTACCCGTCATGTAAGTTTGTGTTAGTAACAGTTACATATAAGCTCTTATATTCGATTGATTTTAACATTTTACTCAAACAGATCTGTACACTATCAATATACCGTTGTTGTCGTTTTCTTTCAGATGTTGGCACAGATCTATTTATCTGGAGAAAGTTCCTGCGACGGGAGCGGTCTTCGTCTTCACATTATAGCATTGACGAGCTGCGGAGATATTCTGTTGTGTTTGCTTTGTGTGCACGTTTACCATGTAATGTGTTCACGAACAACACATACTACCTGAAAAGGTATATTATTAGAACCGGTGGTTTTTGTAAAGTAATACTGTCCGTATGTCTTCTACTAATAAGAATTAAACTGATTGGTCACTCTGCTGCCTTTGTTATTCGAAAAAAACGAGGTATTACAAAATTGGAAAAGGAAGGAGTAGTAGCAACTGTGACAAGTATTAAAAAACTCAGGTCTAGTTTAGGCCCTCGCCAAGACCCAGAAACATTGCGTTGTATAATTTGCGAGGGTGATGACCAGAATGAATTCCACAAAGCGTCAACCGATAACATTGATGCAAACCTGAAGAATTGGGCGACAACAACTAAAAGCTGGCGATTATATTCCTAATTGTCTGAATGTTCTGGTGTCCACGCAATGGTCGTTTATTATCACGTCCTGTGCTACTTGCTGCTTCGTGACAGAGCTCGTGCAGTAGAACGTGGATCTTCGTCGGCTGGCCCCTCTACTACCTCTTTTGATTCAATGATCACGGCCCAGTTAATCGCATTTGTTGATGATTCGCCCTCTGAGATTTTCAAGTTGTCTACATTACGAGAATTGTAGCAGAGAATGATGTCAGATATAGAGCGTTCTTGTTCCGATCGAGAGCCTCATGCGAGTAGATTCCAAAATTATATACTCCATCATCTCCCTGAAGGAGTTGAATTCACTCAAGGGAGGGATGTCTTCATCAGCCACATGTATAGGGTGGGCGCCGTGCAAGCACAAACCTATAATTCCTCGCAGATCGACCAAGATGAAGCTCTCTTATTGATCCGGGGCGCTATGGCGCTAAGAAAACGAATCATCAAGAAACAAGACCCATTCAATGGTTCCTTCTCGGCCCGTTGTCTCAGAAGAATTCCAAGTATGTATGCAACGGGATGCAATGCAGCGTGGCGTCCTGTTTTTTGGCCGAGGTACTCCTGGCAGTTGTTTAAAACAGGACTTGCGAAGGACCACTACTATGTTGTCCGAGACGCAGTGAAAGGCATGGAAAGATGCACATCTCTCCAATCAAAGTAACGCGAACTTCCTTCTTCAATATTTCAAGGTTTTTGTTGCCGGCGTATGGCTTCATCACATAAATCATGAAGACGTTTATGTTGTCTTCAAGATGCAGTACTGGTGCAAAGCAAACCC
>OZ023207.1:61209584-61271216 GCA_963995525.1 Escarpia spicata | reverse complement strand
AGTGCAGAAAAAATACTAAGAGTAGAGTGTTTATCATGAAAGACACAAGTCTCATGTATTCTTTTACCAAATGTTTTAGTACTGGAAGCATTCAAACACATTACATACTTTCGCGTTATGTAATATCATACTCGGAGTAAGAAAAACAACGTACTTTGTACTAAGAGTGACCGATGTCGTAGTAAACATCACCCAGAGGTGTTGAAAGAAATCAATTATTTTCGTCTTTCTCATATACAACTGGCACTCCGAGCATACCCATCAAAACGACACGCATATGTTGCAAATCAATGTGCCGAATAATTCTTTCTCCACAATTTCACACTATCACGTGACCTGTACATGCAAACTACGGTTAAATTGTAAAGCATTTGTTATTGATTTCCACACCCTTCATCCAGTGCTGATGTTAAATAAACCTAAAAGAAAATGACACGGTTAACGATATATGGTGATATAACGCCAAATGGAAGATGAAAACGTGTTTGATAAAGATCTTGGTTCTGTTCAAAACTATCAGGTATTCATATAATTTACGACAACCAAATGTAAGGTTCTAAAAAGTATCCGTTGTTTTCGCAAGTATTAACCAATTGTATCAACATTTTATGTATGTCTTTCATTACATGATAAGCAGTAGTATTTTTTTGATATCGTTTGTGTAAAGTGTGAAAACGTGTCATGCAGAAAACATGCTAACAGTTGGAGAGTTGAATATTAGTTATGAAAGCGAGAATAATTCCATTCGGTTGTATGCTATTCCCAAAGGCAATAGTATTTGGTGGCATTCAGACAGCATTAGAAAGTTTCACTTTTTGTACGTTCACAACAAAACGGTGTAATTTGTTACCAAAGGCGGTCGTACCATATATACATATATATATATATATATATATACATTACGTTGATAATAATAAAATACAATACATGTTTTGCCTCTAGATACGCCATTTTTGTTGTGCCCGTATGTCTACGTATTTTAGTACTCTTCTCCGTTATCACGTGAGTTGACATTTGCTTCATTGCTGCTCTGTCCCAATTGTTATTTCTTTGTGGATTTACGCAAACTACTTTAACACTGCTGTGCCTTGTGTACAGATTGATGTCTGAAGCACTCTCACCATTAGCAATCGCGCAGAACAATAAAGCATGCGGTGTTGCGTTTGACTTTGTCACCGTCATATACGTAGGCTTGATGATCGATCTGAATCCAAGTCCTGTCATTATGACTGATTTATCCAGTATACAACGTAACTAACAGCCTGTCATTATTACTGATTTATCCAGTATACAACGTAACTAACAGCCTTTCATGGAGTTATTGTTGATATTGAAAATTAGCGTTGTTCTGTTTCAGACTCGACACCAATACGACGTAGACTTAATGGGAATTGACTTAGCGAGACATTCACGTTCCGTCCAACCAGACGATGATCAGTCAGAACTCTTGTCGTTTCGTTGCAGCGAGTGCCTTGGCAGTAGCTCTCTACGTTATGATTCAATTGGTGGATTGGCGCTACGTGGTGCCAAAGTACGTGATTGGACATGAAAATACGCGATTCGCATTTCTCTTGAAACTAAAACCTCTTTGCACTGTAGAAGTCATCAAGAAACATTGCATCGAGCGAAATTATTTCCCGACGGGAGGCAAATGGTTGAACTCGTCGTACGTACCAGATCTCTGTCGATTCCCGTCTAACGGCATCACGAAGGGGCGCTTTCGTGCGTGTCTGACACGAAGGAACTTGAAGAAGCTTGTTATATTCGGCGACTCCAACGGAAAGCGGTACTTCAAGGCGATGGAGCGTCTACTGAGGAAGTTTATGGAATGTCGTACTGTGAAAATCGAGAATGGAACTATGAAACCAGACGTAAACTACTTCATAAAGGATACAAATTTGAAGGCATCAGATATCGTTGTACATCTCAGAGATTGCCGAGGTTGCGTCAGTATAGCTGTGACCTGCAGTGACGACACCACTCAACTAAACCTCGAGTACATAGCTATGGAGTTTTATCTAGACACTGAAGTAACAACCGTCCGGAATAATTGGCAGAATAACTGCTTTCCGACAAAGGACGCACCAAAGTGCCGCCAGTCAAACACCTACCAAGAATTTATATTTGACGAATATCTAGAAGATAACTACCCGGATGTGATACTGCTGTTTTCTGGAAGTCACGACAAGACCAGGTCTGGGCTGAGAAAGATACGCGGCGACATGGAATACCTGAAGATTCTCATTAAACGGTCTATTCCCAAGCAGACAACACTCTTCTGGTTCACCAGGCTCAGTGAAAACCAGCACCAGAAATCTAAATACTGGAAAGACCGGATTTACGAAGGCAAATATAAAACTAACGCTTTCATTGACCGACTAAACAGAGAACTATTCGACGTTCTTCGGCCGGAACTGATGGAAAATGATGGAAATATTTTGCCGTTTTTCGACATTTACGACATGTCGCTCGGCGTACTAAATTGGACGGTGCATGGCGGGATACACCGGAAGCCGCTGTGGTACGAAGTCGTCTTATCAAACTGGTTACATACATATTGCGAAAATTGAAGCGCACGCTCTGTGTAAGTATCGCTGTGTATCATTTGTTGATTTAAGATATTGCGGGAAAGTGTGAAAGAAATAGTAATTACAAGTGCCACCTCTTTTTTTCTAATTTGTGCAAGTCACACGTCAAATTCATACTAAATTAGTGCACACTACGATATGTTTGTTCATTTAGTGTACACTGACAATTACGATATGTCTCTGAATAAAAGTGGTGAAATAGACCAGGAAGTTGTTTCCTACGCTTTTTGTACACAAATATTAGAATAATAAATGTATGTAGTTCCTGAACTTTTAAAATATATACCAAGATCTACAAATATAATTGGAGACAATTCTTTGAAAATAATAGGGGCATGCCTTTAGAACACACTACTTGTAGATGCTAAAAAAAAAACATCACTGAATATGTTTAAGCATAAAACCAGGAAATGTATAATTGGCCGTAATTATACTAATTTAACTATATAAGTAATGAATAGGCTTTTAATCACCAGTTTCTCTTACCGTATATTTAGCATTATTTAAATGAAGTCACACTGAAGCATACATTGACTCAGCTGTATAACTATATATATATCGAAAGTTAATTATTTAAATGAAGTCACACTGAAGCATACATTGATTCAGCTATATAACTATATATATCGAATGTTAATTATTTAAATGAAGTCACACTGAAGCATACATTGATTCAGCTGTATAACTATATATATCGAATGTTAATTATTTAAATGAAGTCACACTGAAGCATACATTGACTCAGCTGTATAACTATATATATCGAATATTAATTATTTAAATGAAGTCACACTGAAGCATACATTGATTCAGCTGTATAACTATATATATCGAATGTTAATTATTTAAATGAAGTCACACTGAAGCATACATTGATTCAGCTGTATAACTATATATATCGAATGTTAATTATTTAAATGAAGTCACACTGAAGCATACATTGATTCAGCTGAATAACTATATATATCGAATGTTAATTATTTAAATGAAGTCACACTGAAGCATACATTGACTCAGTTGTATAACTATATATATATATATCGAATGTTAATTATTTAAATGAAGTCACACTGAAGCATACATTGACTCAGCTGTATAACTATATATATATAATGTTAATTATTTAAATGAAGTCACACTGAAGCATACATTGACTCAGCTGTATAACTATATATATATAATGTTAATTATTTAAATGAAGTCACACTGAAGCATACATTGACTCAGCTGTATAACTATATATATCGAATGTTAATTATTTAAATGAAGTCACACTGAAGCATACATTGACTCAACTGTATAACTATATATATCGAATGTTAATTATTTAAATGAAGTCACACTGAAGCATACATTGACTTAGCTGTATAACTATATATATCGAATGTTAATTATTTAAATGAAGTCACACTGAAGCATACATTGATTCAGCTGTATAACTATATATATCGAATGTTAATTATTTAAATGAAGTCACTCTGAAGCATACATTGACTCAGCTGTATAACTATATATATCGAATGTTAATTATTTAAATAAAGTCACACTGAAGCATACATTGACTCAGCTGTATAACTATATATATATCGAATGTTAATTATTTAAATGAAGTCACACTGAAGCATACATTGACTCAGCTGTATAACTATATATATCGAATGCTATTTAATATTTATATACAGGAGTATACTGTATTTGGTTTGATTTAATTTGCTACCAGTTCGATAGGTGTTCAACTTCGCTGATAGCCACCTCATCTGTGCTGCTTTTGTCTTGAAATATGCTGTATATCATGCGGATAAGTAAATACATGTACTTACTTACATGCTCAACACACATTATTAACGTCTTTAGTGGCTGGCCAAACAATAACACAAGTGTTTCTAAAAATCATATATTTGCATACATGCATGTTTGCACACAAACAATACTCACAACATGCATATTATATTCGTGTAATATTAAACAGGAAGAAAATGCACGAAGAAGCTTGTAAACGCGTCTCGTCAGTTTGGGTATTGCGTGCTCAGCTAACTTAAAGGAAAACAAAAGGCAACGTTTTGGTGTTAAGTATCTAAAAGAGTTAATACAAACTAACAATTTCCAACTACAATCAAATTTTTAACGTCAGCGGTTTACCATAAAAACATTTTTGAACACGCAACTACCGAATTTCTATGGACTACGCCATTGTTAGAAGAAAGTGACGTCACACTGTCGTAACTTTTCTGCGTACTATTTGTTCCCAACTCCGTTAGGTGGCGCTATGGTAAGTTTACCAATTAAACTATGTGCGCATGCGCTGTGACTGTGTAAATAAGATGGCTTTCCAATTCTTCGGAAGACAACGAAAACCAAATCGATTTCAAAGCAGCTGGTTACCGGTTTGAACCACAAAAACAGTGGAAGATACGGCAGAGGCGGGTGCCGGTGAGCACGAACAGGAAGGCCCACGGGCAGTCGAAATGTCGAGGCGCATACCATGCCGAGATGAAATTGACTGGTGTCGGTGTGGAAAATGCCGCGGCGATCTCCTTGTTCAGGAACAAGAACTGAATATGTCTGCTGCCAGGAGGCGGTTGCTACTCGACAGCAACGCTGTTGGTGAAGGTAATTATTAATCTGTTTAGTTTATTGTTTAAATAACCGATGAGCCTAAGTTCCGGGCTGCGTATGAACAGTGAGAGATGATTGCTCGGGCCGGGACACGTCACTTGTCTTACATTTGGGATTGGTCGACATTTAACGTTAGATCTCGCTCTCAGTGCCACTGCACTCAGTGTTTGAACTTTGACATGTCCATTTTCTAATACCACCCATGGCTGTACCTTCACTTTTTAAAAGAAATGTAGTTGAATTGTTCCATGATTCATGGGAACCAAAATTGTTCAGGTCTGAGCTATGATAGAGTATGAACAATAAGTGGCAGTACTACTTTTTAAACACATGGCAGGTAGATAGATTATTTTTAACTTTATGCATACTGCAATTTTTCTGCAAAAAATTTACATTGGCTCTTATGAATAAAATGTACCTTGAACATTTTTCAGCCAGAGCCCCCATTTGTTTTGGTGACAAAGAAAATGACCACCGTTTTGTGCAAATATTGACACATTTCAAAACGGCCTTCCTTAAATTATGGCTTAATCTGCATATTTCTATGGACCCAGGTATAATACTGGGATGAATGCATTCTTTGTGAAATTTGTTCAGAATAATAATCCATGTTTGCTTAACATTCGTGTAAAACTATTATTTAAAAACTTAATTCTTTGTTACAGGTGGATTGCTGTGCATTACAAAGAGCAGGGGATTTAAAATTCTTTGTTTGGAGCAGGTGATGCTGCAGAATGGGAATTACGCCGTCCAACAAACAAGTACGTATATATGTGCATGCATTGTTACAAGACCAGTGAAATGTGTTGTTAAATATTTATTGAAATGTATTAATAATGAACACAATACAACATCATAGTAGCACTAGCAATACAAATATATATAGATAATGTTATCAGCAATCTCATGCCTGATGCCAAAATTATTAACAATCTTCCAGGGAAATTACTTAGTGGACTTACCATACGTCATCTACCATCCACATGCTAAGCAAATTCACATCATTGAACTGACTACCATGTGAACCTAACATCAAGAAAGATCATGTATTCAAAACTAACAAGTATGTCGCACTAATCCATAATGTAAACAATAACGGAATAAAATCAGAATTAACATGCATTGAAATAGGTTGCAGAGGCTATGTATCTGAACCCAACAAATCTAAGACCGACAACCTCCTTAAAATCTCTTGGAATAAAACCACCAACAAAACAACTACCGGGGTAATTCAATCGTATGCTTGTTTAAACTAGCCAGGCTAACATCATTCACCCTTTCTAAATGTAAAGACGAACCACACTGGTTTGACCCAAGACTAATTTTAATATGATGACCATCACCCTAATATGACAATAATTGCAAAATAAAATTGCCCTCAACAGCAAGCAATCCTACATAAATGTGTTCATTTTCAATATGACGCACCTTAACCATTGGTCATTATTTACCTAAGCCTGCTACAATATACTACCATACATAGTTATTTACTGTATTCACACATGTACTTGGGTTATCGTTTCACACTTTATTGTATTCTACTGTAAGAATAAAGTGATACTCTCTCAATACAGAACACATTATAATGGTTCCACTTAAGTTATCATAACATATAGATACAATGTTTGTTGCACCGTCATAATTTGTTCTGTAGTGCAAAATTATCAATATTTGCCTTATTCCAGAAGAACACGTTTAATGGTAAACAATTTATATAAAGGAATGGTGTTGTTATAGAACCAATTTTTATGTCATTTATTTACAATGTCAGATGTTTATTTGAGCCTAATTTATTTCAGGTCTCTCAGGTGGGCTGCATACATACAGTTTACCTGGTGGATCCATGGCAAGCTATGACGGAGGGTACAGAGAGTTCTACCAGCATGCGCCAGCCATGGAATAATCAAGGTTCCCTGCCCTCGATGGGGGACAACATGAGGGATACCACGCTGGCCTTGAAAACTAAACTAGACAATGTACATGTGACCTATGAAGGTGTAGGTTGGTGGTGGCAGTATTTACTGTTTCTTTACAAATTGACTGACTCTTGCTGCCAGCAGATCCTCCTCTGGTTTTGGGACATCTGCCCCAGTGACTGTGATCGCATGCAGTGTGATATATCTTTATAAACACATCTGTCACTCGATCCGTGAGCATTTGTAGGTGGGTATGTGGGTTCACCTGCTGTGGTCTGTTCTTCTTCTTATGTACAGCTCAGAACTCTGTATCAGCCACATGTATGTGGCTAGAGTATTGTCGAGCTTGTTATGCAGCACCCATTGCTTGCATCTTTTGGACCACATGACACCAGTCAACAGGTTTGTCTGGGCTGGGACGTGGTTGGTAGTTCCACGCCAGAGCAGACATCATCAATCTAGCTTTCATTCCTACAGTGAATAATAGTGCATGCAGTATTCTAATAAAATGTCTGCAAACAACTGATGTAACACACCAGTCTATATGTTGTTAGTAAGCAGTTGTTATTTACCTTATGACTCTAGCATTCAATGAACTTTAAAGTGCTTTTCCTGTGTAAAGTAAAGTGTTGGTTGTTTTTAATAACAATACAATGGCCAATCATGGTAATCATACTGGTACATTAGTAAACCGATACTGATCCTTACACATAAGGCATTCCATCATCACATTCCTTCACATAATTTATTATAACTTGTTTTTTCTTCTTATTTCTGTATCTACTGTATATACAGTCACTGTATTTTGATATCATGTTTTGATTTTATATTTCTTTAATAAAATTGGTGATAATGACACAAGTGCTCTTATTTATTTCATTACAGACAATTGCATTCTGGAATGTAATTATTACACGGCGATGTAATTTATTACACTCAAGTAACTGTACTCATAAATGTACACAGCAACTGATTACAAGGAATAGGTAGAGTGATACAGAATGGACACTATCCATCTGTGGATTATTCGCCCCCTCACATCTGAGTAACTAAACTACTGAAAGGTTGGTCATCAGGAACTTTGACTATGTAACATTTTTGGTCCCATTCATAAGTCGGTGGTCCACATATTAACATATAACATGTAAACAGCATTTACAGTATCACTTTTTTTAAAGTCTGAATAAACACATTTACTGATAAGGTAGTAGTCATGCTGGATGGTACTTTTGAGTAGCCATCCTGAAAAAAACGAGTTGGATGCCTATGAAATGCAGTAATTTCGAAAACTTATTATAATGTTAGTTATGCATAGGAGCTAATTTAGTGTATCTGGGATTCAAGTCGGTGACTGGAATTCACCTTACATTGCAAATCTAAAGGTTACTTGTTGCTTTGGACATGCCTCAGGTATAAAATGAATACATATCAAGTTTGGTACTTACTCCAGCAACTGTGCGTCACCGTTGCATGTTGCACAACACCACCACAGATGGTTTGATACATTCTGTATCCAATGAAGGAGGTCCTCGCATCCCTTGCCTTGGACCTTTACAGTAAACTTGCGGTTGATGCCTTTCCCCATGTGCCACATCATGTTGGTGATCGAGCTGAAATGCAAATTACAATAATTTATATTTTTGATCCAAATTCAAGATATTTTCACAACAGCTGTTACCTGTTTTTGCTGTTAGTGTGCAAAAAAAAACAAGTTAGTGAAGATGTGTGCACATGGTATATTATTAAAGATATTTCAACAATATATGATTATTGAGTGATGCCAGTATTTTTATAATACAAACATGGTGTATCTGGTGAGCTCATTGATAACTATATTTGGATCACATAATTACTCCCAGAGATATCCTTCCAAATGCAGAATTTAATTGTTTTTTTTTAAAGGAAATGGCCATAAAATGTGGCATAATGGATACAAATTACTTGATATTGGCACCCTTATTCCATGGATAAGAGTGGTTTAAAGGTATGTAATTGTTATAAAATTATATCTATTCACAGTAAACATAATCATAATCTGGCATAAAACAAACAATTTTGTATTTTTTTCCACAAAAAAACACTTTCACCTGGGTTGTATCCCCTTAACTAAAATTGAGTAACATTATGGAATTTTACTAAATACAAATGAAGCCATTTTAAACGTTTTACAATAGAGTATATAGTGGTATTCTTCGTCACATAAACAGTAGTCACACATAATTATATACGAAGTCCAATTATATAACATCATGACATAAATAATAGGCCAAACATTTCGATCTATGACAATGTCTAAAGCAATATTATTGAATGCAGAACGTATTTTTGTTCATTTAACACAAATTACAGTAAGTTTTGCAATGTTATTATAAACGACAATCATTCCAGCCCATGTTAATCCGTTACTGTAATATCGCTCACGCGACTTGATTGCCGTTAACTTTTGCTATTCGGCCATCTTCTAAAGTCTAAACTCTTTGTGGTGCAATATAGTACATTCTGGTACTGTTCTGGCTTGGCTCCAGCATATATTGCATCTCAAATGTCAACAGATTTTAATTGGATACCAAGTAACTCGGTACTAACCTTCTTGCGATCGATTTCGCAGCGGCGACGCGTTTGACCG
Organism: Escarpia spicata; assembly: GCA_963995525.1. Taxonomy (NCBI): domain Eukaryota; kingdom Metazoa; phylum Annelida; class Polychaeta; order Sabellida; family Siboglinidae; genus Escarpia; species Escarpia spicata. The sequence continues at coordinate 61,261,470 of OZ023207.1, read as the reverse complement.
AAAATATGCGTCGCTTCGACGGCCAAGGTCCATGACTAAATATCGTAGGCACTGCACCTGGCTTCAAACGTCATCGACGTCGGCGACGTTTTGTCGGATCTTGTGTCATTAACTGACGATATAGATTTCCTTCGAAGCACGTTTCTTCAAAATGATCTGAACATAGACATAGTGCGTTGTATTTCGAAGGCTTCCAACCAGCCCGTCCACAGTTGTGAATCCACTATTTCACTTCTGCCTCGTTTCAAAGGGAAACAAAAAAGACAGCTCCTTATCCTTCGCTGTACTATTGTTACAACCGTATGTAGAGCAGTGTGGCATATTGCAAGTCACGTTTTCACTGTAAGCTCAACTTATACTAATGTAACGAACCGCATCCCATGAACATGAACCAACTACGCGAACAACACAAGACAGTGTGTCGTACACAGCAAAACTAATGCTGCTCGTTTATTGGTTGCTTTCGGCCAAATCAACGCGTCATCAGTAAGATGGCAGTCTGCATGTTATCGCAGATTTCGTTAGAATCTTCCACTTTAAGACTACATTCCGAGTAAACCACTGAACTGAAAATTTTGATTGTAGATGCAAATGGTTAGTTTGTGCTAAATCTTTTAGGTGCTAAACACCACAGCGTTCCCTTTTGTTTTCCTTTAAGTGGCACTCTGCTATTTAATATTTTAATGCGTGTACACACCCGTGAACGGGGCAGCCGTCCCGGATTTGACGGTGTCAAAATAAAGTTTTATAAGTATTATTGCGTATGTACACAGGCCAGTAGCCAGGAAGGTTCACGGGGTTTTCCTGAACCCCACCTTTTAGTGAACCCCTTTCTCCAAAATGCGACCCCCCTCGAATTTCACCCTTAATATGTGAACCCCTAATTGTTTATTTTATTCCATGTTTCTCAAAAGAGTGAACCCCCGTCCTAGCAGCTGCTTTATGTTGTTCAAACATTACCCAGCATGCCAGGCCAGCCTGATCGATACACAATTATGTTAAAGGGAGATCCCTTACCTATTAAGTGACCGTCGGTGAATGAATGGGAAGCCTGGCTGTGGGGTCTGTTCCTATGGCCATGTGTGAAACGGGCATTCACTGGAGGAATGCGGATCAGAGGACCAGTGCATCAATTTAGCTACACAGCAGGAATTCACACAATCCAGCTATGTAAACTCAAGCAATAGCAAATACACAAGAAGCCAGTTTTACTTCAAAGGTACTTCTTCTTCAGTTCAGCATATCTCTGCGAGACGTAGCTGCCCAGATGCTCCCACGATACGCTGCTCTGTCTGCCGTTCGTCTCCCTGCTCTCACGATGTTGTCTTCCAACCAGTCGCTGATGTACTGCTCCAATCTTCTCCTTGGTCTTCCCCTTCCTCTCTTTCCCTCCACTTTGCCTTCTAGGACTGTTTTCTCTAAGGAATTATGTCTTTTGATGTGGCCAAAATAACTCAGTTTTATTCCTTTTATTCTATTCAATAGTTGACAGTTCTTTAGGTCAAATTTTTTTATAAGAATCTCTGCATTGGTTGTTCTTGTTATCCATGGCACTCTTAGGACTTTTCTGTAACAAAGGTACACGACACCAAATTGTAGTCAGTCAGAGGTGACTGATGCAGACAAAACCAACCAACCAATTAGCACAGCCTGCCCCTGAATCTCCCTATTACCACGGACAGAATTAGACTAGAGATTTATGTGAATGGTTCAATTTGATATCGCTATTTGACTGCATAATGACAATGGTTCTCTTAGGTGTATTGTATAATTGATGACATTGGATGAAAAGGGTGATCACAATTAAATATATGTGTGTGTGCGTGCGTGCGTGCGTGCGTGCGTGTAAATGTTCGATGTGATAGGAAATAAAATGTAACGTTTTGTTAACATAACGTTATTTATAATAATCGTCTTGTTTAGACGGTCGACCGATGAGTAATACCCAACTTTAGTATTAACTTGCTCCACGTATCTATAGGTGACGTAACGTTAAAGTTAATGCCGCCGTTGCACTTACTAATTACACGCATTGGTCGTCTCATCTCGTGAACTGCATTTAGTCGCACGCAAAGGCGTTCATCACTAAATATTGTAATAATAATTGCAGTTTTCAATCATAGCGCTTCTTATGATTACCTCTTATGATTACCTCTTATGATTACCTCTAATGATTACCTCATCTGTCAGCTATTTCAAAAGTACTTGAAAAAATTATGTTTGACCAATTATCATCTTATTTAAAAGACTCCAAGCTTTTTTTTACCATCAGTATGGATTCCGACCTAAACATTCAGGTGAATATGCAGCACTAGAATTAATAGATAGAATAATAACCAAACTGGATAAGGATGAAATACCCATTAATATTTACCTAGATCTTTCCAAAGCCTTTGATACCATTGACCATTTAATTTTAATTGACAAATTGAAATATTATGGTATACATGGAACAAATCTGAACTTATTCAGCAGTTACCTAACAAATCGTAAACAATATACGGAAATTGACAATATAAAATCAAATATGTTATCAATAACAACAGGTGTACAACAAGGTTCAATCTTAGGACCCCTGTTATTCATCATATATATCAATGATTTTGCACAAGCCAGTAAAATGTTTAATTTCATAATTTATGCTGATGATACAACTCTATCAAGTACACTAAACACATTCAGCGATAACATAATGACGAAAATTTAGAATCTTTAATAAATGAAGAACTTCTAAAAATAAAAAAATTAATTATCGCTAAACATAGCAAAACAAATAAATTATCGCTAAACATAGCAAAATCGAAATACATGACATTTCAAAAGGCAAAGAAAAATATACAGACACTTACTCTGAAGATAAGCGATGTAAATATTGAACAAGTCAAAGAATTTAATTTTTTGGGTTTAATTATAGATACAAATCTAAACTGGAAAAAGCACACTGAAAAAATATAAAATGCTTGTTCTGAAAAAATTGGCATTTTAAATAAATTGAAACATGTGTTACATCTTCATATTAAAATAATATTATATAATTATTTAATAGTGCCACACACTAATTATAGCATCATGGTGTGGGGCTTTCAATCAAATAGAATAATAAAACGTAGAATAAAAAACCCTGAGAATTATTACCTTAAGTAATTATACTTCCCACACGGAACCACTTCACAAAAAACTCAAACTGTTAAAAGTAGATGACATTCTTAAATGACAACAATTACAATTTTACTATAAATATTTACATAATGACATGAATTTGCTAAGATATGTCTTAGGCATAATTTGCCACTTTTACTAAATATCATTACTGATATTGTCAAAAAAAGCTTAGTACACACAGTTCATAAGTATGTTAAACTTTATTTTTTACAAAACTATCAAGTAACATGCACCAGGCACAACTGCTATATATGTATGCAAAATTAAGAACCGACAGCCACCTGTTAACTTGTCAACAAAACAGTGCCTAAACGACAAACTCAATAATCATGTAAGCTGGCTCACACTACACACATGCGTACACAATACATATGATGTTTTTTTTCTTCTTCTTTTTATTCTGGAAGAATTTGATTAGGTGATGTATTGATTCAGTTAAAGTTTTATTACAAAAGGTGGCTCCTCGATAGCGACTACCACAGTCTTAGAGGAGTCTCCTGACCCTACTTTTTGTTATTTATCATACATTATACCATGTTTACCATAAGGTTATATATTTGTATTATTTAATTTTTTTACATGGATGTATTGTATGTATTATTTGAAATGTCTGGGTCAAATAAAACAAATTCATCTTCTTCTATCAAAGCGTTTTAGTTAATAATATTACCTGTTGACAATGCTGAACTGTTAAATAATTAAATTAAACATGAAATGTACATAGTGTTAAAATACAGTTGATTAAATATAAATGATACAAATATACTGGAATGACGATACACAGCGCATCGAATGTAACTGTATCACAACAGTCTGTCTAGCACGTTAACCAGCCGCGTGATGTTGACAGAGACATTACCCTCTGATGTCAGCGGTGCTTCCACCAAACGCCAGTAATCGTGCCCCATTGTCCGCGCCAACTTCCAGAAGACGGAATGAGCGGCATAGCTTGGAAGAACGGTGCCACTGTCTAGTGTCGGCATTATCTCCACAACGGTCGTATTGAGTGGAGCGAACAACATATGGTAGAAAGCGCCACCGTGCACGCCCACTAGCGCCCTCGCACGGCCAAACAACGCCTTGGCTTTATCGAGGTCATTCTCGCCGTAAAACACGTGAAGTCTCGCGCCGTATCGTGTTCGTAGCGTCTGTAGTAGCGACTTCAGGTTCACTATACGTCGACCGGCCTTCCAGGACAGGCTCCGCAGCATCAATATAACCAGCGATGTCGCTGCGTCCTGGAGTTGGTCCCTCACCCCGAGAAGACGTCTCGCTGCGCCCCACAGGGTGGGATGGTAGGGTGGGGTGACGCACGTGTTCACCTGGTTGTCACACTTGTAATACCCGCCGTAATAATACATCAGGTTTTTGTCGCTGAAGCCAAGACGTGACAACATTTGGCCGATTATCCTGCCCCCTAACGGGTGCAACAGGATGCTGACGTTCGCCGCTAGGAGGACGTCACGTGCCTGGATCAGCTTGGGCAGGACGCCGTCGACGAAGTGCTGGAAGCTGCCTCCTTCAGGCACGAGCAGCGGACAGAGGTAGGCGACCTGCTGTCGAGCCGGCATCCACGTCCGCGCTGAGAACTGTCGCAACGACGTCTTCCAACTGCAGTCGAACTTATGAGTGACGAGGCCCCCTGCCATGTATGCAACGACCCCTTTCAGCTTATCCTTCGGCATGTCGCCGATAGCGTTCACGTTCTCCCGTAGTTTGTAGAACAACTCTCTGTCTCTACTGCTCGTGAACTTGGGCTCGTCAAGACGGAAGTCCTTGTAGTCGATGGTCTCTGTCGTCAGACGCATACGCGCTTCGTCAACACTAGACGGGGCCGCTGCTCCGGAAACGTCCCTCTTTCGGACATGTGACGCAGCACGGATAACGTCATCGACGCCAGAGGGCAGTATGCCAGAATCCAACATCTGCAGATATAAAAACAGAGCAAGCAATTGTAGTATAATAAACATTCTTGTTATAAATGTGTACTCCGTGATTTGTTGTAATTATACAAATTCCGTCCTTCAACAAACACTAACTTCCTTAAAACCCACAATCCTTTGGCAACACAAACAATATTATATAATACTGGTAATATCTACTTCGACACGTTTATTCAGCGTTTCCTATTGTTAGAAGAAAAACACGCAGTTGTTCAAAACAAACATGTATTGACGATAAGAAGATAATCAGAAACATTAGGACCAAACGTGGAAGTAGCATTTGCCATTCAGATATGTCTCGTGGTATTGATTGTTTGTTAAAAATAGGATTCTTGGATGAAGAACGAACGTATCTAGATTTACTCGGGGTTGCTTCGCATGAAAAATTTGAACAAAAATACATATTTCATGTTGATGCAAAATTTAATTCCTTTTTCGTAAAAAAAAAGTAAGTGCAACACTACCAGAATTACCCGGCTTTGGGAATAGGCGATGTATCGACGGCTGAATCAACACCGATAACGTGTATATGCTGACGATAATTTATGTTTTCAAAATATTTCATAGCATAGTCTGCAATCAAAGTATGTATGCTTAGCATTGATCTAATGTAGAAATAACTATTTTCCACCACATTACGAGAGTTATCATAGAAAGAAAAATAACTACGTATCAATACTAAACATGCAAAATAAATAATAATGATAATAATAGGAAGAAATTGTAGAGCGTCAAAGCACTGAAAACAGTACAATATACGTAAAATACAAACATTACCTCAAACATATTAAATTGAAAGGTAAAACAATGATATGATTTAAGAGTGGTATATGAAAGTTGTATAAAATGTAAGTGATATAAAGCCAAGTGTTTTTAATTTCAGTATAGTTTATGAAAATTACAATAATAAGACACATTATTCAACCTGTTTAATACCTAAAGTAAATAATGTGATTAAGTTAATTAAGTAAATATATATAAAAAAACATGCCAGCCCGACAAAGGCTACATGACACAAACCTGCACCTGGGAGATGTAAAAGAGGATCGCGCCAAGCCAGAGTCCCGTCAAACAGACTACACGACAGACAAGACGTCTTCGTTGACTGGACGCCGCCATTGTCAGTGCCATCGTACGGTGTGAAGACAGCTACGACGTCACACGCTGCGTTCTGTGTGAGGAGACTCAGTGACGTCACACCGTCCTATGTGGGGCCTGTCTGAAATGTCACACAGATGAATAATTCTGCTGTAAAAACGTGATATGATAACTTATTTATGTGGCGAATTTTCGCAGCAAGCGTGACGTTTTTGTTTTGCATTGTGTGATTATTATATAATTTTATTTAAAAAAAAAAACTCCTTAAAAAGCATGTTTTCAAAACCAGCTGAATAAAACAATCGGTTTACAAAACCAATCCAAACCAAGTTTTCGCCATTTATAATGCATCGGTTCAGTGTAGTACCGAAAATTGAACTGGCAATAATATTGTTAACGTTGGGTCGGTGGATTCGGTAAACAAGTAAACCTTGCGTGGTAAAGTTAAAAAAAATCAACCCTGATTACAAATAAATCTGCTGATGTGCATGGCCAATTATCGTTACTATATATAGTTCCCTGTGCTATAACAAATAACTGTCGATAGTTAACTTTATTATCGATATGATTACATCGCCATATCGACTATAGCGATGCATTGTTGGTCCAATGTATTGTATAGATACACCCCTAGGATTGAGCATGTACAATTCGCATATTGCGCTTATGAAGTCTTAATTACGAAAATAATCAACACCTAATCTTGCACGTTTCCAATAACATGAATACACCCAGAAAGTCCAAACAATACACATAACTCAAAGCCAAATAAATTAAGGTACTATCGACCGTCGCGACGTGAATACATCGCAATTGTTAGTGCATTGCAGATGGGGATTCCAACCCCTTCTCGCCGTACGTTGCGAGGGCATCGAGTAATCAATGTGTTTGAACAACAGACAGGCGTTCTATGCAAGAACCCTGGCAATATAATAAAGAAATTAACCCACACTGAAGTGCGGTTGCTGGATCTACGGGCGCTTACCTGTTGTCACCGCAAGAATTAGTTCAATAAGTCGTTCTTCGCTGTCTCTCATCCACTCAAAGACTAACAACTAACGCTGACTGTCCCGCGGAATAGTGCTGATACGTTTCTTTGGTGTAGCCACGCTTCAGTGAACAGCCCCGCCTACATAGTCTACCAGCATGAGACATTATTCTCGGAGACCGACCGCCAGTATGTTAACACATGTCCGCCTCGTAGACAATGCGGTTGTATGCGAGTGCTTTAGAGCGTGCGTGAGCTTGTGCATGTACGTGTGTGTGTGCGCGGTGCGGGTGCGTTGGTGTGGGCGTATACCCGTGTGAGTGCGTGCGAATGTTTGCAAGCGCGTCCGTGCATAGTATTTACATGGGCATTTAGTGTAAAATATGCATGACATTATCGACCTACCTATCAAGGTTGATGATACCGTCAGGATGTTGTCATAACCGTGACGTGCATTGATTTCAGAAATGCGAAACATCCCACGTAAACGATCACAAAAATTCGCGAAACCGATCCTGATTTACAAACAACGATCGATGCTTCCTCAAATAATAATGATAATGTGTTGGGTTTTTTCTCCCATTGTGACTAAGGCGCCTAAGTAAATACACAAATGTACTTGCGGAATGTAGTCTTTCGTAAAAACTAACTACCTGACAGACGCCGTGTTTGCTCAGAACAAACCATTATCCATGCCCTCTTTTTAAGCCTGACAATTACGGGTGATAATAGATGTTTGTTGTTGCACGCAGCCTAGAGACCAGCCCGAAAACACCGACTTAAACGTAAGCACACGTCAGACGGTACGAAACACACGTTGGTCCTAACATATCCATTTAATTATATTTATTTACACAACTGTGTGTGTGTGTGTGTGTGTGTGTGTGTGTGTGTGTGTGTGTGTGTGTGTGTGTGAGTGTGTGTGTGTGTGTGTGTGTGAGTGTGTGTGTGTGAGTGTGTGTGTGTGTGTGTGTGTGTGTGTGTGTGTGTGTGTGTGTGTGTGTGTGTGTGTGTGTGTGTGTGTGTGTGTGTGTGTGTTTGAGTGTGTGTGTGCGTGTGTGTGTGAGTGTGCGTGTGCGTGTGTGTGTGCGTGTGCGTGTGCGTGTGCGTGTGTGTGTGTGTGTGTGTGTGTGAGTGTGTGTGTGTGTGTGTGTGTGTGTGTGTGAGTGTGTGTGTGTGTGTGTGTGTGAGTGTGTGTGTGTGTGTGTGTGTGTGTGTGTGTGTGTGTGTGTGTGTGAGTGTGTGTGTGTGTGTGTGTGTGTGTGTGTGTGTGTGTGTGTGAGTGTGTGTGTGTGTGTGTGTGTGTGTGTGTGTGTGTGTGTGTGTGTGTGTGTGTGTGTGTGTGTGTGTGTGTGTGTGTGTGTGTGTGTGTGTGTGTGTGTGTGTGTGTGTGTGTGTGTGTGTGTGTGTGTGTGTGTGTGTGTGTGTGTGTGTGTGTGTGTGTGTGTGTGTCGTGTGTGTGTCGTGTGTGCGTGCGTGTCATGCTATTATTTGCAGCAATCAAATATTCCGTTGCATTCCCATTACCTGATATGTGACTTTCTTGTGTTCCCTATAACGTTCTCTGTTGCCGTTTGTCATTCCGTTATTGCCTCTGTAGGTTCATCGACCGGGCGTGTTGTGGCGCACAAATAAATCAACCTGCGTTTACCAATGTGTATTCACGGTCAACACGAATTGTCCCTTGATAGGTATAGATAGACTCAGACATTACATTGGTTCCACACCTCATGTAACTAGGCACTGGCGTGTCGTCTAAATTTTGATTCATCACCGTATTGCATGTGATAAATAATGTTAGTTGCATTAAGTAAACCGATATAACGCCCACTGGTTTAGTCGTTATTTGTTTGCTGAAATAACCGGGGTGAAGCGATCCATTAAAATAGGACACCTGTGAATGCGTCACAGCGAACCGGATATTACGTCACACAGGCCTACTCAGCACAATAACTAAAATAGCTATATTGGTCATGTCACATCGATTTTGTTATTTTAACAAGAATGCATATTTTAGAATTTCATATTACAATGTTCAGTTTTTTTATTAAGTAATAAAATACAACTAAATACATGCATGTATTTATCTTTTAAAGTTTGCTTCAATTGTACTAATCAATCGACAACTATTAGAGCGCAGTAGCGCAGCGCCAAAATATTCGTACTCTCCACGGAGAGAACTCGGGTTCAAACCCTATGCGGCCGTGTCGAATCTTGGGCAAGTTCGTTTACTCTACATTGTTTCAGTTCACTCAACTGTATGAATGAGTACCTGGCTACAGAAAGTGGTGGCTATTTGTGTATGAATAATATTCGCGCATTAACTGCAGCGTGGCTGAATGCTTCCCATAGAAGTCAAGATGGTGATTAATTGAATAGGTATGCCAGGGAGTAAAGTGTAAAGCGCTATGGGCAGTCCCGAGGACTGGATACTGCGCTATATTATAAGAACTTACTTACCGTACTGAAGAAATTTCAATAAATGAGGTATACTTTTAAATATGTGGAATCTAAAGCGGTACAGACCTCTATTTCACCATTTTGCAGGTCATACTGTGTATTTGTGTTATGTGCTGTGCAAGTTAGATGTATCCTGACGCCGTGTTGGCGGAGTGGAGGTATCTTATATGTTGAGTTAATTTGGTGCCACGGTGTGTCAGCCTAACTGTTACGCCCAGAAATAACGTGATGTGATTGATGTCACGTGAGACAGGAGCAGGCCAACCAACGGGTCAGTTTTACGTTTCTCGCCAACGATAATGATCAGTTCACGTGGTATGTCGTTGAATTGGAACAACACCTTTTGTGGTCGTGGAAGACCTTTGAATGAACGACACGAAGTGCATTGCTGTGAGATGTACTTGAATTTCCAACGGTCGTTAGCGAGGCTCGTAAACTAACCACATCGACAGACAGACACAGAGCGCGCTGGCACGCGTCCAACCGGTCGACTAAATACAAAACATAATGCATTTGTCTGGTATTCAATCAACATCAGTGTGTGCGTTTCGGGGCGCGTGATAGCGTGCGTTTATGCGTGCGTACGCACGAGCGTATATGCGTGCACATTTCACCACTTATGCAGGTGTTACACGTGTGTGCGTGTGTGCGTGTGTGCGTGTGTGCGTGTGTGCGTGTGTGCATGTGTGCGTGAGTGTGTGTGTGTGTGCGAGAACGCGCGCATGCGTGTGCGTGTGAGTGCGTACACGTGTATATGCTTCTGCATATTGAATGTGCGTACGTCCGTATCTATAGAGGTATAGACATGTATGTAAGTATGTATGTTGTATGTTTGTGCATTCGTATGTACATATGTACATTAAAATATGTGTATGTGTGTGGGCGGGGCATTCCATAATAAATGAGTTTTTTCAACGTGGAATGTAATAGAGGATATCTGCAAGCGCCTCGATCTCGACTCTCTCCCCTGCCCCGATTGCGGCACGCGCTCACTCCAACTGTCCATGAATCTAACTGAGCGCGTGGCGCGATTGGGATCGGGACTTGAGATCTGGTCGCTTGCATACACTCTTTAAATATTACGCTGACACTTAATACACGCTTGCCTAGACAAAATGGAGCAGGACGATCCCGAACCGACTACTGCTAACGCTCTTGCAACACAGCAACCACTATTTGTACTAGTTTATTTCTGGCTGGAATCTGCAGTGAATGAGTGTGTTGCCTTCCACTTCGCTCTCCAGTTTTAACTTTTTCTGCGCTGCTTTGTGAAGAAAACACTCGCTACTTGGTTACACTCCACGTTGACGGCGATGTGTAACTAATACACATAACGTTGTTTGCCACCCAGTCATAGAATGTCCGTTCAAACACGAACACACCGCAAAGCGCAAAGCAACCATAAACGTCGTCTTGTCTTTGTAATGTGTTCAAATAATTATAGGCGTTTTACCAGCGAGCGGTATAGCACCACGCCCAGATAATAAAATACGACTTGAATGTAACAATTCAATTGCAATGGTCGCAACGGCGCTTGTGTCCAAGGGGTCGTGTCAAGAATGCCATCAATCATAGAGGTCTTCAGCGGTTGAATGACGCACATTAGAATACTATCTATTACATGTGAAATGATATCAACGTGCGTCCAGCAGACGTGTGGCGCTCCTTAGAATACTTCGTAGATCGTAGATCTAATTCTCGTTAGAACTTGCCTTTTGTTAATAACCATGGATACTGCGTTGTTTAAAGTGTGTAATTACTTTTGGTATTTAACTTCTGTGTGTCATTGAAGGAGCAGTCACGTGCTTCGAATATTCTTGCTCTGATGAAAATGTTGGACACCTGATTCACTCAATCAGTCGCACCAATGTGTGTTTTGTGGTTGACTCTTAGCGATAGTTTGTGATATTCTTGTCATACAACCGTGATACGTATCTGGTACACACAATACACACTGCCATACAACCGTGATACGTATCTGGTACACACAATACCCATTGCCATACACATGCCATCCATCTTCGATACTCATTATGTACGCTTTCCGTACACAGGCAACCCCGTTTAGGTATTGCTGTGATACGTCTGTAAAAGAGTGTCGACATCTACATGTATATGTGGAGCGCTGTGGCACAGTGAGTAGAGAAAACCCGAATCCTGTGTTGCCGGGAGAAAGTTCGTCCACTCTACGTAGCTCCAGTTCACTCAGCCGTATGAATGAGCATTTGGAGGAAACTGGCGAAGATTAGGAATAGTCTTGATGCAGTAATTTCAGCGTGGTTGAATGCTTCCCAGAGAAGTCGAGATGGTATTCGATTGAACAGGCCCGCCAAGGAGGAAAGTGAAAAGAAACGTTTGAGTAGTCTTAAGGACTGGACACTGCCCTATATAAGAACATGCCATTTTGTATGAGACACAAGTATACCGGTCACTGTAAGACGTCAGGTCAAAGCTATGGGTCACCGAGCCCGCTCTAGAGGCACGGCACCATCGACAGGTGCATACCCTGCGTCGTTCATCAGTCTGTACCCTACCTAGAGGTAATTACAACAAGCGAGATCCGCGGGGTACGATGAAAGGAACCACTGGCAAATCACCGCGACCGTGATACATAGATAGATAGATAGATTATATAGATAGATAGATATATAAATAGATAGACAGATAGATAGATAGATAGATTATATAGATATATAAATATATAAATAGATAGACAGATAGATAGATAGATTATATAGATAGATAGATATATAAATAGATAGACAGATAGATAGATAGAGAGATATATAGATAGATAGACAGATAGACATATAGATATATAGATAGATATATAGACAGATATACAGATATACAGACATACAGACATACAGCTAGACAGATATATATATATATATATATATATATATATATATATATATATATATATAGATAGATAGATAGATAGATAGATTTGGTGTAGGAGACACCTGTTAAGACTAAGTAATAGTCGCTAGCATAGGGGCCACCTTGGCGTTTGTTAATTGTCTATCTTTTATATAATTCGTATATTATTGTATTCCATTGACGCACCATTGCCAAATCCTATTTAGATGCACATATAATCATGTGTGTTTTATTAATGTTTGCTTCTTCACGTGTGTAATAAATAGTTAATGTTTATCTATCGAGCTTTGGACTGCTAACATCGTCGACGTGAACGTTTCACCTGACTTCTCACCTGCACTGTCCCCGTGTATTCACAAAGTTCAACACATCACGTGTCTTCTTATATCTCATTAGCTTCAATTTGTTGTTAGACAGTTGATCAATGTTGATGTTTCATACGTAAATTGCGAGTGGACATGGGGGATTCTATTATCAGGAAGTTGGATTTGCCCTGCAGCTCAGGATTCGAACCCGGGTTCTCTCGGTCGAAGCTCTAACCGCTGCACCACTGCGCTTATAAAAGGAACCAACAACTTGATAAAAATTCAAATAGCTCCCTAATTCCACGCCGAAGCTGCTTGTGTGTTATATGATCAAAACGAGCGTTCACCATAATATTTATGTTTGATCACGCTGATCTTCTGTATTAATAAACAGAACATTGTTGTTGTGTGAATTATATATAATAAAAAATAGATAAGCCAGCGAAAAATGAACAAAACGAAACACGTCCAAAACGTGAAATTCTACGGTCGCTGGCATCCTCACGGCTCGTCCTGTCCCGACGATGTTTGATCATTTGAAAGGATGCACTTTATGTTATTCTAGCGTCATCTAGATTTCTCGGTAACCGGTCACAGAACACCTAAATGGATCTATAATCGTGCTGTTTTTGGTCTTCTGTACAGTCTCGAACGATGTTGGCGGCAGTTACGCAGTACACTAATCTTCCGATTGCGGCGCTGTTTTGTCATTTGCATAGGTCCAGACATGCGCACTTCATCATTTCTTCATGTCATGACAGACTAGACAATGTCCGGTCTACATGGACTGTGCCTTCTGCGTAGCCTGACAGACTGGTCAATATCCAGCAAATACCGTGTCTACCCCGTGGTCAGACAGACGTATCAATGTACGGCCGTTCGTGAACTGTGTCTTTTATTGGGTCACCTTGAGTGGTCAATGGTCCGTGAACATGTAAGTGGAACGAGTCGCCCTGACAATATATTGCACTTGGGTCACTCATTAGTATCTGTGACTTTACTTGACACATTCGTTCGTTGCTATGGAATGCCAGCATGTCTCATGTTGTCGTCTCTTTGGTGCAGTGATCTTAGGGCGTTGGTTTCGGGACGGTGTTAGCGGGACATTGTACTCGGGGCGTTGAAACCTAGGGATTGTACTAGGGTAGTTATAACTGGGGAGTTGTATCCATGGAGATATATCCGGGGAGTTGTACCCGGAGAGTAGTTTTTTAGTTAAGGGCGATGTCTCTTTATGCTGGTGAACATATTGCATGTAACGTGTATGTGTTTATTCCAACACTTTCACAATAACACTTTAGTACTTGGTCGTAAATCACACTCTTCTTGTGCAAGTGCTCGTGTCTTGCATGTTTACCATACATGTACAACATTGATACAAACCCGCACACGTGCATTAAATGACGGTGTGGTGTTGTCGTTGCACAGGAATAGCCGTTACGTATAAATCATGCTTACACGCTCACGACATCGCGCAATGTTACTGGCGAACTAACACCGAACCTGATGCGCCCTGGAAACTCATATGCAGATCAAACGGGTTACTCCATGTGCCCGAATACAGTTCAGCTATGACATCACATCCCCGAAAATGTATGTATCCCCATCGAGTAAATCTAAACCAACTACCAATGCAGTAACTGTGGCTGGTAGCAACGGCAACGCTAGACGTAGGTAAGCCGCATATTCAAAACGGCCGTTTGGCGTATCGTATTAGGTTCGGCGTAATTGTCCTGACGAGAGATGAGGTTGCTTTTGAATGAAATACATATCGTACCTTTTTAATAACCATTTACCAACTACTAACACTGTTGTTAGGTTCAGTGATTTATTCTTACAAAATATGAACTACAAATTTGTATATTTTGTTTTTGTACTTTTGTCACAAGCATAGCAAGACATTTAAATTCTGTCTACCAAAAATGAACACACGCAATCTCATTATATACTACTTATGAACAATAGGTATGTATGTAACAAAAATACCATGACCATATTGCGGTGTACTGTCAAGAGTTTTATTACTGACAAAAATCATATCGTTTGTTCGTTTGTAGTCTGTATCACCCTATCTTAATAATGCCACGAATTATCGCTTGTGTGAGTGATGGTCCATACAAAGATCAAGACTATCACCATACAATGTTTATACGGAAACCAAGTCATGACTGCACAGGTAGTCATCTTTAAATCGGCAGCATCGTCAACTTAGAAGCATATAATAAATGTGTTTCCCCTAGCACTGCATGTGTAATTTTGGAAAGAGTAGCAAAGACGGTTACAGTAATGTATCCGCGCATGGGTGTGAATGGGGCCAATGTTAATTACGCACTTAGGCCAACATCTGCAGTACAATAAACTCGATTTGTGGACAAATCATTCGTTTTGGGAGGAAGTATCCTAGGCGTTCACTGTGAACCCTAGCGAGACGCTGAAAATACTACTAGGTTAAAGCACACAGAGTGACAACGTGTCGTTGTCACATGTTGTCCTACTGACGACAACCAACGCTAGGCGACAGGGAATAAACAGTGTAAACTCGATGCTGGTGAAACAGTTCCGATATCGATTGTTATCTGGACAACTTTAAAGGTAGAATGTCTGTTCCATGTAAATGAAATCTAATCCACATCCGGTACAGTTATTCATCTGATCATACCGGCTATTTCCAGGAAGGCGCCACCGAAGATATATATATATATATATATATTCCGCATTATTTATTATACCGTGTATTAATGTTATCAGGAAAAATAACCTTCTCTGTTTATTTCCATTATTTCAACACACTGAACAGCGAAACTTGCATGTTATGTTCCATTTCGTTCGTCCCCATGTTGTATACCTCCTAGTTTCAAGTTGTCAATTTGTGATCATAGCTTCATCTACGTTACTTGATATGTGCACAAAATATATGTCCAGTTACCTGTTCAATTCACATTCCTTTCAGTTGTGCATTTGTATACTTATGTTACATAAATATCAATATATGTCATACTTTGTTCAGATACAAATATTATATATGCTATATTGGTGGTTCAAAGGTTTTTGTTTGGCGTAATTTAAAGGTACCGTACAAAATTAGGGCGTTGGCCCAAAACATTCCTGCTGCATGGGAATCTCTACCTCGTAAATGCGGCGCGAATTGTGCAATAAGGAGCATGCTCCGGTGCAATGTTTCGCCACAGTATCTAGACAAATTGCATTACGTAGTAGGCCGTAAACGATACAACGCCGGGATAGACAAATCATTCTGACGTGTCGTTGGAAATTACGATGTCCATGGCAACTATGCACTGTTTAACAACAACGAATATTGTATCAGCAGACGGGCGTTTATCACTGGTAGTAACAACACGATCACACGGGTGGGCGGACATGCGCGCACATCCAGTCACGCACACACAAAAACACACGCGTGCGAACACACTAGCACGCGCGCAGCACACACCACGCACACGCTCACGCACAGTAACACGTAAGCGAATGCACGGTCATGAAACAAGCTCAAGCACACCTAAAAACCCGTTTTTGCGTGCACGCACGCACACACGCGCCCTGCAATATTGTCTCAAAACGCACGTACACTCGCGCGCATACACACGAGTAGGTAAACAACCAAACAAGCGTACAATGATTCCTTTATCGTCACCCATGTGGCGCCACTGAGCCCAGACTAAGACGACTGGATAAACAATATGCGGCGCCACTCTAGTTAACCTAAAGCTAGCAGACAGACAGACAGACAGTAGTTTTTATTTTTACCCATATACATATCACTCAATAAGTGAGTATGTAAAAGCATAATGATCACAGAATTGAATTGTATATAAATTATCACGTGAGGGTCAGGGAGATTCCCACTAGGCAAAAAAGCTGTTCTCGTGGGAGCCACCCAGTTATAGTAATGACAAGTCCTGGTGTATACAAAAGTAGCAATAATCGGTCAACCGATTAAATCAAAGCAAGGCCTATAACATGACATCATATAAGATAATGGACGACTGGTTATTCATCCAAAGAGATACACATAAAATATGTATTCCTGTTTGTTATTCACTCATTATGGCAAATATAAAAATATTTTGTAATGTACATACTGGTGGATACGTCTGCAAATGATAACGTTTAACATACATTGCAAACCCGTGTAAGATGTGAATGTAAACTTTATTTGTTATTAAATCAGGTGCATTATTGATAGTATGCGGCAAGGTGTATCTGAGGGTTTGTTTCGCAAATTCGTGTTGTTCCCTGATTGTGTGTATATTACATTGCCCACGTGTGTTGAAATTGTGAATGCTATTGTTTTGATGAAGCGGTAAATTTTGAAGGTAAACAGGAAGTTTGTTATGTACGAATTTATAATATAGTTTTAGTTCTTGTGATTTCAATATGTGTTCTACTTTTAATAATTTAAGACTTTTAAACAGTGGTTCAGTGTGAGCATTATGTATAGGAAACAGCATGCCGATGCGGTATGCGACAAAATCAAGGATACAGTGCTTAGTGGACATTAACACATTAGTCATTTCATATTTACATCAGCGACGCATTTTTTCACGAATATCAATCAATCAATCAATATGTTTATTTTCCAACACATATAATACAGATTATCGTAGCAAAGATAGTTTAGTGTTAGAAAAAGGGGTATACAGAATAATTATCTTGTATATTCGTATACCCCTATTACATTATTTCGTAGATGAATCATTGTGATAACGTATATACAACTGTTAGTGTAGTAAGTGTAATACTAATAATGGAGAGTTTCGCATACATAATTGTATCAGAATGATACTGTGTATGTAAACTGTTATACCAGAAAATCATACAGTAATATCATATTTGCTAATCATATTAGTTTTTAACTGATTAACAATATGATTCATGTAGTGATTTCGATCGTAACTACACTGGATTCGGATAGTAAATTCTCAACGTGATTTCCTTGCATAGGATTGTCCCCATTCCGCGTGCCGATTCCACGTGACTTTACACGATTGAACAGACAATGTCCAAGTGTTCGTGTCGGGAATTCTTTAAACACATACATTGCATTTGTTTGGTCACGATACGGTTAAGTTGCGCTGCCCGGTGTGATGCCGTACACCTGATCTCCCTACCTGGTCTCCTGGCGATCAGTGAAGAGGGATATGGATCAGATTCAGATTTACATACAAACGCCCGGACATGACGTGAATATTTACTCGATCAAACTCTGGCCGTGTTCTGTTCTGTAAGGAAGCGAGAGAAAATGTCGTCGAAAAATCAGCGGTGATAGCTACTGCGTTACGCAATGAAATGGGCATCACTACAGATGGAATAAAGAGTGCCACGGAAAAGACGCAAGAGGGGAAAATACTAACTATGCCTGCTTGTTATTGCACGCTGATATGTTGCGAGAACAACTGCAAATTCCAGATTACCTCCAAGGAGTGGTGACAACTGGATATCGCCATACGTTCGAAACGAACGGCTATCTCGGGGTCTTTAACAAATATGGATCGCTTGATCTACCCGACCGATGATTAATGCGTCGATACCGACATCGCCTCAGAAGGACTGTTCGACGGAGGTGGCCCGTCAAGTGAGATATCACGTAAACAATTACCAAAATCATATCGTCGTAAATAGTACTTGAACAAAATGATCAACTTACCAATTCAATGCTTGAATAGGACGTTCCAATGATCTTGATGGTGAACCATGCATTTGTAGTCCGGGTTAAATCAAAGAAAAATACAGTCATTAGTTCCCTGACGTTACTTCGATGTGCACTGGTATAAGTAGGCGGAAATGACGTAGATATACAATTACATCACTTTCGCAATACCAGAAAAACCGCCTCGCAGCGCCAGTGAACGACAGGCTCAATGTGCTTGTAAACGTTGACATGACGGACAATCCCTATAGTTTGTCCCGTTATATTTAGATGTTAACTGAGGCCCCAACACCACTAATGTGGCCGCTCCATAATATCAATGTTCACACACCATTACACTATATTATTTTCAAGAAATTACAAACGAAGTTTTTCTTTCTGGTATTTGCTGTTGTTGAGTAGGATTGAGCTGAAAGTTTAAGCGGACAGACCATGAGTGACAATGTCGCAGTTTCCATTTAATTATGCACTAGAGTGATTGTGTTTTGAACGATGAGTGAACGTACTGTATTCCAGTCAAACAAATGTATATTTCGCTAGAAGAGATTGCGTCGCACGCACACAACCAGTTGCTGGTGTGTAGCCCTAAAACTGGTGTTGACTTCAACACATGTTGTCAAAACCTGTAACGCGCCAGTATGGATCCTACTAACATTTCACATTTGGCGAACGATTCTAGATTTTTGAAGAATGTCACAAAATAATGCCGTGCTATCACAAATATTATCAGTTCGCGGATCGTATTTTCGATGTTTCTTCTCGCGTTTGTGTCGATCGAGCGCTGTATTGTCCGTCGACACTCATTCAGCATGGAACCCAAACGAGTGAAGACGGCTCTAGTTATCATTACTGTGGTTATAGCAATTATCACAGTTGTCATTCTTCATGAAATAAAGACGATTTCTTAGAGTGTCCCAGCTGCATTCTCTTTTCCTGCACATTGATGGTCGTTTTGCTACAGCTTATGACGGCGTTTTTTTATGATAAAAGCCAAAGACACGGGAAACAAAATCGGAGTTCAATACGTGGAACGTTCGCCTCAACTAGGAACTGCAGAAGTTGCAAGATCGACTGTAGATAGATCAGCACTGACCACTAATCGCGGAGCTTTACGCAATTCCACTGACGCCAAAGTAGACTTGCAGATTGACGCGACGCTATCAGCGTCGGTCACAGTAATCAGAAAGATAAATGCAACACAAGTGAAGCAATTCAAAGGTGTGTTTTTGTTCTTCATTGGCACTGTCGTGTTCATCGTCTGCTGGCTGCCGAAGTGGTTCTCCAACGTCAGAGCTCCCATATCGACCGGCGTGACACGAATGTACATTAATTTTAAACTCCGTTGTTAATCCTTTCGTATACGCCGTCGCCAGTGCAATATTCCGGTACGACGTGCGAAAGTTCTACCGTCGGACATGCGTCAAACTGTTTTCTTGTTGATACTGAACGCCTGCTGTTCCACCACAACTGCCGACATTAATCAATTAGCTTGTATATCATTATATTGCATAGACGGTTGAAATAATGTATTGCATGTAACATTCGATATTACATTGACGTACATGCGTTGGCCAATTACATCAAGTGTTATAACTATGTGATTACAATTTAAACCAATTATCGAACATGTGACTATGTAAAAAGGTAAGTTGTTACATAGCGCAGTATCCAGTCCTCATGAATGTTCAAAGCACTTTACACTTTATTCCCTGACAAACCTGTTCAATCGGACACCATCTCGACTTCTCTGGGAAGCATTCAGCCACGTTGCAGTTATTGCGCAAAGACTATTCGTAGACAAATAACCACCACTGTATATAGCCGGGTACTCATCCATACAGCTGAGTGAAAAGAAGCAGTGTAGAATAAACGAACTTGCCCTAGGTTGGACACCGCCGCACAGGATTCGAACCCGCGTTCTCTCAGTCGAGGGTCCGGAGCTCTTTCCGCTATGCTACTCCGCTCAATGTAATGATATGGATTGTTTTGTTTGCTTTGTTTGATTATGTTCACACAAAACTAATGTATAGGTATGCCGATGTGTATTTGTACCGAAGTAGGAATCACAGTACAATCCTTCACATGACAGTGTATACATTATTGCAACATACACAAATCAGTGTTCGAAATTATAAATAAACTGTAATAATACAATGTTTGCAACTTTCGATTGAGAACGGCACATTTAATATGATACGGGACACCAACAGTTAAACCACTCTGGTTTGGTTAGCTAATGACACGCGGACCATCGAAGTCAAATAAGTTCAGATATTTGAATTATGACTTACGCTGTTGTTTACTATTATGTTATATTTCAATGGGGTGCAATCGCGAAAAAATATAGAGGAAATAAAACCAAAATGCAAAAAAAAAGCCGATAGTCAAAATTATAAAATACGTATGCTAATTGTGCGATTTGCATGCATACGCTCGATATCGCTCAACACAGATTCTCAAATTATGTGTGTTCTGAACAAATGAATTTCCGTAATTAAACTACCAACATTTATTTATCGATTACTTCGAAATGTTATTTGTAAGTGATAAAACGGAAACCATGATCTAAATTTACCCCTATGTCACGTGCGGTATGAGATATACTCCGAGCCTAATTGCATTAAAAACTGTTTTCTTTTTATTCGTCCGAAAAAAATACAAAAGGGCGCTAGGCATTTTCGGTTGCGCTACGCACAGACACGACATCAAATTGTTTGCGTAATATCGTAATTTAATATCAAGTTGTTTACACAAACACAGAGACGAACTTAATATTTACCCCAAAAAATCATACACCTGCCGACGAAAGATCACTTTTCCATAGAACCCGTTCTCAATGTAAATGACAGGAGCTGACTGTTACAAGCCATTCCTCTTCGGTGGAGCCTTCCCGGATATACCCGGGGTGATCAGATGACTAACTGTACCGGGTGTGGATTGGATTTCATTTATCTAGAACAGACATTCTACCTTTAAAGTTGTCCAGATAATAATCGATATCGGAACTGTTTCACCAGCATCGGGTTTACACTAACTGTTTATTGCCTGGCGTCTAGCGCAGGTTCGTCAAAAGTGTACGTGACTGGCCGAGTATCTTCGTACGTTTTGTTATTCCGTGAAACGTCGCATTTGATGCGTACTGAAAACGATTGGCATGCAGATGCCCGTGGAACAAATACTTGATGTCAGTTATGTTTCCATCTATTCTCCTCACCATTAAATTTAAAGTGTATTTCTCTGGTCAGCAACAACAACATGTGTGTTTCCATAGATGGTCGTCAGTTGGTGCATAGCTCCAATTGCGGCCGACAAAAATTCACATTGTGTGGTCTGTGCCGGAGCTTAAGCACAACTTCACTGTCGCTGTCGGATCATGACATCGGAAGACGGGGAGGGGTGCTGTTGAAAAGGTCTCTCCGCTGACTCGACTTAACTCATGACATCGGAAATCGGAAAACGGAGGGGAGAATTTGTTGCGGTGATGTTCACAAAGGACACGAAACGGGGGGACAATTAAAAGGTCTGCGTCACGACACTCTAGCGCACGAATAGCGCGATCAAATTCCAAAGGTCTCACGTTCACACATGCCCCCGTACCCCTAACCCATACGCATGCCCCCGTACCCCTCCCCCGGACACATGCCCCCGTACCCCTCCCCCGGACACGCCTATGGTTACTTCCACATCTCGTAATACGTATTAGCTAAATAAAGTTGTATACATTACCTAATTCGAATATGTTATAAAGTGACGACATCGATGTGTGTATAGATATTAATTAGGATACAGGACAATGTTTGTGACCATGATTGTTCCGGCTTGTACCGTCTAACAGGCACCGTACAAACATATGCCGAGTGGTTGGTATCAGCTAAATCTATAGTATGTGTATACACAGCAACAACTACAACAACAACCACAAAGAAAAAGTGTATTTCTGATTTCGTATGAGTGCAAAGTTGTACAGCCACCTCAACGATTCACGAATATGTTGAGTGAATTGAAGTTCGAAAACCGAGTACTGAAACGGATGGGCATCATGAGTAGATACACAATTGTACAATTAGCCTGGTGAGTTTCGACATCGGTAATAGTGGTGAACTACTGCAAGGAAGCGGCCTCAATAAATTCACTGGGTTAACGTACTATGTTAAACATCTCAAATAGCAGTTTCGATGTGACTACGAATATTCCAAGTAAGACAACAAAATATGGTATTATTGTTATATTGTCTTGTGGGCCTTGGGGTTTGGCAGGAAGGAAGCAGTTACTAGACGTCATCTGTACATATAACGATTTCCCATTCGTGCGACTGCTGTCATGACATCGACGATTCGTGAACATATTGCTTGACGTCAACTTCGCGTCATGTTTATTGAAACGCATGTACTTCACCAGTTTAATTATCTGTTGAAGCAATATGAACTGAGCTGACATCGATACTAGTGATAACGAGCAAGCCACCAAAATGTCTTCACATAACACATAGAATTGTAATAATAACAATCTAACGACAGCTGAGTATCGAATTGCACTCAATGTCTGTCGTGTGCGACTGGTTTAGTCTTGCTATGCCTAATCACCCGTGTGACGTGCAGTGCTTAGTGCAATTAACGTTGTACGTCTAAGTAGTGTTGCAACAATTCCGCCCCACAACGACTAACTCTGATTACATCACTAGAGCAATACACTTTGCATAATGTGTAAATACTACGATCTTGACAACAAAGTGTCAAACCCTGGGCAAGTTCGTTCACTTTACGTTGCTCCAATTCACTCAGCTGTATGAACGAGTTCCTGGCTATGGACAGTAATGGATGTTTGTGTACGAACAGTCTTCGCGCATTAATTGCATCGTGACTGGATGCTTCCCAAAGAAGTCGAGATGGTGTTCGATTGAACAGGTCTGCCAGGGAGAAAAGCGTAAAGCGCTTTGAACAGTCCTGAGGACTGGATACTGCGCTATATTAGAAATTACCTTTTATCTTTTATTATGCAATGTTGCTTATTACCGGAAGTGATGGGAGAGTTTTTTTAATTTTTTACGCGGTTATGTTCACGAAGGGCACCTAACGGGGGGGGACATTAAAAATATCTGGGACACGCCCTCTAGCGCATGCACAGAGCGGTCAATTTTCAAAGGTCTAGGAAGACACATGAACCCCGGACACGCGCATGGTTACTACAAGATCTTGTCATATGTATAAGCTAAACGAGGTCGTTCCATTACCTAATTGCAATATATTATAAAGTGACGACATCGATGTGTATATTAGGATACAGGACAATGTATGTGACCATGACTGTTTCAAACTGTGTTTAAGCGCATTATAATTATTATTTCAAATCAACTGAAATCAAATTGATTGAACTCGTTACAGTACATACATATTTAATGTAAATTACACAAATCATACATAATAGCGTAATGAGAACAGCAAGGGACGAACATTATATAATATTATACTCCCTTATATATCAATGTAAATACATATATCATAATATTGAAAACAACAACAGCATACAGGTGAAAAAGACATAATCGTGATTGAAATATATGTTATATATTAACACCATTGTGGAATATGAATTGTTTAAGTATACACCTGAAATTAATTACTGATTATTTCGTAAACTGAGGTCTAGCATTGAAATAATTCCAAGTGGTAGCACCCTTATTTCTTCCAATATAAAAGTTGATACAAAATAATATTGCTGCGGCATCTGAAAATGGACATAGTTATATACTTTGTAAACCATGGACACTAGTAAAACAGAAGCCGAAGCGGAAGAGTTACACAGATGAGATGTTGGCAAGTTTCGCATCATATACTTGGACTTGGTCGTCACGCAAAAGGATTTCCACCAATTGAAATACACGTGTGTGTGTGTGTGTGTGTGTGTGTGTGTGTATGTGTGTGTGTGTGTGTGTGTGTGTGTGTGTGTGTGTGCGTGTGTGTGTGTGTGTGTGTGTGTGTGTGTGTGTGTGTGTGTGTGTGTGTGTGTGTGTGTGTGTGTGTGTGTGTGTGTGTGTGTGTGTGTGTGTGTGTGTGTGTGTGTGTGTGTGTGTGTGTGTGTGTGTATTGTTGCATGTACAAAATCCAAATGACAATTGTTTCATCCTATAACTGTACTCCTAGAGGACATTTTTGTTTTACTGAAAATCATTTTTTGAACTTATAAGCAATAGAAGCTTTTGTGAAATATATAATCAATTAACACTAGTTTGTATTAAATGTGCACGTTTTTTATAATTGTGTTTGATAAGTTATACACTTTCGATCGATACAAGAAACATGTTTACTAATCCCCTTAACTTTCAAACACTTTGTTATTTAAAACACGCACTTGTATTATACAACACCAAATGTCACTTATACTTGTAATGTTAATCAGCAAATTTTCCACAGCTATATAACCTGTTGGAAAATGTACAGTAACAACTTTATATGTATGTGTAATTCGTTTATTCGTACATTGATAACACGATATAACAAAAAACAACCGTCGTACACATACATAACCACATACAAATATATATATATATATATATATATACATAAATATATAAAACAACTATATATAAATATATATATATATATATAATGCGATATAATTATACATAATTTACACAATACCTTACACACAAAAGTATGTAAAAAATTGTGAAGGGAGTAAACACGAAGTCAGTGACTTTTACGTAAGTTTACCCCTAACAATCACATTAAGGTCAAAGTAATAGGTTTCCCACACGTGTACGTTTTATGCATTATTCCTTTTTAATGTGAAAAGTTCCGATAGTCCATGTGGCTGGGCGATAACAGATTACTATTCTTACGTGTGGCTATATCCAACGCGGTAAGTCAGAGTAGTCATTAACTTGTGGTGTCAAATGTAATCCACTTCCACAAACACACGCTGGACCAAACAATACATTTACCGTGAATTAGCTATGAACATTTTGAGTAATGCTTTTTATATGTATTATTTATAAACATTAACACAGTATTACCCAGAACACGTTAAGCTGAAAGTTAATAAAAATGACATTTTAATTGGATACGACCTAGTTTTATTATAAGTGTTCAGTTGAAACAAATTAACAGCTTTACTCGTGTTTGACGGTAGAAATGACGCACGTCTTCCCGGAACATGGGACTAGCGACGCCGTAGATGAACGGATTGACAACCGAATTTACAACGTATAAACGCCGCAAGTTAGGCGAGACGTGAACACCAATGTTGAACAACCATTCTGGCAGCCAGGAAAGTACGAAGATAACCGTGATAACGAACAGTAATAACACACCTTTGACGTTCTTGGCTTGAGTCGCTCTTGCCGTGTTGGTTGCAGTGATTGGTATATTTCGAGTTTCTTCTATCTGCTTCTTTGCGGGTGCGATTGCGTTTCCGGTGTAGTTGTACCATGCGCTGGCATCTACTGTTGATGTCATGACACGTGATGTTCCCGGTTGAGGTGAAGTTGTCACGTTTAGAACTCCAATTTTGGTTTGGGTGGATCTGACCTTTTGCAAAAACGATGTAGCGGTAAGCGTGTAGGAAGTGATCATTATGGCAACGCTGGAGAAGAGCATGCATGTCTTAAACACGCTTTTAAACCACAGTACTCTCATAACCAAAGCGATTTCATGCACTGCTGTGAATAGTGTCGAAACCACAGTTATAACAACAAGAGCAGCCTTGGCTCGTTTTGGATCAATGCTGAATGAGTGCGGCCGCCTAACAGCAATGACACGCTCGATTGACACAAACACTAGAAGCAATGTGGAAAAGTAGACAGATACCCTGATAATAATGATGAAGACTATTGCACGATTTGTAGACGCAGTTGGAAGGACTATTCCGCGGAAACAGCTGCAAACGCATACAGCTGTGTCAGCGACGGCCAGTGCAAACAAGTACACTCTCGTCGAATTTGACAAATTTGTTATATAAACCGTAATTACAAAAATATTACCCGGCAAACCTAGCACAGACATAAGTAATATGAAATAGCTAGAAGTACCACTTTCTTCAGTTGTCATGTTCATTACCTTGTCAGCACTGTCGTTTAAGACATTCAGTTGAAATCTTGAAACGTTTGCCCAGTTTGAAGTTATAACTGAATCCATTGTTTCGCAATAGATCAACCACACAATTCGAAGTCGATATCCGATATGTCGGTGCAATAAAAAAATACGAGTATACGTATGATTGTTGATGATATTCGTGTACGGCTCCACCCTTCTAATGTTCTAAGCTACTACAGTTCCATCCTTATACAGTTCCACATTTATGCATTCCCAGGCTTTTAAAGTTCCACGATTCTACAGTTCCAAGATGATATAGTTCCAAGATTATACATTTCCATGCATGCTTCTATAGTTCCTTACTTCTATTGCTCCTTGCAGTTCCACGAATCTACATTTCAAAGATTCCACAGTTCCAGTATTCAACAATGCCATGATTCTACAGTTCCATTATTTTAGAATTCCACATATATACATTTGCATGCTTCCACAGTTCCATGTCTCTTATCTCTACACGTTCGATCTTCTTTCGCTCCAAGCTTCTATATTTACACTATTCTACACATGAACGATTATACATTCACACCATTATACACGTCCAAGCTTCTACAGTTCAACGATTCTTCAGTTCGACGCTTCTACAATTCCACGCTTGTGTAATAGTTCATCACGTACATTTGTGCAGTTTCTCGCACACTGTTCAACGTTTCTACAGTTCCACGATGCTACAATTCCACACTTCTTCACCACCGCACTTATTAAGCTAAACTCAGGTCCACTCTTCGTCAAGTTCACGCGTCTACAACTTCATACTTCTTCAGTTCAGCGCATCTGCAGCTGCAAATTTCTTCAGCGCCTCCATTTATTCAACGCCACGCTTCATCGTCGTCATCACTTTAAGACCCGCCCTTTCTGTCAAGAACAATAAACATGGATGCGGAATCCAATTACATCAATAGCTGCTGTAACCAATAAAAGTAGAAATCGTAACGACTAGACGTTAGATATACGCTTCATTTAGGGCAACAACGAAGAAGTATCTGCTTTAATGAAAGTGTTTGTTTTAAGTACCACTTTCTCCCGTCCGTCGAGAGGCGTAACTGCTCCAAAGTCATTGGTTGTGTTCCAGTAATTTATTAATGTATTACACACAAGTCCAACGTGCCTTGTCCAATATATATTTGCATTGATTAGTTCACAATTGCCCACGTTCATTTAAGCCGGTCTATTTTTGGGAACATTGTGCGATCATCCCATTCAAATTGATGCTACAGATCTACTGTTTGCATAACCAACGGCAGAAGAACATCGTGCGACGATAGAAAACACATAAAACATAAAACACAGAGAACGTGTAGAACACACATAACACATAACACACAGAGAACGTGTAGAACACACAAGACACATAAACACACAAAGAACGTGTAGAACACACATAACACATAAAACACAGAGAACGTGGAGAACACATATAACACATGAAACGCAGAGCTCGTGTAGAAAACACATAACACATAAAACACATAAAACACATAAAACACATAAAACACATAAAACACATAAAACACATAAAACACATAAAACACATAAAACACATAAAACGTGTAGAACACACATAACACATAAAACACAGAGAACGTGTAGAACACACATGACACATAAAACAGAAAACGTGTAGAACACACATGACACATAAAACACAGAGAACGTGTAGAACACACATGACACATAAAACACAGAGAACGTTTAGAACGCAGAGAACAAAGAGAACACCAAAAAATGCACAACACGGATCAAACGTACAGTACATGGAACACTGAGAACTTTTGACAGAGAGAAAACAAATACTGTATATATATATATATATATGTATATATATATGTGTGTGTGTGTGTGTGTGTGTGTGTGTGTGTGTGTGTGTGTGTGTGTGTGTGTGTGTGTGTGTGTGTGTGTGTGTGTGTGTGTGTGTGTGTGTGTGTGTGTGTGTGTGTGTGTGTGTGTGTGTGTGTGTGTGTGTGTGTGTGTGTGTGTGTGTGTGTGTGTGTGTGTGTGTGTGTATAATTATATATATATATATATATATATTAAATATTCTTATGTGAGCCCCATTTTCCTCACTGAAGCCGATTTCGCTCATTAGCAATGATCTTGCATACTGACAATTGTCAACATCACGACACGTCAGCGTTAGTAGGACACATTTACATGTGATGGACGAAAATAGTGTCGTCGGTTATACGCCGTTGACGTTATGCATTTTAGAAAGCTTCCTGAATTTGACAATGTATTTTAGTGATGAGCTCCTTGCCATATTGGAATTGTACCTAGATTATCCAGACTCACAAATACGACATCGGTGCGTTACCCCTGTCAACGTATATTTGTTATTGATTCCCACCGACTTCAATATTGCCGCTTGAGGACTAGTAAAATTATACCCACGCACGTGTCACCAAATCTACGTAGATTGGGTGACATCGGCGATGCCTACAGCGATTGTATACCATGACCAATGTCACTAGATATTACCAGATAATTAAGAAATATGATAAAGATACGGTGTCCGTCAAGGTGGAATTGTTATCGACCCTTAGGCCTACATGTAGCGGAAAAGGACGCCAACCACAACACTACAGACTCCGCACAGATTGTGTTACTTGCGATTTATTAACGTGGCTGCGTCCAGCGCGGTCTGCTTATCCGAAAATATACACCTGTGTCCCCTATATCGGACGTGATTCAGTATTGGTTACAGACCATCTTCGCTTTAGGGCTTTGCATTCTCAACAGGACGACTCAGTTTACATCGGTTTTGTGTTCAGCTAATCACAAATAGAACTGGCGTCGAAATGTGGTCTCGTCGACTTGCATGCCTGTAACAACGAAATGGTGCAATTGTTTTTCGCACAGAAATGGTGATGATGGATATGTTTCGTGGGCCTCCAACTGCATCGCCGAGGGTAAGAATACCTACACGAAGTTAGGCCAATTATATAAATATATATACTGACACACACACACACACACACACACACACACACACACACACACACACACACACACACACACATACACACACACACACATATATATATATATGTGTGTGTGTGTGTATATATATATATATATATATATATATTTATATGTATATAAATATATATATATACATTGTAGTGTATATATATATATATGTATATAAATATATATATATGTGTGTGTGTGTGTGTGTGTGTGTGTGTGTGTGTGTGTGTGTGTGTGTGTGTGTGTGTGTGTGTGTGTGTGTGTGTGTGTGTGTGTGTGTGTGTGTGTGTGTGTGTGTGTGTGTGTGTGTGTGTGTGTGTGTGTGTGTGTGTGTGTGTGTGTGTGTGTGTGTGTGTGTGTGTGTGTGTGTGTGTGTGTGCATATATTTATATATATATATATATATGTATATACATTATACCTGGGCGGAGCGGTATCAGAAACAGAAATTCGCAGGAGAATACAATCTGGGTCGAATGCATGGAGGAAAGTAGAAGGTGTGATGGGAGACAGGCACATATCGCGAAAACTCAAGGGAAAGGTACCATGCGCATGTGTAACACCAGCCTACGAATGATCTACAAGATGGCTGCCCGGGGATAGACGTGTATTCTGGTGTGTCCCGAGCTTTGATAGTTTTTGTGGTGGGGAGGCGTTGGAGTGTGGAGGTTTTCAAGGTGGGTGACTAGCCGAAGGAGATAGAGCACGCTGAACTTTTCGGACTTTGTGAAAGTGCTAGTTTGAGTTTGCTTGACTGCTGTTAGTTCCATAAGTTAAGCCTGAAATCGACGCACATTACGCCTCAGTGTCAGTGCGTGCTTGTGTAGCAGGGTGCATTACGTAACAACGTCTGGCACTGGCAAACAACGCCGGACAGTGGAACTGTAGACACCCACTTTATTGTGTTCCGTATGACTGCGTCTGCAAGTTGGCTTACAATATGCCGAAGTCGCGTAAATCAAGCAATGTCGAGGACAACCAAGAAGACCAGTTAGTTCTAAGACTAATTGCAGCCCTCAACGATTCAGCGGTGCTGAACAAAATGAAACAGGTTCTCTTTCCGGATGAACTCGCCAAAGAGATTCGTGAATTGAGACAAACTTTCAAAAACTTTCAACAGCAACTGGATGAAAAAAACAATAAAATTACACTGCTTGAAGATAAGGTCATTCATCTCCAGAACCAAATTGATGACAATGAACAATATGGCCGTAGGGCAAACCTACGTTTCAGTGGCATTGATGAGACAGGTCATGGGGAGGACCTTGAGTCAAAGCTCATCGAAATTTGCAACGAGCACATGAAAATCAGTCCTGCTGTATTGCCCAGCGACTTTGAACGGGTACACAGAATTGGCGGCAAAATGGACACCTCCACCAGGCCGCGACCCGTAATCGTCCGCTTCAAATCGGAGAAGACACGCGACAGAGTGTTTCAGTCAAGAGCTTCACTTAAACAAAAGAACGAACGAGTAGCCGAGCGAAGTTTGAAGATCTTCATAAATGAAGATTTGACAACAATGCGCGCAAAGTTGGCTTACGAAACAAGAGTGTTGAAAAAGGCAAACAAAATCAGAGACTGCTGGACGTACAATGGGAACATTGTAATCAAGGATGTCAACAACGTGATTCACAGGATAAACACCTCGAATGAGCTGGACAAGTACCAGTGACATGCAAGACATAGCACCAAATGTCGGTGATAATGATGTGAATAATTAGTTGTTGCTCACGTGACATTTCTGACTGATACGAAATCTAGTTCTGCGATTGGCAATATCTGCTATATGAACTGTATTTTTTTTTTCTTTTTTTTTTTCTTCAATATCTTGTTTTGCTATTTGCAGTGCTCCCTAAATCAACTGTTTTGAATATATCTTAGTGCAGTTTATTACTCACTTGTGTTGTGACTTGTGATCCGTTTTCTGTTTAATGCTTCCTTATTTTCCACACGACTTTCTATTTGTTATAATATGGTAACCTATACATTTATATATATTGGAAATGTGTTTGTTAAAATGCATTAGATTGCATTAGCATTTGCAATGTCTGCTATAGGAACTATATGTATGTAAACAAGTTGGTTAAAGGGTACCTGCTTTTGTATTAACGTACGTTTACTTTCAATATCTTGTTTTGCTATTTGCAGTATTCTTTATATAATTTTTTATTTTTATATCTCTTAGTGCAATTGTCACTCACTTGTGTCGTGACTTGTTTCGTTTTCTGTTTAATGTCTATTTATGTTCCACACATGACTTTTTATTTGTTATAATATAATAACCTTTTTGCATTTTTTGCATTTATATATGTTGGAAATGTGTTGGTTAGAATCCATTAGAATGCATTAGCTCCTACCACCAGAAATACAGTTTTAATGTTATTGTTTTTTTTCTCGGACCATCTTGTCAAATGGTCCTGACTTTTTTTTATTACATCGCCTTTTTTTCATTGTATTTTTTTCTAAACATAATCTGTTTTTTATCTATTTCTGACACTTTATGTAGCTACTTATCATGCACCTCTTTAGCTTTACATGAACAAAATACAAATATTATTAAACAAAATCTAGTAACTCAAACACTAAAGGCACACACTCTTACTGAAACATTATTGCACACTGAAAATATGTTGATCTTATTACAATTTAAAAATATACTGAAATGATCACTGACGAAACTTTTCTCCAATTTACAGGTGGTATTACAAATAATTGTCTAAATAATATTCTAAACATCAGTAATACTGTTGATGAAAATAATGAATTGCCAACAATACGCCGATCGTCATATTATGATTTTGAAAAATTTTATTTGTTAGTTCAAAACAATAATAAACATTTCAGTATCCTAAGCTCAAATATACAGTCCATTAATGCAAAGTTTAGTGAGCTCGAGGCATTTGTAAATGACCTGTCTTCCTTTAATTTTAAATTTAGCATAATATGTCTCCAAGAGAGCTGGATATCTGATAATGATGACTTATCACTAATTCAATTAAATGGATATGACTGTATATCCCAAGGAAAAAGTTGCAGCACCAAAGGGGGATTATTAATGTATGTAGATAAACACTTTAATTATGAAGTAAAGATGAAATTAAATATGTATGAGCAATGGGAGGGACAAATAATACAAATAAATGGAGGAGGCTTATCGCAGACAGTCACTATAGGAAATATATACCGACCTCCAAGGCCTTTAACTGAAAACTATAACGAATTTATAAATGAATTTACAATGGTCATATCATCTATGCAACATCATCAAAACAACAACCTTATTCTTGCAGGGGACTACAATATAAATATGTTAAAAATAAACGAACAACAACACTGTAGCACTTTCTTTGACATGTTAACCTCATTTAGTCTCTTCCCCCAAATTACTCTTCCTACGAGGTTCACAACATATACT
Source organism: Escarpia spicata (assembly GCA_963995525.1). Classification (NCBI taxonomy): domain Eukaryota; kingdom Metazoa; phylum Annelida; class Polychaeta; order Sabellida; family Siboglinidae; genus Escarpia; species Escarpia spicata. The sequence goes on along the minus strand of OZ023207.1, from coordinate 61,228,494 downwards.
GGTACACTTATTGATAATTTTTGTTGTAATTTAACAAAGCATATTTTGCAAAGTACAGCAGGAATATTAATAAAAAAAATTGTCTGATCATCAACCATACTTTATGCTTATGAACACTGCTCTAAAAGAGGAACATACTACAAAATTTATACGAGTTAATGTACAAAATACAGAGGCTATGTTAAAAGTCAGAAATGATATAATCTCTTCTGAAATACATAAAAAATTAGATACAAGTTCAAATGCTGATCCAAACCATAATTATAACATTATTATTAATGAAATAAATCAAGCTAAAAATAAATATATGACTAGCAAATTAGTGAAATTTAATAAATATAAACATAAAAAATCTACATGGATAACTCAAGGCTTGCTAACCTCAATACGATACAGAGACAAACTTTACAAACAATTAAAAATCACAAACCCTGAATCTTCTGAATATGGCGTATTATTGATTAATCTGAAAACATACAATAGTATTTTGAAAAGAAGTTTTCGCAAAGCAAAGCAATCATATTTTGAGAAATGTTTTAATCAATTTAAATTTGATATAAAAAACACTTGGAAAACCATAAATGAAATCCTGTCTAAACATAAAATTAATAAATCATTTCCAAAATATTTTAAAGAATCCGATTCTATTGTGGCAGACAAACTAGAAATTGCAAATAAATTCAATACATTATTTACCAATATAGGTAGTAACCTGGCTAATGATATTAAATACAAAGGCATTCATGATCATTCATATTATCTAAATAATATAGTAAACTGTAATTTTACATTTAAATACGTTGAAGAAGACACCATAAAGAAAACAATAATTAATCTACCCAACAAAAGTAGCTGTGGATGTGATGGTCTCTCAGCCAAACTGCTAAAAATGCTTGAACCTGCACTAACCAAATCTTTAACTTTATTAATAAATCAAGTATTAACCACGGGAATATTCCCTGATAAATTAAAAATTGCTAAGGTAATTCCAATTTATAAAAAAGGTGAGCCAGCAGTGTTCAATAATTATAGACCCATATCTCTTCTACCAGCTATTTCAAAAGTACTTGAAAAAATTATTTTTGACCAATTATTATCTTATTTAAAAGACTCTAAGCTTTTGTTTGACCATCAGTATGGATTCCGACCTAAACATTCAACTGAATACGCAGCACTAGAATTAATAGATAGAATAATAACCAAACTGGATAAGGATGAAATACCCATTAATATTTACCTAGATCTTTCCAAAGCCTTTGATACCATTGACCATTTAATTTTAATTGACAAATTGAAATATTATGGTATACATGGAACAAATCTGAACTTATTCAGCAGTTACCTAACAAATCGTAAACAATATACGGAAATTGACAATACAAAATCAAAAATTTTATCAATAACAACAGGTGTACCACAAGGTTCAATCTTAGGACCCCTGTTATTCATCATATATATCAATGATTTTGCAAAAGCCAGTAAAATGTTTAATTTCATAATTTATGCTGATGATACAACTCTATCAAGTACACTAAACACTTTCAGCGATAACATACATGACGAAAATTTAGAATCTTTAATAAATGAAGAACTTTTAAAAATAAATGAATGGCTCAAAATAAATAAATTATCGCTAAACATTGCAAAATCGAAATACATGACATTTCAAAAGGCAAAGAAAAATATACAGACACTTACTCTGAAGATAGACAATGTAAATATTGAACAAGTCAAAGAATTTAATTTTTTGGGTTTAATTATAGATACAAATTTAAACTGGAAAAAGCACACTGAAAAAATTGCAAATGCTTGTTCTAAAAAAATTGGCGTATTAAATAAATTGAAACATGTGTTACCTCTTCATATTAAAATAATATTATATAATTCTTTAATAGTGCCACACATTAATTATTGCATCATGGCGTGGGGCTTTCAATCAAATAGAATAATAAAACTTCAAAAAAAAGCCATGAGAATTATTACCTTAAGTAATTATACTTCCCACACAGAACCACTTCACAAAAAACTCAACTTGTTAAAAGTAGATGACATCCTTAAATTACAACAATTAAAATTTTACTATAAATATTTACACAATGACTTACCAGTTTATTTACAAAACTGGAGGATAATGTTTAACTATGAGGTACATAATCATGATACAAGAGTCAGGAATAAAATATACACTTATAAAATTAAACATGAATTTGCTAAGAAATGTCTTAGGCATAATTTGCCACTTTTACTAAATAACATTCCTGATATTGTCAAAGAAAAGCTTAGCACACACAGTTCACAAGGATTTGCCAAGTATGTTAAACTTTATTTTTTACAAAACTATCAAGTAACATGCACCAGGCAAAACTGCTACATATGTATGCAAAATTAAGAACTGACAACCACCTGTCAACTTGATACAATACAAAACAGTGCCTAAACGACAAACACAACAATCATGTAAGCTTGCTCACACTACACACATGCATACATATTATGTTTTTTTGTTATTTGTTTTTTTTCTTCTTCTTTTTCTGGAAGAATTTTATTAGGTGATCTATTGATTCAGTTAAAGTTTTATTGGAAAAGGTGGCTCCTCGATAGCGACTACCATAGTCTTAGAGGAGTCTCCTGACCCTACTTTTCGTTATTTATTATACATTATACCATGTTTACCAAAAGGTTATATATTTGTAAAAAAAAAAATTTTTTACATGGATGTATTGTATGTATTATTTGAAATGTATGGGTCAAATAAAAGAAAATTCTTCTTCTTCTTCTTCTAGAAACTATAGCAATGACAGAGAAACAACAGGAGAGGGTACAACTGGGTCAGGATAATTACGCGGGTAAAGAAAATATATAGGCGAAGAGTGGAAGAGCTGAGGGAGGATGTTGGTGTGAAAGAAACTTTCAAGAAGAAGTTGGTGATGAGAAGTCGGTTGAACTGGGCAGGACATGTGGAGCGAATGGGAGAAGAACGAATGGCAAAGAAAGCAGATGCCCGTTGAGTGGGGGGGGGGGGAAGAAGACGAGGGCGACTAAGACTGAAGTGGAAGGATTGCGTGAAGAGAGACCTGGAGGGATGGAAAGGGGAATGGAGGAAAAGAGCAAAAGACCGAGGAAAATGGAGGAGGGTGGTAGAGAAATTAGTGCAAGCGCAATGAGGAGGAAGAGAAAGAAAAGTAAATGACGACGTATCCAAGCCAGCCTCACCCCTGAAGACAGAGATTGACTAGGAGAACAACAACATAATATATATTGAGTGGCTCCTACGATAGCGACATATTTGTCTTAATAGGAGTTACTGACCCTTATTTCTATTGTTTGTTTTATTATGTTGTTTGTAATATAGCCATTATGAGTTGCTTTATGTATTACAGTTGAATTATGTAATACAGTAAATCTGTATTCTACGGGCTCTCCGAATTCTACGCGTTCGGCATGTTGTACATGTTCTCTGTATTCCACATGTTCTCTTTGTTATACATGTTCCCTCTATTGTGCGGGTTCTGTGTCTTCTACCAGTTCTCTGTCTTTTACTTGTCCTCTGTGTTCTCTGTGTTCTGCGTATTCTCTATGTTCTGTTCTGTACGTGTTCTCTGTGTTCCATGTGCTATACGTTATCACTGTGTTGTGCGTGTTGTCTGTGATCTCTTTGTTCTCTGCGTTCTACACGTTCTATGTGGTTTATGTGTTATGTGTTTTCTATCGTCGCAAAGTGTTCTTCTGCTGTTGTTTATGCAAACAGTAGATCTGTAGCGTCACATTTAATGCAATGATCACGAATGCTCCCTGTAATAAAACGGCTTAAATGAACGTGTGCAATTGTGAACTAATCAACGCAAAGAGATATTGAACATGGCACATTGCACCTGTGTGTAATACATTAATAAATTATCGGAACATATCCAATAACATTGCGCAGTTACGCCTCTCGACGGACAAGAGAAAGTGGTACTTAAAACAAACATTCTCATTAAAGCAGACATGTTTTACGTCGTTGTTGCATAAATCAAGCGTATATCAAACATCTAAGCGACGTCCACCTTTATTGGTTACAGCAGCTCTTAATGTAATACGATTCCGCATCCACGTTTACTGCTCTTGACAAAAAGGCAGATCTGAAATTGGTGACGATGACGAAGCGTGGCGTTGAAAATATTGAGGCGCTGAAGAAATTTGCAGCTGCAGATGCGCCGAACTGAAGAAGTCTGGAGTTGTAGACGCGTGAACTTGACGAAGAGTGGACCTGACAAAGAGTTTAGCTTAATAAGTGCGGTGGTGAAGAAGTGTGGAATTGTAGCATCGTGGAATTGTAGAAGCGTGGAGCTGTAGAAAGGTGGAACAATGTGTGAGGAACTGCACAAATGTATGCGATGAACTATTACACAAGCGTGGAATTGTAGAAGCGTCGAACTGAAGAATCGTGGAACTGTAGAAGCTTGGACGTGTATAATGGTGTGAATGTATAATCGTCTATGTGTAGAATAGTGTAAATATAGAAGTTTGGGGCAGGAGAAGATCAAACATGTAGAGACAGAAGACATAGATCAGTGCGTATGTCTATGTGTGGATTTCTAAAATCTTGGAACTGTAGAATCGTGGAAGTGTAGAATCGAGCAGGTGTACAAGGGCGAAATTGTAGAATCGTGGATTTGTAGATTCGTGGAATAGTAAAGGCAACGAACTATTCAAGCATGGAAATGTACAATGTTGGAACTATATAATCTTGGAACTGTAGAATCGTGGAACTTTAAAAGCGTGGGACTGCATCAATGTGGAACTGGTTTCCTACTCCTATACAGACTGTGCTCTTGAAGTCTTCTCGTGTTTCTTGCATGATGTTTCCTACGAACATATTGAATAGTATTGGTGATATTAGGCGCGTGATGGGTACTGTACAAAAATACAATTTTCTTTGTGTTAAGTTTCCTGTCTTATGTTGCATACTTGAAGTTAGAATGTGCATTGGCGATACGCAGCCATTATTTTTCTTCATTTGTTATAGAAAGCTTAATGTTATTTTAGAAACATGTATATGTAATGTATTTTGTGAATGCGTGCGTGCAGCGACATATAAATAACCGCTTAACGTGTTCTGGGTAATATTGTGTAAACGTTTATAAAGAATACATCAAAATAATTATTCAAAATTGTCATAGCTAAATCATGATAAATTTATTGTTAGGTCCAGTGTGTGCTTGTGGAAGAGGGTTAAATTTGACACCGCAACTTAATGACTACACTGACTTGCCGGGTCAGATATAGCCACACATATGAATAGTAATCTGTTCTCGCCCATCCACATGTGCTAATGGAACTTCTAATAATCCGTCCTGTCACGATTGCAGAAATGATACGTTTTGTTAGTGGAAATATTCACATTATAAAGTAGTAGTGCATAGAAAGTACACGTGTGAGAAACCTAATACTTTTACCGTAACGTCATTGTTAGGGGTAAACTTACTTACAAGTCACTGACTTCGTTTTTATCCTCTTCAAACATTATATACACACTTGTGTGTGTGTGTGTGTGTGTGTGTGTGTGTGTGTGTGTGTGTGTGTGTGTGTGTGTGTGTGTGTGTGTGTGTGTGTGTGTGTGTGTGTGTGTGTGTGTGTGTGTGTGTGTGTGTGTGTGTGTGTGTGTGTGTGTGTGTGTGTGTGTGTGTGTGTGTGTGTGTGTGTGTGTGTGTGTGTGTGTGTGTGTGTGGTATTTTGTTGATTATGTATATTTATATCGCATCAAATATATAGATGTGTATATGGTTATATATGTGTATATATATATATACGTTTGTCTTTTTCTTGTATCATGTTATCAATGTACGAATAAACAAATTACAGGTACATATAAAGTTGTTGTTGTACATTTTCCGATAGTTTGTACAGCTGTGGAACATGTGGTGATTAACATCACAAGTATAAGTGTCATTTGGTGTTGTGTGATGCAAGTGCGTGTTTAGAACAACAAAGTGTTTGAAAGTTAATGGCATTGGTAAGCATGTTTTCTTGAACCGAACGAAAGTGTGCGTCTTATACAAGACAATTTAATAAAACGAAGTGCATATTTAATAAAAAGTAGTGTCAATTAATTATATATTTCGCAAAAGCGTGAATTGCTTATATGTTCAAAACATTGCTTATATGTCATTTGGGTGTTTTACATGCAACTATATATACACACACACTCACACACACACACTCACATATATATATATATTATTTTCATTACTACTTTACGCCTGCCTCTATTTCACTTATGGGTTATCTTTGTTCGTAGGAGTTTTGATCAGTTGAATGAACGTCACTAGGTGGTCATGACATATCAGTTTCCGTTTTGTTGGTACAATGTGTATTTCGTTTGGCGGAAATCCTTTTGCGTGACCAGATCCAAGAATGTGATGCGAAACATATCAACATCTCATCTGTATACTGTGTGTTGAGTTCTAGTCTTCTGCTGTTGTATTTTCAGACGCCGCAGCAATATTATTTTGGTGTGCAAGATGTATCAACTTTTAAAGCTGTGATTTATGGCAATAACAATGTGTATCCATGTTTGTTGAAACAAATCATGTGTTACTCCATCGTTTACTCGAAGTCATTCCAGTATCAAGAAAAGAATATACTGTTTATATGTTACCATTGTATACATTATGTATGATTTGTCTTAATTTGCTGTTAACGTGTATGTACTGTATTGAGTTCAATGACAACGAATGACAATGACAATTAATATAGTTTATTTTTCTTCTTTTATTATTCAATAACTTTGATTTGGTTTGATTTGAAATAATAAGATAACTTCTAATGCGCCTAAATCGCTTGAAACCAAGTTCACAGGCGCAACAAGACAAGAGGGTTCGCCAATCACAAATCCAGTAAGCAGCATTCAAGTTGCCAACATATGGATGGACACATTTAATCAACTCTCGCATCATTTCCGATAATAAGCAACATTGCATAATAAAAAAGTAAAAGGTAAATTCTTATATTGAGCAATATCTAGTCCTCGGGAGTCCATAAAGAAATCCCTGGCAGAACTGTTCAATCAAACACCATTTCGACTTCTCCGGGAAACATCCAGTCACGCTGCAATTAATGCGCGAAAACTGTTCGTACACAAATATCCACTCCTGTCTATAGCCAGGTATTCGTTTGTATAGCTGAGTGAACTGGAGCAACGTAGAGGGAACGAGCTTGCCCAGGGTTCGACACCGCTGAACAGTATTCGAACCCGGGTTCTCTCGGGGAAGAGTCCGGACCTCTAGCTACTGCGCCACCGCGCTTCAAGGTAATGCTGTCAACCTTATAGTGAAGTAGTATTTATACTTTATGCAAAGATGTATTGGTCTGTGATGCAATCAGAGTTAGCCGTTGTGTGGTGAAACTGTTGCAACGCTGCTTAGATGTACAACGTTAATTGCACTAAGCACTGCACGTCACACGGGTGATTAGGCATAGCAAGACAAAACCAGTCGCGCACGACAGATATTGATTGCAATTCGATACTCAGCTGTCGTAGTTAGATTGTTATTATTACAATTTTATGTGTTATGTGAATTTGGTTTACGCCAGGCCAATTCTACGATTGTGTATCTACTCATGATACCCATCCGTTTCAGTACTCGGTTTCCGAACTTAAAGTCACTCAACATATTCGTAAACCGTTTTGGTGGCGGTACAATTTCGCACTCGCACGAAATCAGAAATACACTTTTTCTTTGTTATTGTTGTTGTAGTTGTTGCTGTGTATACACATACTATAGAATTAGCTGATACCAACCACTCGGCATATGTTTGCACGTTCACTATTAGACGGTACAAGCCGAAACAGTCATGGTCACAAACATTGTCCTGTATCCAAATATAGACATCGATGTCGTCACTTTATAATAGACTGCAATTAGGTAATGTACGCGATCTTGTTTAGCTTGTACGTAGTACAAGATCTATCAGTAACCATGTGCGTGTCCGGGGGGCATGTGTCCTCCCAGACCTTTGAAATTTGATCGCGCTATGCCTCCGCTAGAGGGCGTGCCCCAGACCTTTTAACTGTTCCCCCATTAGGTACTCTTTGTGAACATCACCGCTTAAACAAATCAACAGCACCACTCCCCTCCGTCTTCCGGGTTCCGACGTCATGAGTTGAGCCGAGACAGCGGAGAGACGTTTTCAACAACACCCCCTCCCCGTCTTCCGATGTCATGATCCGATAGCGACATCGAAGTTGTGCTTAAGCTCCGGTTGATACCACCGCAATTGGAGGTCTGCCTCAACAGACTACTATCTCTGGAAACACACATTGTTACACGATGCTGACCAAAGAAATACCCGTTCAATGTCAGTAAGAAATTATTTTCAATATGGAAGTGGTAGTTACGAAAGTAGTGTCACGCTTCTTATATAGGATCGCGGGACGTAAGAGAGAATACACAAAGTACCACGATAAACTCCGCATATGCAAGGACCGCTATGTTCCTTTATGGATAAGGCGGAAGCGACCGACAATGCTCAATCAGGGTGGGCCATCAAATTAAATTATGACCATTGACTATCCGCTAGACGGGGTTAAGCAATTGTTCAACTCTAAACCTCCTCTAACTAGAGGCGAGACCCTCACCTCACAAAGAGAGACCCCACGAACTCTCCGCGGAGGTCGATCTCGTAGTTATGACGACTGACTATAAAGTGCACCAATTATGTTACAGATGGATGCCACCGACACGGATTGCACCAACGATAGCCTGTTAGAAACTGGATGTCAAGAAACCTCCCGGCCAGTTCCCACTAGATCTGTCGCCTCTGAGCGACCTCCAGCACCTAGCCGACATGGAACAAGGCACGCTGGTGCCGTGTGTAACATTGGGTGGCGTGCATGTGTCATCAGAAATCATTGTCCGCACTCGCCCACCACCTATATACGTCCAAGTTTCAATTACACGAATATTTCGCTCCAAGCATCTTCAGTTACACAAATCGTTTGGTTTCACCTGTATTCAGTTACTCGGATCGTTCATTCCATGCTGCTTAAATTCTTCGCTACTTAAGCTCCACACTCGTGTTTTTAACAGGTCATTCGAGTGGTCCACGTCGTGCCTGTCATAAAGTGGTTTGAGTAGAATTAGTCTGGTTGAAAATTAAAGAGTTGAACTTGGCAGGAATTCCATTGCCTGGTGCTGCTATCACTCGGACACTTGAACGTAAAATGTTACACTAGGGCCATATTGAGACCAAAGCGCAAGTCATATTATCGGCTGGCTCACAAATTATATTTGATTCCCAGATAGCCAAACGATATTGGCCCGATATTGGCCCAACGCCAGTTTATGTCTGCTCCGATATCGGCCCAATATTGGCATGTGACATCAGTCCAGTCTCGGCCATGTCGGCCCAATGGATATGCACATAAAATCTATCTCGGTCCGATATTGGCAATGATGGCTATATTGGCTGCACCTACGAAATAATATTAAAGGTAAATTCTTATATAGCGCAGTATCCAGTCCTCATGTCTGTTCAAAGCGCTTTACAACTTACTCCCTGACAGACCTGTTCAATCGAACACCACCTCGACTTCTCAGGGAAGCATTCAGCCACGATGCAGTTAATGCGCGAAGACTATTCGTACACAAATAACCACCACTATCTATAGCCAGGTACTCATTCATACAGCTGAGTGAACTGAAGCAATGTAGAGTAAACAAACCTGCCCAAGGTTCGACATCGCCGCACATTATTCGAACCCGCGTTCTCTCAATCGAGGGTCCAGCGCTCTTACTGCTGCACTACTGCGCTCCACAAATTGGTTCCACCTAGGCAATATATATATGGGTCTACTCGTGGTTGTGTGTGGGTTAATTGGTTGGTATCAGAGTATGCAATCCACTTTACATATACAGTTAGGATGCTCTGATGTAACTTTATCACTTAGCATCTGTATACATTATGTCATGCTCATTTCCAAACAATTCGTGATAAAATAAAAGCTGGACGATATAAGTACATGAAGCAGTGTACATTCGCTCAAGTGGAAAGGGTGTATGTGTTGTATGGTTTAGAGCCACTTTCAAGATTATTCCACTCATATCGTGGCTTGTCAGTTCATAGCACGAAGAAACCTGCAAAACTTGTAGAACATAGTGCTGCAGTAAGCCTACCCGGTCCGGCTAGTACTGACATACCATGGATGATAACTACATGTAGATATCACATATCCTATCATGACTGCATTCAAATAGAGGGGACATGAAGACAATTTAAATTTCCGTCAGTTTATAAAACTTCATTGTGGAAAAGAAATATGCAACAATTTTATTTTCTATTACATATTTTATTTAGTTTTCTTCCGACACTTGCGTGGTTTCTGGTGGTCTTCTTTTGACCCTCCCTCCATTCCTGTCCTTGGCCCCAGTAAACCCCTTGAAAAAGCATTCCTGGATGGCCTTGTCTGTGGCGTCCTTCGTTTCCTCGTTTTTTTCTGATGGCTTTTGCAATGAAAATTAAAGGAAACGCTAACATACCAATCTCAAAGTAATGTCATAGACAATGCAACAAAATATATTTTTACAAAACTATGCTATCAACGTTTTAAAAATATAAATGTTTCTCACCGTGATGGGTTTTGTTAAAGAGGCTACTTACTTAGGGCACGATTTCGTTTTATTTTTGTACCTGCACCAAGTGCAGCCTATATGGTAGATCAGACTGCACCGCAAAACTATTGGCTGCACCATAGAAACTTGCACAATAGCTTTATTTATATTTATTTAGTCTACCAATTTACAAAGTATGTGTTTTTATTTGTTATGAGACTTAAAATATAGACACTTACATATCAAATGTTCCATGCTTGCAACATCAGAAGACCGACTTCCAGAAGTCCGAGGTCCAACTGTAGGTCGGAAGGAATTTGAAGTGCCGTCAATAGGTTGGGAAGTTGTCGCTGAAGAATCTGTTGTCCTCAATGGTGTAGCTAAAGATCTGCTGAAAAATATACTATTTATATATTATGTCGAAGCGTTGACTGAAACTGTTACTTTACTAAGAAATACCGGGGGTAATATGACCGGACAGCTACCACTAACCAGTTTCAAATAATGAATACTGTCAGAGGGGTAACATGAAATTTCCCATACTGGAGAATAATGAAAAGGATTTGCTGTACAAAAACGAAGATAGGTATGTCAAGTGAATGCACATTTTATGACTCAAATTTAGTCAACAATTTTAATCATAATATATATTGTATGCTGTTATGGTTATCATAAATAGAAAACCACAGACGTATTTCAGATGTGGATTCCAAGGCCAAAGACAACAATGAATCCGATCTGCATATAGGGGGATACCCATGGTTTTGTTATTGTAGTGGCATGTTCATGAAAGAAGACAGTCGTATAGTACCACTGGATATATAAGGAGCAGGAGGAGGTGAGAGGAACACGATTTCTTTTTGGTGGTTACTGGTGGGCTTATTGTCGGTTTCTGCTTTTTTTTAATCTTCAAAGGCACAGTCGTAATCTTCATCAATTTCACCGTCGAACCGCTGTGGAGATCTGTAGAAAATTCAAGGATTATGAAATATTGCTCACGGGTGAAAACAAATGATCTATTCGTTGTTTATGCATTCAAAACAAGCAGTCAGATTTCTATTTACCTTTTCCATTGCAAACATATTAACTTTTTTTTCTTTTTCTTTTTCCATCATGTTTTTTTTGCAATTTTCTTCTCGTGTCATATTTTCTTTAGATGTCTCACATAATTTACCTTTTACGCCTTTTAGATAACCTGACTGCGTTTTCACCAGCATCCTCGTCATTTCTATCTAAGGCACTATCAAGGTTGGACGTAAATTCTGCCACTTTGCATTTCTTGTTGGCTTTTTGTCAGGAAGCTGAAAATAAAGATTCAATGTCATTGCATGGGACGTACATAGTAAGGTCTGTTTGCTAAGTGTGTTTTAACAGCCAGGTTCAACAAGTTTCAGGCAGAGTATCTTCCTGGCAAAAATGCTGAGAATTTAATTGTTTGAAATTGAATTTCGTCAGTTGGTGGTGTTACTGCAAACAAACAATAATTTTAGGCTGGCCTAAATCTGATTTTGAAAAGCAAATACCTCAATGCACCTAAGTCATTCACACTGGCAATGATAAACTGTGTTTGTAATGCTATGCATACACCAATCGATCATAGTCGGGTGGATCCACCTCACCCAACAATGGATCTGCCAATTATGGGGCCAAACTCATGATACACAAACGGACCAGGTTGGCGGTGGCAAGGCCAGCGCTTAGCGAGTGAACAAGGAGCATCGCCATATCTCCTGGCGTGAAAAGTTCACCCGTTCCCACTGAATTGCCAATCGCCCTCTGAATATCTTGTTATTTTCAACAACATCTTGTTCCCTCGAGTTACTACCCTTCCTTTCGTTATCACTCCCGCAGTAATGGGAGTAGAACTCACTATTTATAACTCCATGGAAGTAATTAAAATGAGGCTTGGGCGATTTGGGGTGAGGCTCAAAATCACTAAAAACGATTTATGGTTTGGTTGACTTATATTTATCATTTTTCAGAAGGAAAATTATAAAAGAAAAATCATCGAAATCCTATCGCACCAGCAAGCCCTCGTAGAAAGCAATGCAGTAATGCTATTATTTATATGATTCAGTGGGTTTGTGACTACATTCGTTTCTTATTTATCATAATTTCCAAAGGTGATACTCACAAGTTTTGTACATAATCCTCCTTACTGGATAGGACTTCCAGGAGTCCACGGGGACTTCATTGAGTTTAGCAGCATTTCGCAGGCGCAAATAATCGACTTTATATGGTGGCCACACAGCACAATCTGTACTATCTTTGTCCCACTAGCTCTGCTATGACAGCCAACAGCTCATTGTTTACAAACTCGACGACCAAGTAAAATTCATCTTAGTTCAGATACAACATTAAATATTATATTAACATGATTAGAAGGTAAGATAATTATGCCACTTATATTTTCAGCAACATTTAGGCCTGATGTATATGTAACATCTATAATGTAATCGTTTGAACATTACATGTTTTGTTGGTTGGGGTTTACCATGTTTAGAGCTGCTTTCAAGATTCTTTCAAGATAGCTTGTCAGTTTATTACAGTAGGAAACCTGCGAGCACCGGCTGGTACTGACGAACCAAGGATGATAACTGCTATCATGACTGCATCGCAAAGGTACCTACCTACCACTGTGCTACCTTCCGCCACACGTTTGAACAATGCTCTCCTAAGATTGGTAATCCACTCCATCTAACCCTAAATGTTCATTATTGCTGTAACACTAGGCCCGATTTCATATGCTAATAATGGAACAATATCATTGGTTCTATAATAGATTTTGTAGACAGTCAGATAGCTCGTTTCATGAAACCGGATGTACGCAATCGGAAGAAGCCAACTGTTTTTAATCACTCGAAATAGCGATTTTGATTGAGGTTAAATTACTCACATTTCTAGGTGCATCAGTTTGACGAAGATTGACTGAATTGTACAAACACAAATTATAAATGGACCTGGGCTGTCAAATATATTATATATGTCAATGTTTGACGCTGTAGAACAGACTCAAGCGATTACCATTCCCACTTTGGTATTAAAATTTGGAAGATAATTTGCATAGCCAATGAAATGTTCAGAAGACACTATCAGGTCATTATTCATTCACATATGTAGTAAGTGACCTTTATATGGCACGTATATTCAAGTAGCGACAACATAATTTCCCAGTAATAGAAGTAGGAAGTGAAACATCTTTCATCATTGATTTGAAGTAGACAAACACTGAATTGTTGTAAAACTCTAGTTCAACGTAAATGTCGGTTAGTGTAGGCAATTTTTGTTTCCACTGTGTAAATATGGTAAAGTTAGACTGACAACAAATGTGGACAGTTAACAATATTGAGAAAAAAAACGTAACATGTTTACAATGAAGAGTGAGTGTGGTAACCGCTTCAGTATCTTAAATTTTGTTTCAAAATTTATTTTAAGGCCTCCAGACCCGATTTCTAAACCCTAAGCGGGTGAAGGAATTTGACATAGTATTCTTGAATGACGTTCCGCGGCACGCGGTAATTTTTTCCCACTTCGAATTTTGCGACGCGCATAAAAGTAGTTTTAAGGAATATTTTTCAACAGGGTTTTCGATGACTAAACGCTATAGTTGTAGAGGAGATGTAGGCACAGAAAGATTTGCATAACAATAAGGAAAAAATTGCGTATGAGAAAAGTGAAATATTACAGAAAAATGGCCGACTTACCGAATGTTTCAAAATTCTTTGCAGCAACTTTTGAATGGTATTTCTACCTCCGGCCGCGGAGATGTTCCAAATCTATTATAGGGGTCATGTCCCAGGTAGGTAGGATTCCTGTTTGGTTAGAGAAAAAAAGTTAAGTGTATTTTTGAGAAATGATTTTTTTGCAAAATTCACCTGATCTGACATAAGTGTATTTGAGTAGTCAGATTTCCAGGTGTGATTGTAGAAGGTGATTACTGTAAAATGGTGGATTTCTAGACAATTTGAATGAGCGGAAGGATATTACGCAGCAATTTGCCTGTTTGACCCTTTGGCGGAGTAATAGTTGCCGGCATTCGTAAATATTGATGTGTGTCACATATAAAAGCATTTTACGAAAGAGAGAAATATTAGCGTTCCATATTTTTTACAGTCAAAGTTATCCCGAAAACGTTCGCAGGTTAGAGAGCTTTCTTATAACCTGACAAAGCGTCAACGTGGCCACGAATGCGAATTTCAACAGGGACTTCACCATTCCCAAACAACGTGCGCATAGTAACACGTTGCGGTATTTGTAAATAATAATAATAATATGGTCCATTGAATACTGAATGTGTCACAATTAAATTATCCACCCAACAGAGGCTAGGTTATATTTGCAGCCTATGTAACATATAATGTTGTCTGACCCGAATATTGTTTATAGTTAGGCAACGTATACACAGCCGTCCTGTAAGAGCTTGGGGTAACATGCACCAATATACAGTGTAGTTAGGGTAGCTCGGGTCAACATTGCGCGGACGACATCGGCGACAATACGAGGTGTTCTTTTCTGTGGTCATAGTATATGTTTAGTTGTGTATATATGTTGGTCGGCTGTAGCTACGTAGACAGCTGGACAGTTAGCGCATGTCACATCGCAGTGCGGGGATTTTTCCAAAGGCAGCTGGCCGCACTGTCAATGTGTTTCGGCGAAATTTTTGCGCCTTCGTGATTACTCGAATGTGTGACGTCACTTAATCATAATGTCTGACGTCACATTACAGTATTGCAAATTCTCACTGCAATGGGCGACGGACCACGTGCCAAAGGCGGGGGTTAAACCAACTTTAGGATAGGGCAAATCGGAAAGATGAAGGGGCAAAAGAGGAAAGGAGGGGTAAGAGAAAAAATGCGTAAATCGCCTGGAAAGCCAGCAGGCAGGAACAAGCTGGTATGTAAGAGCATCCGATACTGATGTTAGCGCTTACAACAAATCATATACGGGTCCACAAAATAGTACATAAACTTGCTTGAATTCGTGAAATGTTAGAAAGCGGCTTAGCGATTACTGTAGAGAGAAGGTTGAATTTTATACATGACACCGCAGTCGGCCTTGACGTCACACCATATTTTCTCCAGCGCTTAACTGTAATCATATATTAACACAGCTCTAACAAACGTAAAATGTACTTGCTTCGGCAGTACATATACTAAAATTTGAACGATACAGAGAAGATTAGCATGGCCCCTGCGCAAGGATGACACGCAAATTCGTGAAGCGTTCCATATTTGTTTCAGTCCAAGTTAACCCGAAAACGTTCGCAGGTTAGACAGCTTTCTTTTAACCTGACAAAGCGTCAACGTGGCCCCGAATGCGAATTTCAACAGGGTCTTCACCACACCCAAACCACGTGCGCATGGTAACACGTGGCGGTATTTGTAAATAATAATAATATTATTATGGTCCATTGAATACTGAATGTGTCACTGTAATTAAATTATCCACCCAACAGAGGCTACGTTATATTTGCAGCCTATGTAACATCTAATGTTGTCTGACCCAAATATTGTTTATAGTTAGGCAACGTATACACAGCCGTACTGTAAGAGCTTGGCGTAACACGCACCAATATACAATATAGTTAGGGTAGCTTGGGTCACCATTGCGCGGAATACATCGACGACAATTCGAGGTGTTCTTTTCTGTGGTCATATTAGATGTTTAGTTGTGCATATATGTTGGTCGGCTGTGGATACGTAGACAGCTGGACAGTTAGCGCATGTCACATCGCAGTGCGGGGATTTCTCCAAAGGCAGCTGGCCGCACTGACAATGTGTTTCGGCAACATTGTTGCGCCTTCGTGATTACTCGAATGTGTGACGTCACGTAATCATAATGTCTGACGTCACATTACAGTATTGCAAATTCTCACTGCAATGGGCGATAGACCACGTGCCAAAGGAGGGTGTTAAACCGTCTTTACTTGAGGGCAAAACGGAAAGATGAAGGGGCAAAAGAGGAAAGGAGGGGTAAGAGAAAAAATGCGTAAATCGCCTGGAAAGCCAGCAGGCAGGAGCAAGCTGGTATGTAAAAGCATCCGATACTGATGTTAGCGCTTTCAACAAAGCATATAAGGGTCCACAAAATAGTACATAAACTTGCTTGAATTCGTGAAATATTAGAAAGCGGCTTAGCGATTACTGTAGAGAGAAGGTTGAATTTTATACATGACACCGCAGTCGGCCTTGACGTCACACCATATTTTCTCCAGCGCTTAATTGTAATCATATATTAACACAGCTCTAACAAACCTAAAATGTACTTGCTTCGGCAGTACATATACTAAAATTGGAACGATACAGAGAAGATTAGCATGGCCCCTGCGCAAGGATGACACGCAAATTCGTGAAGCGTTCCATATTTTTTTCAGTCCAAGTTAACCCGAAAACGTTCGCAGGTTAGACAGCTTTCTTTTAACCTGACAAAGCGTCAACGTGGCCACGAATGCGAATTTCAACAGGGTCTTCACCAAACCCAAACCACGTGCGCATGGTAACACGTGGCGGTATTTGTAAATAATAATAATATTATTATGGTCCATTGAATACTGAATGTGTCACTGTAATTAAATTATCCACCCAACAGAGGCTACGTTATATTTACAGCCTATGTAACATCTAATGTTGTCTGACCCGAATATTGTTTATAGTTAGGCAACGTATACACAGCCGTCCTGTAAGAGCTTGGGGTAACACGCACCAATATACAGTGTAGTTAGGGTAGCTCGGGTCAACATTGCGCGGAATACATCGACGACAATTCGAGGTGTTCTTTTCTGTGGTCATATTAGATGTTTAGTTGTGCATATATGTTGGTCGGCTGTGGATACGTAGACAGCTGGACAGTTAGCGCATGTCACATCGCAGTGCGGGGATTTCTCCAAAGGCAGCTGGCCGCACTGACAATGTGTTTCGGCAACATTTTTGCGCCTTCGTGATTACTCGAATGTGTGACGTCACTTAACCATAATGTCTGACGTCACATTACAGTATTGCAAATTCTCACTGCAATGGGCGATAGACCACGTGCCAAAGGAGGGTGTTAAACCGTCTTTACTTGAGGGCAAAACGGAAAGATGAAGGGGCAAAAGAGGAAAGGAGGGGTAAGAGAAAAAATGCGTAGATCGCCTGGAAAGCCAGCAGGCAGGAGCAAGCTGGTATGTAAAAGCATCCGATACTGATGTTAGCGCTTACAACAAAGCATATAAGGGTCCACAAAATAGTACATAAACTTGCTTGAATTCGTGAAATATTAGAAAGCGGCTTAGCGATTACTGTAGAGAGAAGGTTGAATTTTATACATGACACCGCAGTCGGCCTTGACGTCACACCATATTTTCTCCAGCGCTTAATTGTAATCATATATTAACACAGCTCTAACAAACCTAAAATGTACTTGCTTCGGCAGTACATATACTAAAATTGGAACGATACAGAGAAGATTAGCATGGCCCGTGCGCAAGGATGACACGCAAATTCGTGAAGCGTTCCATATTTTTTTCAGTCCAAGTTAACCCGAAAACGTTCGCAGGTTAGACAGCTTTCTTTTAACCTGACAAAGCGTCAACGTGGCCCCGAATGCGAATTTCAACAGGGTCTTCACCACACCCAAACCACGTGCGCATGGTAACACGTGGCGGTATTTGTAAATAATAATAATATTATTATGGTCCATTGAATACTGAATGTGTCACTGTAATTAAATTATCCACCCAACAGAGGCTACGTTATATTTGCAGCCTATGTAACATCTAATGTTGTCTGACCCAAATATTGTTTATAGTTAGGCAACGTATACACAGCCGTACTGTAAGAGCTTGGCGTAACACGCACCAATATACAATATAGTTAGGGTAGCTTGGGTCACCATTGCGCGGAATACATCGACGACAATTCGAGGTGTTCTTTTCTGTGGTCATATTAGATGTTTAGTTGTGCATATATGTTGGTCGGCTGTGGATACGTAGACAGCTGGACAGTTAGCGCATGTCACATCGCAGTGCGGGGATTTCTCCAAAGGCAGCTGGCCGCACTGACAATGTGTTTCGGCAACATTGTTGCGCCTTCGTGATTACTCGAATGTGTGACGTCACGTAATCATAATGTCTGACGTCACATTACAGTATTGCAAATTCTCACTGCAATGGGCGATAGACCACGTGCCAAAGGAGGGTGTTAAACCGTCTTTACTTGAGGGCAAAACGGAAAGATGAAGGGGCAAAAGAGGAAAGGAGGGGTAAGAGAAAAAATGCGTAAATCGCCTGGAAAGCCAGCAGGCAGGAGCAAGCTGGTATGTAAAAGCATCCGATACTGATG
>OZ023207.1:61177084-61189584 GCA_963995525.1 Escarpia spicata | reverse complement strand
ATGTTTAGTTGTGCATATATGTTGGTCGGCTGTGGATACGTAGACAGCTGGACAGTTAGCGCATGTCACATCGCAGTGCGGGGATTTCTCCAAAGGCAGCTGGCCGCACTGACAATGTGTTTCGGCAACATTTTTGCGCCTTCGTGATTACTCGAATGTGTGACGTCACTTAACCATAATGTCTGACGTCACATTACAGTATTGCAAATTCTCACTGCAATGGGCGATAGACCACGTGCCAAAGGAGGGTGTTAAACCGTCTTTACTTGAGGGCAAAACGGAAAGATGAAGGGGCAAAAGAGGAAAGGAGGGGTAAGAGAAAAAATGCGCAGATCGCCTGGAAAGCCAGCAGGCAGGAGCAAGCTGGTATGTAAAAGCATCCGATACTGATGTTAGCGCTTACAACAAAGCATATAAGGGTCCACAAAATAGTACATAAACTTGCTTGAATTCGTGAAATGTTAGAAAGCGGCTTAGCGATTACTGTAGAGAGAAGGTTGAATTTTATACATGACACCGCAGTCGGCCTTGACGTCACACCATATTTTCTCCAGCGCTTAATTGTAATCATATATTAACACAGCTCTAACAAACCTAAAATGTACTTGCTTCGGCAGTACATATACTAAAATTGGAACGATACAGAGAAGATTAGCATGGCCCGTGCGCAAGGATGACACGCAAATTCGTGAAGCGTTCCATATTTTTATCAGTCCAAGTTAACCCGAAAACGTTCGCAGGTTAGACAGCTTTCTTTTAACCTGACAAAGCGTCAACGTGGCCCCGAATGCGAATTTCAACAGGGTCTTCACCACACCCAAACCACGTGCGCATGGTAACACGTGGCGGTATTTGTAAATAATAATAATATTATTATGGTCCATTGAATACTGAATGTGGCACTGTAATTAAATTATCCACCCAACAGAGGTTACGTTATATTTGCAGCCTATGTAACATCTAATGTTGTCTGACCCGAATATTGTTTATAGTTAGGCAACGTATACACAGCCGTCCTGTAAGAGCTTGGGGTAACACGCACCAATATACAGTGTAGTTAGGGTAGCTCGGGTCAACATTGCGCGGAATACATCGACGACAATTCGAGGTGTTCTTTTCTGTGGTCATATTAGATGTTTAGTTGTGCATATATGTTGGTCGGCTGTGGATACGTAGACAGCTGGACAGTTAGCGCATGTCACATCGCAGTGCGGGGATTTCTCCAAAGGCAGCTGGCCGCACTGACAATGTGTTTCGGCAACATTTTTGCGCCTTCGTGATTACTCGAATGTGTGACGTCACTTAACCATAATGTCTGACGTCACATTACAGTATTGCAAATTCTCACTGCAATGGGCGATAGACCACGTGCCAAAGGAGGGTGTTAAACCGTCTTTACTTGAGGGCAAAACGGAAAGATGAAGGGGCAAAAGAGGAAAGGAGGGGTAAGAGAAAAAATGCGTAGATCGCCTGGAAAGCCAGCAGGCAGGAGCAAGCTGGTATGTAAAAGCATCCGATACTGATGTTAGCGCTTACAACAAAGCATATAAGGGTCCACAAAATAGTACATAAACTTGCTTGAATTCGTGAAATATTAGAAAGCGGCTTAGCGATTACTGTAGAGAGAAGGTTGAATTTTATACATGACACCGCAGTCGGCCTTGACGTCACACCATATTTTCTCCAGCGCTTAATTGTAATCATATATTAACACAGCTCTAACAAACCTAAAATGTACTTGCTTCGGCAGTACATATACTAAAATTGGAACGATACAGAGAAGATTAGCATGGCCCCTGCGCAAGGATGACACGCAAATTCGTGAAGCGTTCCATATTTTTTTCAGTCCAAGTTAACCCGAAAACGTTCGCAGGTTAGACAGCTTTCTTTTAACCTGACAAAGCGTCAACGTGGCCCCGAATGCGAATTTCAACAGGGTCTTCACCAAACCCAAACCACGTGCGCATGGTAACACGTGGCGGTATTTGTAAATAATAATAATATTATTATGGTCCATTGAATACTGAATGTGTCACTGTAATTAAATTATCCACCCAACAGAGGCTACGTTATATTTGCAGCCTATGTAACATCTAATGTTGTCTGACCCAAATATTGTTTATAGTTAGGCAACGTATACACAGCCGTACTGTAAGAGCTTGGCGTAACACGCACCAATATACAATATAGTTAGGGTAGCTTGGGTCACCATTGCGCGGAATACATCGACGACAATTCGAGGTGTTCTTTTCTGTGGTCATATTAGATGTTTAGTTGTGCATATATGTTGGTCGGCTGTGGATACGTAGACAGCTGGACAGTTAGCGCATGTCACATCGCAGTGCGGGGATTTCTCCAAAGGCAGCTGGCCGCACTGACAATGTGTTTCGGCAACATTTTTGCGCCTTCGTGATTACTCGAATGTGTGACGTCACTTAACCATAATGTCTGACGTCACATTACAGTATTGCAAATTCTCACTGCAATGGGCGATAGACCACGTGCCAAAGGAGGGTGTTAAACCGTCTTTACTTGAGGGCAAAACGGAAAGATGAAGGGGCAAAAGAGGAAAGGAGGGGTAAGAGAAAAAATGCGCAGATCGCCTGGAAAGCCAGCAGGCAGGAGCAAGCTGGTATGTAAAAGCATCCGATACTGATGTTAGCGCTTACAACAAAGCATATAAGGGTCCACAAAATAGTACATAAACTTGCTTGAATTCGTGAAATGTTAGAAAGCGGCTTAGCGATTACTGTAGAGAGAAGGTTGAATTTTATACATGACACCGCAGTCGGCCTTGACGTCACACCATATTTTCTCCAGCGCTTAATTGTAATCATATATTAACACAGCTCTAACAAACCTAAAATGTACTTGCTTCGGCAGTACATATACTAAAATTGGAACGATACAGAGAAGATTAGCATGGCCCGTGCGCAAGGATGACACGCAAATTCGTGAAGCGTTCCATATTTTTATCAGTCCAAGTTAACCCGAAAACGTTCGCAGGTTAGACAGCTTTCTTTTAACCTGACAAAGCGTCAACGTGGCCCCGAATGCGAATTTCAACAGGGTCTTCACCACACCCAAACCACGTGCGCATGGTAACACGTGGCGGTATTTGTAAATAATAATAATATTATTATGGTCCATTGAATACTGAATGTGGCACTGTAATTAAATTATCCACCCAACAGAGGTTACGTTATATTTGCAGCCTATGTAACATCTAATGTTGTCTGACCCGAATATTGTTTATAGTTAGGCAACGTATACACAGCCGTCCTGTAAGAGCTTGGGGTAACACGCACCAATATACAGTGTAGTTAGGGTAGCTCGGGTCAACATTGCGCGGAATACATCGACGACAATTCGAGGTGTTCTTTTCTGTGGTCATATTAGATGTTTAGTTGTGCATATATGTTGGTCGGCTGTGGATACGTAGACAGCTGGACAGTTAGCGCATGTCACATCGCAGTGCGGGGATTTCTCCAAAGGCAGCTGGCCGCACTGACAATGTGTTTCGGCAACATTTTTGCGCCTTCGTGATTACTCGAATGTGTGACGTCACTTAACCATAATGTCTGACGTCACATTACAGTATTGCAAATTCTCACTGCAATGGGCGATAGACCACGTGCCAAAGGAGGGTGTTAAACCGTCTTTACTTGAGGGCAAAACGGAAAGATGAAGGGGCAAAAGAGGAAAGGAGGGGTAAGAGAAAAAATGCGTAGATCGCCTGGAAAGCCAGCAGGCAGGAGCAAGCTGGTATGTAAAAGCATCCGATACTGATGTTAGCGCTTACAACAAAGCATATAAGGGTCCACAAAATAGTACATAAACTTGCTTGAATTCGTGAAATATTAGAAAGCGGCTTAGCGATTACTGTAGAGAGAAGGTTGAATTTTATACATGACACCGCAGTCGGCCTTGACGTCACACCATATTTTCTCCAGCGCTTAATTGTAATCATATATTAACACAGCTCTAACAAACCTAAAATGTACTTGCTTCGGCAGTACATATACTAAAATTGGAACGATACAGAGAAGATTAGCATGGCCCCTGCGCAAGGATGACACGCAAATTCGTGAAGCGTTCCATATTTTTTTCAGTCCAAGTTAACCCGAAAACGTTCGCAGGTTAGACAGCTTTCTTTTAACCTGACAAAGCGTCAACGTGGCCCCGAATGCGAATTTCAACAGGGTCTTCACCAAACCCAAACCACGTGCGCATGGTAACACGTGGCGGTATTTGTAAATAATAATAATATTATTATGGTCCATTGAATACTGAATGTGTCACTGTAATTAAATTATCCACCCAACAGAGGCTACGTTATATTTGCAGCCTATGTAACATCTAATGTTGTCTGACCCAAATATTGTTTATAGTTAGGCAACGTATACACAGCCGTACTGTAAGAGCTTGGCGTAACACGCACCAATATACAATATAGTTAGGGTAGCTTGGGTCACCATTGCGCGGAATACATCGACGACAATTCGAGGTGTTCTTTTCTGTGGTCATATTAGATGTTTAGTTGTGCATATATGTTGGTCGGCTGTGGATACGTAGACAGCTGGACAGTTAGCGCATGTCACATCGCAGTGCGGGGATTTCTCCAAAGGCAGCTGGCCGCACTGACAATGTGTTTCGGCAACATTTTTGCGCCTTCGTGATTACTCGAATGTGTGACGTCACTTAACCATAATGTCTGACGTCACATTACAGTATTGCAAATTCTCACTGCAATGGGCGATAGACCACGTGCCAAAGGAGGGTGTTAAACCGTCTTTACTTGAGGGCAAAACGGAAAGATGAAGGGGCAAAAGAGGAAAGGAGGGGTAAGAGAAAAAATGCGCAGATCGCCTGGAAAGCCAGCAGGCAGGAGCAAGCTGGTATGTAAAAGCATCCGATACTGATGTTAGCGCTTACAACAAAGCATATAAGGGTCCACAAAATAGTACATAAACTTGCTTGAATTCGTGAAATGTTAGAAAGCGGCTTAGCGATTACTGTAGAGAGAAGGTTGAATTTTATACATGACACCGCAGTCGGCCTTGACGTCACACCATATTTTCTCCAGCGCTTAATTGTAATCATATATTAACACAGCTCTAACAAACCTAAAATGTACTTGCTTCGGCAGTACATATACTAAAATTGGAACGATACAGAGAAGATTAGCATGGCCCGTGCGCAAGGATGACACGCAAATTCGTGAAGCGTTCCATATTTTTATCAGTCCAAGTTAACCCGAAAACGTTCGCAGGTTAGACAGCTTTCTTTTAACCTGACAAAGCGTCAACGTGGCCCCGAATGCGAATTTCAACAGGGTCTTCACCACACCCAAACCACGTGCGCATGGTAACACGTGGCGGTATTTGTAAATAATAATAATATTATTATGGTCCATTGAATACTGAATGTGGCACTGTAATTAAATTATCCACCCAACAGAGGTTACGTTATATTTGCAGCCTATGTAACATCTAATGTTGTCTGACCCGAATATTGTTTATAGTTAGGCAACGTATACACAGCCGTCCTGTAAGAGCTTGGGGTAACACGCACCAATATACAGTGTAGTTAGGGTAGCTCGGGTCAACATTGCGCGGAATACATCGACGACAATTCGAGGTGTTCTTTTCTGTGGTCATATTAGATGTTTAGTTGTGCATATATGTTGGTCGGCTGTGGATACGTAGACAGCTGGACAGTTAGCGCATGTCACATCGCAGTGCGGGGATTTCTCCAAAGGCAGCTGGCCGCACTGACAATGTGTTTCGGCAAAATTTTTGCGCCTTCGTGATTACTCGAATGTGTGACGTCACTTAACCATAATGTCTGACGTCACATTACAGTATTGCAAATTCTCACTGCAATGGGCGATAGACCACGTGCCAAAGGAGGGTGTTAAACCGTCTTTACTTGAGGGCAAAACGGAAAGATGAAGGGGCAAAAGAGGAAAGGAGGGGTAAGAGAAAAAATGCGTAGATCGCCTGGAAAGCCAGCAGGCAGGAGCAAGCTGGTATGTAAAAGCATCCGATACTGATGTTAGCGCTTACAACAAAGCATATAAGGGTCCACAAAATAGTACATAAACTTGCTTGAATTCGTGAAATGTTAGAAAGCGGCTTAGCGATTACTGTAGAGAGAAGGTTGAATTTTATACATGACACCGCAGTCGGCCTTGACGTCACACCATATTTTCTCCAGCGCTTAATTGTAATCATATATTAACACAGCTCTAACAAACCTAAAATGTACTTGCTTCGGCAGTACATATACTAAAATTGGAACGATACAGAGAAGATTAGCATGGCCCCTGCGCAAGGATGACACGCAAATTCGTGAAGCGTTCCATATTTTTTTCAGTCCAAGTTAACCCGAAAACGTTCGCAGGTTAGACAGCTTTCTTTTAACCTGACAAAGCGTCAACGTGGCCCCGAATGCGAATTTCAACAGGGTCTTCACCACACCCAAACCACGTGCGCATGGTAACACGTGGCGGTATTTGTAAATAATAATAATATTATTATGGTCCATTGAATACTGAATGTGTCACTGTAATTAAATTATCCACCCAACAGAGGCTACGTTATATTTGCAGCCTATGTAACATCTAATGTTGTCTGACCCAAATATTGTTTATAGTTAGGCAACGTATACACAGCCGTACTGTAAGAGCTTGGCGTAACACGCACCAATATACAATATAGTTAGGGTAGCTTGGGTCACCATTGCGCGGAATACATCGACGACAATTCGAGGTGTTCTTTTCTGTGGTCATATTAGATGTTTAGTTGTGCATATTTGTTGGTCGGCTGTGGATACGTAGACAGCTGGACAGTTAGCGCATGTCACATCGCAGTGCGGGGATTTCTCCAAAGGCAGCTGGCCGCACTGACAATGTGTTTCGGCAACATTGTTGCGCCTTCGTGATTACTCGAATGTGTGACGTCACGTAATCATAATGTCTGACGTCACATTACAGTATTGCAAATTCTCACTGCAATGGGCGATAGACCACGTGCCAAAGGAGGGTGTTAAACCGTCTTTACTTGAGGGCAAAACGGAAAGATGAAGGGGCAAAAGAGGAAAGGAGGGGTAAGAGAAAAAATGCGTAAATCGCCTGGAAAGCCAGCAGGCAGGAGCAAGCTGGTATGTAAAAGCATCCGATACTGATGTTAGCGCTTACAACAAAGCATATAAGGGTCCACAAAATAGTACATAAACTTGCTTGAATTCGTGAAATATTAGAAAGCGGCTTAGCGATTACTGTAGAGAGAAGGTTGAATTGTATACATGACACCGCAGTCGGCCTTGACGTCACACCATATTTTCTCCAGCGCTTAATTGTAATCATATATTAACACAGCTCTAACAAACCTAAAATGTACTTGCTTCGGCAGTACATATACTAAAATTGGAACGATACAGAGAAGATTAGCATGGCCCCTGCGCAAGGATGACACGCAAATTCGTGAAGCGTTCCATATTTTTTTCAGTCCAAGTTAACCCGAAAACGTTCGCAGGTTAGACAGCTTTCTTTTAACCTGACAAAGCGTCAACGTGGCCCCGAATGCGAATTTCAACAGGGTCTTCACCACACCCAAACCACGTGCGCATGGTAACACGTGGCGGTATTTGTAAATAATAATAATATTATTATGGTCCATTGAATACTGAATGTGGCACTGTAATTAAATTATCCACCCAACAGAGGTTACGTTATATTTGCAGCCTATGTAACATCTAATGTTGTCTGACCCGAATATTGTTTATAGTTAGGCAACGTATACACAGCCGTCCTGTAAGAGCTTGGGGTAACACGCACCAATATACAGTGTAGTTAGGGTAGCTCGGGTCAACATTGCGCGGAATACATCGACGACAATTCGAGGTGTTCTTTTCTGTGGTCATATTAGATGTTTAGTTGTGCATATATGTTGGTCGGCTGTGGATACGTAGACAGCTGGACAGTTAGCGCATGTCACATCGCAGTGCGGGGATTTCTCCAAAGGCAGCTGGCCGCACTGACAATGTGTTTCGGCAACATTTTTGCGCCTTCGTGATTACTCGAATGTGTGACGTCACTTAACCATAATGTCTGACGTCACATTACAGTATTGCAAATTCTCACTGCAATGGGCGATAGACCACGTGCCAAAGGAGGGTGTTAAACCGTCTTTACTTGAGGGCAAAACGGAAAGATGAAGGGGCAAAAGAGGAAAGGAGGGGTAAGAGAAAAAATGCGTAGATCGCCTGGAAAGCCAGCAGGCAGGAGCAAGCTGGTATGTAAAAGCATCCGATACTGATGTTAGCGCTTACAACAAAGCATATAAGGGTCCACAAAATAGTACATAAACTTGCTTGAATTCGTGAAATATTAGAAAGCGGCTTAGCGATTACTGTAGAGAGAAGGTTGAATTTTATACATGACACCGCAGTCGGCCTTGACGTCACACCATATTTTCTCCAGCGCTTAATTGTAATCATATATTAACACAGCTCTAACAAACCTAAAATGTACTTGCTTCGGCAGTACATATACTAAAATTGGAACGATACAGAGAAGATTAGCATGGCCCCTGCGCAAGGATGACACGCAAATTCGTGAAGCGTTCCATATTTTTTTCAGTCCAAGTTAACCCGAAAACGTTCGCAGGTTAGACAGCTTTCTTTTAACCTGACAAAGCGTCAACGTGGCCCCGAATGCGAATTTCAACAGGGTCTTCACCACACCCAAACCACGTGCGCATGGTAACACGTGGCGGTATTTGTAAATAATAATAATATTATTATGGTCCATTGAATACTGAATGTGTCACTGTAATTAAATTATCCACCC
The DNA here is from genome assembly GCA_963995525.1 of Escarpia spicata. Classification (NCBI taxonomy): domain Eukaryota; kingdom Metazoa; phylum Annelida; class Polychaeta; order Sabellida; family Siboglinidae; genus Escarpia; species Escarpia spicata. The sequence continues at coordinate 61,180,730 of OZ023207.1, read as the reverse complement.
AACAGAGGCTACGTTATATTTGCAGCCTATGTAACATCTAATGTTGTCTGACCCAAATATTGTTTATAGTTAGGCAACGTATACACAGCCGTACTGTAAGAGCTTGGCGTAACACGCACCAATATACAATATAGTTAGGGTAGCTTGGGTCACCATTGCGCGGAATACATCGACGACAATTCGAGGTGTTCTTTTCTGTGGTCATATTAGATGTTTAGTTGTGCATATTTGTTGGTCGGCTGTGGATACGTAGACAGCTGGACAGTTAGCGCATGTCACATCGCAGTGCGGGGATTTCTCCAAAGGCAGCTGGCCGCACTGACAATGTGTTTCGGCAACATTGTTGCGCCTTCGTGATTACTCGAATGTGTGACGTCACGTAATCATAATGTCTGACGTCACATTACAGTATTGCAAATTCTCACTGCAATGGGCGATAGACCACGTGCCAAAGGAGGGTGTTAAACCGTCTTTACTTGAGGGCAAAACGGAAAGATGAAGGGGCAAAAGAGGAAAGGAGGGGTAAGAGAAAAAATGCGTAAATCGCCTGGAAAGCCAGCAGGCAGGAGCAAGCTGGTATGTAAAAGCATCCGATACTGATGTTAGCGCTTACAACAAAGCATATAAGGGTCCACAAAATAGTACATAAACTTGCTTGAATTCGTGAAATATTAGAAAGCGGCTTAGCGATTACTGTAGAGAGAAGGTTGAATTTTATACATGACACCGCAGTCGGCCTTGACGTCACACCATATTTTCTCCAGCGCTTAATTGTAATCATATATTAACACAGCTCTAACAAACCTAAAATGTACTTGCTTCGGCAGTACATATACTAAAATTGGAACGATACAGAGAAGATTAGCATGGCCCCTGCGCAAGGATGACACGCAAATTCGTGAAGCGTTCCATATTTTTTTCAGTCCAAGTTAACCCGAAAACGTTCGCAGGTTAGACAGCTTTCTTTTAACCTGACAAAGCGTCAACGTGGCCCCGAATGCGAATTTCAACAGGGTCTTCACCACACCCAAACCACGTGCGCATGGTAACACGTGGCGGTATTTGTAAATAATAATAATATTATTATGGTCCATTGAATACTGAATGTGGCACTGTAATTAAATTATCCACCCAACAGAGGTTACGTTATATTTGCAGCCTATGTAACATCTAATGTTGTCTGACCCGAATATTGTTTATAGTTAGGCAACGTATACACAGCCGTCCTGTAAGAGCTTGGGGTAACACGCACCAATATACAGTGTAGTTAGGGTAGCTCGGGTCAACATTGCGCGGAATACATCGACGACAATTCGAGGTGTTCTTTTCTGTGGTCATATTAGATGTTTAGTTGTGCATATATGTTGGTCGGCTGTGGATACGTAGACAGCTGGACAGTTAGCGCATGTCACATCGCAGTGCGGGGATTTCTCCAAAGGCAGCTGGCCGCACTGACAATGTGTTTCGGCAACATTTTTGCGCCTTCGTGATTACTCGAATGTGTGACGTCACTTAACCATAATGTCTGACGTCACATTACAGTATTGCAAATTCTCACTGCAATGGGCGATAGACCACGTGCCAAAGGAGGGTGTTAAACCGTCTTTACTTGAGGGCAAAACGGAAAGATGAAGGGGCAAAAGAGGAAAGGAGGGGTAAGAGAAAAAATGCGTAGATCGCCTGGAAAGCCAGCAGGCAGGAGCAAGCTGGTATGTAAAAGCATCCGATACTGATGTTAGCGCTTACAACAAAGCATATAAGGGTCCACAAAATAGTACATAAACTTGCTTGAATTCGTGAAATATTAGAAAGCGGCTTAGCGATTACTGTAGAGAGAAGGTTGAATTTTATACATGACACCGCAGTCGGCCTTGACGTCACACCATATTTTCTCCAGCGCTTAATTGTAATCATATATTAACACAGCTCTAACAAGCCTAAAATGTACTTGCTTCGGCAGTACATATACTAAAATTGGAACGATACAGAGAAGATTAGCATGGCCCCTGCGCAAGGATGACACGCAAATTCGTGAAGCGTTCCATATTTTTTTCAGTCCAAGTTAACCCGAAAACGTTCGCAGGTTAGACAGCTTTCTTTTAACCTGACAAAGCGTCAACGTGGCCCCGAATGCGAATTTCAACAGGGTCTTCACCACACCCAAACCACGTGCGCATGGTAACACGTGGCGGTATTTGTAAATAATAATAATATTATTATGGTCCATTGAATACTGAATGTGTCACTGTAATTAAATTATCCACCCAACAGAGGCTACGTTATATTTGCAGCCTATGTAACATCTAATGTTGTCTGACCCAAATATTGTTTATAGTTAGGCAACGTATACACAGCCGTACTGTAAGAGCTTGGCGTAACACGCACCAATATACAATATAGTTAGGGTAGCTTGGGTCACCATTGCGCGGAATACATCGACGACAATTCGAGGTGTTCTTTTCTGTGGTCATATTAGATGTTTAGTTGTGCATATTTGTTGGTCGGCTGTGGATACGTAGACAGCTGGACAGTTAGCGCATGTCACATCGCAGTGCGGGGATTTCTCCAAAGGCAGCTGGCCGCACTGACAATGTGTTTCGGCAACATTGTTGCGCCTTCGTGATTACTCGAATGTGTGACGTCACGTAATCATAATGTCTGACGTCACATTACAGTATTGCAAATTCTCACTGCAATGGGCGATAGACCACGTGCCAAAGGAGGGTGTTAAACCGTCTTTACTTGAGGGCAAAACGGAAAGATGAAGGGGCAAAAGAGGAAAGGAGGGGTAAGAGAAAAAATGCGTAAATCGCCTGGAAAGCCAGCAGGCAGGAGCAAGCTGGTATGTAAAAGCATCCGATACTGATGTTAGCGCTTACAACAAAGCATATAAGGGTCCACAAAATAGTACATAAACTTGCTTGAATTCGTGAAATATTAGAAAGCGGCTTAGCGATTACTGTAGAGAGAAGGTTGAATTTTATACATGACACCGCAGTCGGCCTTGACGTCACACCATATTTTCTCCAGCGCTTAATTGTAATCATATATTAACACAGCTCTAACAAACCTAAAATGTACTTGCTTCGGCAGTACATATACTAAAATTGGAACGATACAGAGAAGATTAGCATGGCCCCTGCGCAAGGATGACACGCAAATTCGTGAAGCGTTCCATATTTTTTTCAGTCCAAGTTAACCCGAAAACGTTCGCAGGTTAGACAGCTTTCTTTTAACCTGACAAAGCGTCAACGTGGCCCCGAATGCGAATTTCAACAGGGTCTTCACCACACCCAAACCACGTGCGCATGGTAACACGTGGCGGTATTTGTAAATAATAATAATATTATTATGGTCCATTGAATACTGAATGTGGCACTGTAATTAAATTATCCACCCAACAGAGGTTACGTTATATTTGCAGCCTATGTAACATCTAATGTTGTCTGACCCGAATATTGTTTATAGTTAGGCAACGTATACACAGCCGTCCTGTAAGAGCTTGGGGTAACACGCACCAATATACAGTGTAGTTAGGGTAGCTCGGGTCAACATTGCGCGGAATACATCGACGACAATTCGAGGTGTTCTTTTCTGTGGTCATATTAGATGTTTAGTTGTGCATATATGTTGGTCGGCTGTGGAT
>OZ023207.1:61162084-61164584 GCA_963995525.1 Escarpia spicata | reverse complement strand
GTGCGGGGATTTCTCCAAAGGCAGCTGGCCGCACTGACAATGTGTTTCGGCAACATTTTTGCGCCTTCGTGATTACTCGAATGTGTGACGTCACTTAACCATAATGTCTGACGTCACATTACAGTATTGCAAATTCTCACTGCAATGGGCGATAGACCACGTGCCAAAGGAGGGTGTTAAACCGTCTTTACTTGAGGGCAAAACGGAAAGATGAAGGGGCAAAAGAGGAAAGGAGGGGTAAGAGAAAAAATGCGTAGATCGCCTGGAAAGCCAGCAGGCAGGAGCAAGCTGGTATGTAAAAGCATCCGATACTGATGTTAGCGCTTACAACAAAGCATATAAGGGTCCACAAAATAGTACATAAACTTGCTTGAATTCGTGAAATATTAGAAAGCGGCTTAGCGATTACTGTAGAGAGAAGGTTGAATTTTATACATGACACCGCAGTCGGCCTTGACGTCACACCATATTTTCTCCAGCGCTTAATTGTAATCATATATTAACACAGCTCTAACAAACCTAAAATGTACTTGCTTCGGCAGTACATATACTAAAATTGGAACGATACAGAGAAGATTAGCATGGCCCCTGCGCAAGGATGACACGCAAATTCGTGAAGCGTTCCATATTTTTTTCAGTCCAAGTTAACCCGAAAACGTTCGCAGGTTAGACAGCTTTCTTTTAACCTGACAAAGCGTCAACGTGGCCCCGAATGCGAATTTCAACAGGGTCTTCACCAAACCCAAACCACGTGCGCATGGTAACACGTGGCGGTATTTGTAAATAATAATAATATTATTATGGTCCATTGAATACTGAATGTGTCACTGTAATTAAATTATCCACCCAACAGAGGCTACGTTATATTTGCAGCCTATGTAACATCTAATGTTGTCTGACCCAAATATTGTTTATAGTTAGGCAACGTATACACAGCCGTACTGTAAGAGCTTGGCGTAACACGCACCAATATACAATATAGTTAGGGTAGCTTGGGTCACCATTGCGCGGAATACATCGACGACAATTCGAGGTGTTCTTTTCTGTGGTCATATTAGATGTTTAGTTGTGCATATATGTTGGTCGGCTGTGGATACGTAGACAGCTGGACAGTTAGCGCATGTCACATCGCAGTGCGGGGATTTCTCCAAAGGCAGCTGGCCGCACTGACAATGTGTTTCGGCAACATTTTTGCGCCTTCGTGATTACTCGAATGTGTGACGTCACTTAACCATAATGTCTGACGTCACATTACAGTATTGCAAATTCTCACTGCAATGGGCGATAGACCACGTGCCAAAGGAGGGTGTTAAACCGTCTTTACTTGAGGGCAAAACGGAAAGATGAAGGGGCAAAAGAGGAAAGGAGGGGTAAGAGAAAAAATGCGCAGATCGCCTGGAAAGCCAGCAGGCAGGAGCAAGCTGGTATGTAAAAGCATCCGATACTGATGTTAGCGCTTACAACAAAGCATATAAGGGTCCACAAAATAGTACATAAACTTGCTTGAATTCGTGAAATGTTAGAAAGCGGCTTAGCGATTACTGTAGAGAGAAGGTTGAATTTTATACATGACACCGCAGTCGGCCTTGACGTCACACCATATTTTCTCCAGCGCTTAATTGTAATCATATATTAACACAGCTCTAACAAACCTAAAATGTACTTGCTTCGGCAGTACATATACTAAAATTGGAACGATACAGAGAAGATTAGCATGGCCCGTGCGCAAGGATGACACGCAAATTCGTGAAGCGTTCCATATTTTTATCAGTCCAAGTTAACCCGAAAACGTTCGCAGGTTAGACAGCTTTCTTTTAACCTGACAAAGCGTCAACGTGGCCCCGAATGCGAATTTCAACAGGGTCTTCACCACACCCAAACCACGTGCGCATGGTAACACGTGGCGGTATTTGTAAATAATAATAATATTATTATGGTCCATTGAATACTGAATGTGGCACTGTAATTAAATTATCCACCCAACAGAGGTTACGTTATATTTGCAGCCTATGTAACATCTAATGTTGTCTGACCCGAATATTGTTTATAGTTAGGCAACGTATACACAGCCGTCCTGTAAGAGCTTGGGGTAACACGCACCAATATACAGTGTAGTTAGGGTAGCTCGGGTCAACATTGCGCGGAATACATCGACGACAATTCGAGGTGTTCTTTTCTGTGGTCATATTAGATGTTTAGTTGTGCATATATGTTGGTCGGCTGTGGATACGTAGACAGCTGGACAGTTAGCGCATGTCACATCGCAGTGCGGGGATTTCTCCAAAGGCAGCTGGCCGCACTGACAATGTGTTTCGGCAACATTTTTGCGCCTTCGTGATTACTCGAATGTGTGACGTCACTTAACCATAATGTCTGACGTCACATTACAGTATTGCAAATTCTCACTGCAATGGGCGATAGACCACGTGCCAAAGGAGGGTGTTAAACCGTCTTTACTTGAGGGCAAAACGGAAAGATGAAGGGGCAAAAGAGGAAAGGA
>OZ023207.1:61154584-61157084 GCA_963995525.1 Escarpia spicata | reverse complement strand
GTGGCCCCGAATGCGAATTTCAACAGGGTCTTCACCAAACCCAAACCACGTGCGCATGGTAACACGTGGCGGTATTTGTAAATAATAATAATATTATTATGGTCCATTGAATACTGAATGTGTCACTGTAATTAAATTATCCACCCAACAGAGGCTACGTTATATTTGCAGCCTATGTAACATCTAATGTTGTCTGACCCAAATATTGTTTATAGTTAGGCAACGTATACACAGCCGTACTGTAAGAGCTTGGCGTAACACGCACCAATATACAATATAGTTAGGGTAGCTTGGGTCACCATTGCGCGGAATACATCGACGACAATTCGAGGTGTTCTTTTCTGTGGTCATATTAGATGTTTAGTTGTGCATATATGTTGGTCGGCTGTGGATACGTAGACAGCTGGACAGTTAGCGCATGTCACATCGCAGTGCGGGGATTTCTCCAAAGGCAGCTGGCCGCACTGACAATGTGTTTCGGCAACATTTTTGCGCCTTCGTGATTACTCGAATGTGTGACGTCACTTAACCATAATGTCTGACGTCACATTACAGTATTGCAAATTCTCACTGCAATGGGCGATAGACCACGTGCCAAAGGAGGGTGTTAAACCGTCTTTACTTGAGGGCAAAACGGAAAGATGAAGGGGCAAAAGAGGAAAGGAGGGGTAAGAGAAAAAATGCGCAGATCGCCTGGAAAGCCAGCAGGCAGGAGCAAGCTGGTATGTAAAAGCATCCGATACTGATGTTAGCGCTTACAACAAAGCATATAAGGGTCCACAAAATAGTACATAAACTTGCTTGAATTCGTGAAATGTTAGAAAGCGGCTTAGCGATTACTGTAGAGAGAAGGTTGAATTTTATACATGACACCGCAGTCGGCCTTGACGTCACACCATATTTTCTCCAGCGCTTAATTGTAATCATATATTAACACAGCTCTAACAAACCTAAAATGTACTTGCTTCGGCAGTACATATACTAAAATTGGAACGATACAGAGAAGATTAGCATGGCCCGTGCGCAAGGATGACACGCAAATTCGTGAAGCGTTCCATATTTTTATCAGTCCAAGTTAACCCGAAAACGTTCGCAGGTTAGACAGCTTTCTTTTAACCTGACAAAGCGTCAACGTGGCCCCGAATGCGAATTTCAACAGGGTCTTCACCACACCCAAACCACGTGCGCATGGTAACACGTGGCGGTATTTGTAAATAATAATAATATTATTATGGTCCATTGAATACTGAATGTGGCACTGTAATTAAATTATCCACCCAACAGAGGTTACGTTATATTTGCAGCCTATGTAACATCTAATGTTGTCTGACCCGAATATTGTTTATAGTTAGGCAACGTATACACAGCCGTCCTGTAAGAGCTTGGGGTAACACGCACCAATATACAGTGTAGTTAGGGTAGCTTGGGTCACCATTGCGCGGAATACATCGACGACAATTCGAGGTGTTCTTTTCTGTGGTCATATTAGATGTTTAGTTGTGCATATATGTTGGTCGGCTGTGGATACGTAGACAGCTGGACAGTTAGCGCATGTCACATCGCAGTGCGGGGATTTCTCCAAAGGCAGCTGGCCGCATTGACAATGTGTTTCGGCAACATTTTTGCGCCTTCGTGATTACTCGAATGTGTGACGTCATTTAATCATAATGTCTGACGTCACATTACAGTATTGCAAATTCTCACTGCAATGGGCGAAAGACCACGTGCCAAAGGAGGGTGTTAAACCGTCTTTACTTGAGGGCAAAACGGAAAGATGAAGGGGCAAAAGAGGAAAGGAGGGGTAAGAGAAAAAATGCGCAGATCGCCTGGAAAGCCAGCAGGCAGGAGCAAGCTGGTATGTAAAAGCATCCGATACTGATGTTAGCGCTTACAACAAAGCATATAAGGGTCCACAAAATAGTACATAAACTTGCTTGAATTCGTGAAATGTTAGAAAGCGGCTTAGCGATTACTGTAGAGAGAAGGTTGAATTTTATACATGACACCGCAGTCGGCCTTGACGTCACACCATATTTTCTCCAGCGCTTAATTGTAATCATATATTAACACAGCTCTAACAAACCTAAAATGTACTTGCTTCGGCAGTACATATACTAAAATTGGAACGATACAGAGAAGATTAGCATGGCCCCTGCGCAAGGATGACACGCAAATTCGTGAAGCGTTCCATATTTTTTTCAGTCCAAGTTAACCCGAAAACGTTCGCAGGTTAGACAGCTTTCTTTTAACCTGACAAAGCGTCAACGTGGCCCCGAATGCGAATTTCAACAGGGTCTTCACCAAACCCAAACCACGTGCGCATGGTAACACGTGGCGGTATTTGTAAATAATAATAATATTATTATGGTCCATTGAATACTGAATGTGTCACTGTAATTAAATTATCCACCCAACAGAGGCTACGTTATATTTGCAGCCTATGTAACATCTAATGTTGTCTGACCCAAATATTGTTTATAGTTAGGCAACGTATACACAG
>OZ023207.1:60997084-61144584 GCA_963995525.1 Escarpia spicata | reverse complement strand
ACGCACCAGTAAGCTATAAGCTGCTGAAGGGCAGTGAAGGCACATGCTAATGCTAGCTGTCAAAGAGTGCTATAAATGCAAGCTTTCAAGTTATATGCAATGTAAGCCAGATACCAAAATACACATATACACCAAAATGGAATGCAAAATTGCACAACATTAATGCAATTAATCTGTCAACGCACCAGTAAGCTATAAGCTGCTGAAGGGCAGTGAACGCACATGCTAATGCTAGCTGTCAAAGAGTGCTATAAATGCAAGCTGTCAAGATATATGCAATGTAAGCCAGCTACCAAAATACATATATACACCAAAATGGAATGTAGCATTGCATGACTTTAATGCAATTATTCTGTCAAGACACCAGTAAGTTATAAGCTGCTGAAGGCACAAAGCTGTCAAATGATATGCAGTATAAGAGTAAGAGTATGATATAAATGCAAGGTGTAAAAATATGCAGTATAAGCATGCTTTGCTACAGTAGTTAGCGTAAAAAAGTGAGAACAAGCTATATACACAAGCAGGGCAGCAAAGCAATAATGGATGATATGTTTCTGCACTCACCCATGCTGCCCTGTCTTCTTCTCGGCGTCTTCCGCTCGCTGCAGTGCCAGCCATTCGTCCTTCGGGAGCTGCCCGGGGATGTAGGGGCAGTAGATCTTCCCCTTGAACTGGGAGTGGCCGATGGATCCACTCGGCTGCTGACACTGCTGGCAACAGCGCACCTTGCGCACTTTCCCTGGAGTCGCCATGTTGCGCTTGCGCCACTCGGTCGTCCGGGAAATTGGTGCTGGCAGAACGATGCCCACAGACGCCTGCACCTGGATGGGCTGTGGCAATGTCGGGCTCACCTCTGCTGTCTGTGTCGTGTCGACCACTGGTAGCCCGGCGCCCATCGGTGCAGCAGTGGTCGCTGTGCACGTCGGCTGCAGTCGTCGGCGCCTCACGACTGCCTGGCCACTGGTGTCCTCTTTGCGGGGGAACTGCAGGTGGGGTCCAGGGAGGGTGTTGGCCACCGAAGGGAGGCTCTGCGAAGGAGGCAGCGGTTGGCTGGAGCACAGAGGCTCGACAGGCACCATCCTACCCTGCTGCAGCAGCAGAACCTCCTTGCGCCGCTCCTGGTCCTTGTACCAACGGACCAACGTGGCCTCGTTGATGACGAACAGCGCAAGGTTCGTTCCCTCCAGCAGCTCGACGCTGTTGAACAGCCGAGCTCGCACACAGTTGTATGCCTCCAGTATCTGGCGCCAGCGGGACACGTACTGTGGCGAGCCGTCCGGTCTCGAGTCTGTGCGAGGCCTGGTTATGCTGTCGCACAACCTCATACAAATCGCCTCGACGAGCCGACTCCTCGCAGGCGACATGGCAGGCGATCCACCGGACAAGAAGCACCTTCAACACAGTCGCATGAACGACATTAAAATATGCACATCACTGCAAACGTCTGAAAGAGAACCTCATAAGCAATGCCGGCACCTGAAAACCTGAAAGAAAATGTGCAGGCTGTCAGACATTCAACATTACAAAACATTTTTCTCACTCACCTCTTCATGTTCTCCACCGTGATGTGGCCCGACCGACGCTGAACCTTGCTTCGACCGAAGCGACCCTGGTTCTTCTTCTGAGGCGACGGCTGAGGGGAGAACGTCAACGGCCTTTTGTCGAACTCCTCCAAGGCATCGTACAGGGACCGAATGTGCCTGGCCTGCTTGTTGGTCACTGCCATGCCACTCAGTGACAGGAGAGCCTCGGCCAGGGCATCGACCTTGTCCCACCCACTGATGCCTCGGGAATCGGAGGCTTCGGCGACTTCGTCCTCGTCGCTGTGCTTGGGCGATTCCTGCATCAGACGCACAGTCATGTAAATACAATGCTGAATTGTGGTAACTCCGACTGCTGCAACGAGGAAGACATATTAAATGCACACAGGGCTGCTATGTCCATATCTTACCTTGATATCAAGGTCGTCCTCTTCGGCCGGCAGATCCACAGGTGTCCCGTCCACCTCCTGCAGGAAGTTGGGATCCACCACCACCTCGTCCTCCACCATGTCGTTGAATCCCTCGTCGATGGCAGCATCGATGTCCGAGGGGAATGATGTACCTGTCTGTCGGTACAGGTAGTCAACGCCGATCGCCTCGCCGGTGTACTCCATCGGTAGGTGGAACTGCTCGAAGGGCGGTGGCATTCCCAATGAGCGACTCAGGTTGTTGACGGTGTCCTGCAGGCGCACATCGAACGTTCTCAGCTGAGGGTCGGGTGCATCCAACGCGTCCTGCCTTCGCTTGGCATTCCACCGGGTGATGCCATCCAGCAGGTAGGCGTGGAAGTTCGTCGCGCTGGCGGAGGTTCCTGGTATGAAGCGCGCCAGGTGGAGGTGGAAGCTCTCGAGGGACGTGGTGCCTCGAGCACACCTCAGGACCGGAAGCTCCACGCCACCCTTCCTCAACGTCCCGATAACGGAGTACAAGGTGACGCCCTCCGGATCCTGCAGGCACACGACGTGTCGACGCTGCTCCGCCCAGATGTCGACCATGTCATCCTTGAGCAGGGGCACTCCAAGGGTGTCGGTGGCTCCAGTGAGCGACAGCAGCAGGGTCTCGATGGCGGTCCCTGTCACCTCTGTGCCGCGCGTCCTCCTTCGGCAGTGAAGGGCCAGCTCGTTCTTGGTGACCGCCTTCCGGATGGCCACATCGGAGGGTGATGCGATGCCAGCAGCCTGCAGCATGCACCTCTTTGCCGACAGCAGCAGCTTGTGATCTTCGGCGTCCCACTCGAAGATGCAGCCGCTCAGACGCTGCATGAAGGTGCCGTAGAGGGGGTGCGACTCGCTCGTGACACCGAGGGCAATGCGACGCATGAAGTGCCACACATCGAGCCGCACTGGCAAACCCTCCCATCCTGTGAACAGAATGTTCAGCTTCGAAGGCCCCTCCATCGTGCAGCAGTCGCGATCGGTGTACAGCACCAGCGGACGTTGCTGCCCTGCCCTCCGGTAACGGTCGACGAGGCCGTTCGCGAGATGCTCCAGTCCGAGCGCGCTCTCGGACTCGGTGAGCACCGAGATGAGCACCTCGCCTCGCTCGTTGCCGACGTTTGTCACCCATGCGGCCATGTTGACGCTGGCCCCCTGCAGCTTCCTGCACACCTTCTTGGTCGAGTCGATCTTCAGGATCTGACCGAAGGTGGAGGTCACTGCAGCCTTGAGCGAGGGAAGACGTGACCAGACGTCTCGCACGTACGTCGCCAGAAACCACTTGGGGGAGCGGAAGACTTCAGGCTGCGGTGGTGGCTCGAATACGGGCACAGGCATGCGGAGGGCTTCACGGCTCTTCTTCAGGCGTATGCAGTCCTGCAGGTACTGCGCCACCTTGCGAAGATGCGTCTCGCTGTGCAGCTCCTGCAGGTTATTCCGCATGGCGCTGGGGCTGTTGCCGAGAGTGCGGGCTCGGAGGAAGGCGATCACGGCCCTGTCGCACGCATACTTGTACGTAAGTACCACCGGAAAGCGCGCGCGAACTCCCTCTGGCAGCTGGTCGAGGATCCGGTGGTCCCACGCGATGAACGTGCCGCTGCACGTGCGGCAGTTCATGTACTCCGCTGCCAGGTAGTAGATGTCGCTCACGTCAATGACACGGCGCACCTTGTGGAAGATGCCCTTGGACCGCAGGTGGTGGCTCGGTCCACAGCGAGGACAAACAAGGAGCATACCCCACATCTTCCTCGGCATCCACAAGAAGAGGCGTCGAGCGAAGTACGCCTTTGGAGTCGGTGTCTCGCCGTGTCGCAGCGGGGGTGGATTCCACCAGTTCACCAGGTTGGCCGTCAAATTCCCCTTTGAAGCAAAGAGGGACTGACCAACCCAGGACTGGTCGCACGGGTGAAGGGTGGTCATCCAACCCTTCGGCAGACGTAGACGGAAGTCTACCGGTCGTCTCGTCTCGGCACAGTCGAAGCTGGCGAGGTGGTGAGGCTCGCAGTAGGTGGCTGAAACAACAACGGCAGCAATGGACCAAAACCATTACATTGTCATCGACATCGCCTAGACTGTAGTAACTGTATGATAGGCTGTTAATGATACACTAAACTCCTCAATAAATACACTAACTTAGTCTTAGTACAGTCAGTTGGCCTAACACTACAATTACAACACTCACTACATTTTTGCATTACACATTTCTTTTGGGTTGGCGGTGGCGTCGTTTCGCTGTCAGCCATCATTTCATCCCTCACCATAATACTGTAATTTGAGGTGACTTTCCGGAATGATTCCGGACAATCCGGAATGGTAGGCAGGTCTGTTCACAGTAACTTATACCTGCATCACCAACACATGTAACATAACCTACAAATGAACATATCTCATCACGCATGACTTACCCCCTGGCTTGACCGTGCCGACAGAGTACAGGCTGGAGCAGCAGCTACAGTCAAAGTCGGCGAGGTGGTGAGACTCGCAGTGGGTGTCTGAAACAACAATGGCTGCAGGTGCAAACAGCGGTATAAGCAGTGTGTAGTGACCCTTGGTAATTTGCTGAAATCAGTCATGGTAACGTATCAGCAACTCATGTAACCCAACCTACAAAGAAACATAATTCGCCACATGAGTTTGTTAACTTACCCCCTGACTCGACTGTGCTGGTGATGTAGGGGCTGGAGCAGCAGCAACAGGAGGTGTCAGAGCCGCCGAGGTAGCTGGGCTTGCACTCAGTACCTGAAACGACACACCAATGACAACATTTATTAGCAGCTTTTGTAAGTTTTTTGATTCGGTCAGACCAACTCACCTGCATCGATAGCATATATAACATAAAATATTTGTGCACTCACCTCTCGGCTTGACAGCATCATCGGCTCCAGCACATCTTCGGCAGCAGCCGTACTCGTACTCAGTGACTGAAAGCACACCCCATTGACAGCATTTATATGCAGCATTGGCAATGTGCCGTAGTCAGTTGTAGTAACTTACCTGCACCTGCAACACATGTTACCTGCAAGACATAGAAAGTGTATTGAATGTCATATTTACCTCCTGGCTTGGCTGCTCCCTTTGTAGCACAGGACTCGCACTGCGTGACTGTAACAACATGTCACAAGTGATAGTTAACAGGTGTAGAGCTAAGCAAGGAAAGTATTTAGTAATTTGTCAAAATGTATCGCAAAGATCCAACAGGCTTAACTACTAAATGTTACCACAGGAAAGACGAGTGCAGTGCGATGGGGCATGGGTGGTGCAACCGGCCGGTGTACGACAGGCACCTGCAATAACAACGCTTCATGCAGACTCTAAGGTAGACAGTGTAAAAAACCTGAAATCAATCAGTCAATTGATCGATCGATCAATCAATCAATCAAACCAATAAATCAATCATTCAGTCAGTCAATCAAACAATCAGTCAATACACTTTCATGAACAACACAAGGCTATAAGGCATATAAGCTCACCGTGGGCCTGGTTCCGTGGTATCCACACAGACACACCAGCACTTTGCCGAACGGGTCGCGGTTGACGGAAGCCCTGTGCTTGGGGCACTTGTCGATGGCTGACAGCACCTGGCACCATCGCGAACCTCTCTTCGGTCTCTGCCCTCGACCAAAGTTTGCCACGCCGTCTGCGTAGCGCTGGAGAGGACGTCTCCACTCGGCGGTCGACAAACCTTCTTTCGGCATGGTTGAACTTACAAATAAAATAATATATTCATGCTGTAAACCGATGTTGTCTTTTTTCAAAAAGTTTATTTTTATAAATTTGACATTTACAAAACAAGCAAAAAGAATGTGACACAAAACTGTTCAGCTTGAATCTTGAGGGTATCCAATCTTGATACCCGTTAAACCGAGCGTGAGTTGAAAAATGTTTCAAAAAAGCAAGTCTAAATCTGTAAAAACACTGAAATCAATCGATTACCGAACGGGTCGCGATTGACAGGAGACCAGCAATCCTTCTTTTGGCATGGTTGAACTTACAAATAAAAGTTCTAGTTCTAGTTGTTTCCAGCACTCGGCAACGTTCTATTAACTGACTAGTCTGTATATATTGTGGTTACAGTGGAGCTGATCTTAAGAATATATCTATGCTGAAATGACGATTTTGACACAATTTTGCAAGGTATGCGTTCTAATTATTGCGTAAGTTAAGGTGTTCTGTGTAAAGATGTATGCATGGCGTGCTTTCGATACGAATAAACAGGGCGAACTAAGCGGGTGACGGAATTTGACAGTGTTTTGAATGACGTTTCTCGCGCAACGCCGGTAACGGCTAGCCTAACGCGGTAATGTTTTGCCACTTCGAATTTTGCAAGGCGTATAAAAGTAGTTTTACGGAATATTTTTCAACGGGGTTTTCGATGACTAGACGCTATAGATTGTAAGGAAGAAGTAAGCACAGAAGGATTTGCATGACAATTATGAGAAAGTGGCGTACGAGAAAAGAAAATTTGCGAGAAAAAATGGCCGACTTACCGAATGTTTTAAAACTGCCGCGATGCAGTGCCTCCGCCTAGCGGCTACGTTTGAATGGCATTTCTACCTCCGCCGTGAGGAGATGTTCCAAATGTTCCAAATCTGTTCCAAATGTTCCAAATTTCAAAGGTTCCAAAATTGCGCAAGGATGACACGCAAATTCGTGAAGCGTTCCATATTTTTTTCAGTCCAAGTTAACCCGAAAACGTTCGCAGGTTAGACAGCTTTCTTTTAACCTGACAAAGCGTCAACGTGGCCACGAATGCGAATTTCAACAGGGTCTTCACCAAACCCAAACCAAGTGCGCATGGTAACACGTGGCGGTATTTGTAAATAATAATAATATTATTATGGTCCATTGAATACTGAATGTGTCACTGTAATTAAATTATCCACCAAACAGAGGCTACGTTATATTTGCAGCCTATGTAACATCTAATGTTGTCTGACCCGAATATTGTTTATAGTTAGGCAACGTATACACAGCCGTCCTGTAAGAGCTTGGGGTAACACGCACCAATATACAGTGTAGTTAGGGTAGCTCGGGTCAACATTGCGCGGAATACATCGACGACAATTCGAGGTGTTCTTTTCTGTGGTCATATTAGATGTTTAGTTGTGCATATATGTTGGTCGGCTGTGGATACGTAGACAGCTGGACAGTTAGCGCATGTCACATCGCAGTGCGGGGATTTCTCCAAAGGCAGCTGGCCGCATTGACAATGTGTTTCGGCAACATTTTTGCGCCTTCGTGATTACTCGAATGTGTGACGTCATTTAATCATAATGTCTGACGTCACATTACAGTATTGCAAATTCTCACTGCAATGGGCGAAAGACCACGTGCCAAAGGAGGGTGTTAAACCGTCTTTACTTGAGGGCAAAACGGAAAGATGAAGGGGCAAAAGAGGAAAGGAGGGGTAAGAGAAAAAATGCGTAAATCGCCTGGAAAGCCAGCAGGCAGGAGCAAGCTGGTATGTAAGAGCATCCGATACTGATGTTAGCGCTTACAACAAAGCATATAAGGGTCCACAAAATAGTACATAAACTTGCTTGAATTCGTGAAATGTTAGAAAGCGGCTTAGCGATTACTGTAGAGAGAAGGTTGAATTTTATACATGACACCGCAGTCGGCCTTGACGTCACACCATATTTTCTCCAGCGCTTAATTGTAATCATATATTAACACAGCTCTAACAAACCTAAAATGTACTTGCTTCGGCAGTACATATACTAAAATTGGAACGATACAGAGAAGATTAGCATGGCCCCTGCGCAAGGATGACACGCAAATTCGTGAAGCGTTCCATATTTTTTTCAGTCCAAGTTAACCCGAAAACGTTCGCAGGTTAGACAGCTTTCTTTTAACCTGACAAAGCGTCAACGTGGCCACGAATGCGAATTTCAACAGGGTCTTCACCAAACCCAAACCAAGTGCGCATGGTAACACGTGGCGGTATTTGTAAATAATAATAATATTATTATGGTCCATTGAATACTGAATGTGTCACTGTAATTAAATTATCCACCAAACAGAGGCTACGTTATATTTGCAGCCTATGTAACATCTAATGTTGTCTGACCCGAATATTGTTTATAGTTAGGCAACGTATACACAGCCGTCCTGTAAGAGCTTGGGGTAACACGCACCAATATACAGTGTAGTTAGGGTAGCTCGGGTCAACATTGCGCGGAATACATCGACGACAATTCGAGGTGTTCTTTTCTGTGGTCATATTAGATGTTTAGTTGTGCATATATGTTGGTCGGCTGTGGATACGTAGACAGCTGGACAGTTAGCGCATGTCACATCGCAGTGCGGGGATTTCTCCAAAGGCAGCTGGCCGCACTGACTATGTGTTTCGGCAACATTTTTGCGCCTTCGTGATTACTCGAATGTGTGACGTCACTTAATCATAATGTCTGACGTCACATTACAGTATTGCAAATTCTCACTGCAATGGGCGATAGACCACGTGCCAAAGGAGGGTGTTAAACCGTCTTTACTTCAGGGCAAAACGGAAAGATGAAGGGGCAAAAGAGGAAAGGAGGGGTGAGAGAAAAAATGCGTAAATCGCCTTGAAAGCCAGCAGGCAGGAGCAAGCTGGTATGTAAGAGCATCCGATACTGATGTTAGCGCTTACAACAAAGCATATAAGGGTCCACAAAATAGTACATAAACTTGCTTGAATTCGTGAAATGTTAGAAAGCGGCTTAGCGATTACTGTAGAGAGAAGGTTGAATTTTATACATGACACCGCAGTCGGCCTTGACGTCACACCATATTTTCTCCAGCGCTTAATTGTAATCATATATCAACACAGCTCTATCAAACCTAAAATGTACTTGCTTCGGCAGTACATATACTAAAATTGGAACGATACAGAGAAGATTAGCCTACGAGGGAGTAAAGAGCTGGGGCCAAATCATCCCTACGAGGGGGTAAAAGGGGGAAAAGAAAGGGGCAAGACAAGAGGGGGCAAAAGAAAAAAAGAAAAATTGCCCGGGGGTCACCCCCGGACGTGTAAAAGTACCAGAATCGGTCACATCTTCTTGTGGGAGCCTCGAAAGGTCATGCCAAATTCCAGTGTTTACTTAAAAAAAAAAAATTAAATTCCCCAAGGTGGCTAGAATGACTAGAAATGGTCAGAATGCTTTAATGAGACGGTCTGCACATGTGACGGTGTGAATATTTTAGAAAATCATTACAAAAATCTGAAAACATGTCAAGTACTTTAGCTATTCAGACAGTAGGCGTACACTACTGTAATATCTATAAATATAGCATATTTTATCCTTTTGACACTCATGTATTTGTCCGAATGTGACATAATAAGGCTTATTGGCATTGCTGAACGTGTCTCTTCCTGTGGAGTAAGCTGAAATACATTATATATGGCATCTCTGGTAGCTTGTTAGGAATAATAAAATGGAAAAATTGGTTTGATTTTAATTAATTTTCTGAAAAATTAACTCAGTCTTGCGGGGCCACGAGGTGATTTGCCCACTTTGCACCGGCGATTGCACTGTTTACCTCGGGAGGGAGTCGAACCCTCGTACAAGACATTGAGGTAATTTTTTTTCTCTTTCACCACAATTGGCGTATTTTTTTGTATTTTCTTTTTCTGTCACCACAATTGGCGTATTTTTTTGTGTATTTTTCTTTTTCTCTGTCACCACAATTGGCATATTTTTTTGTGTATTTTCTTTTTTCACCATGATTATTGCACAACAATTTCAAAACATGCATACATACAGGCATATATTTACACAAAGCATCAAGGTGCGTTATAGCAGAGCAAGCAGAACATATGATAAGCATTGTGCAGTGTAGGGCAGTTGTGAAAATTCACATGTACAGACAAAAGGTAATATAGCAAGCACTGCATACTAATGCAGGGCAGTGTCACGTAAGTACAAAATGTTGAAATATCCTGCATAAGCCATCCGTAAAAATACACAGAATCAGAAAAATTGAACGAAGCAACCATTCTACAATACTAATGCAATTACTCTGTCAATGCACCAGTAAGTTATAAGCTGCTGAAGACACAAGCTAATGCTAGCTGTCAAAGAGTGCTATAAATGCAAGCTGTCAAGTTATAAGCAATGTAAGCCAGATACCAAAATACACATATACACCAAAATGGAATGCAACATTGCACAACATTAATGCAATTAATCTGTCAACGCACCAGTAAGCTATAAGCTGCTGAAGGGCAGTGAAGGCACATGCTAATGCTAGCTGTCAAAGAGTGCTATAAATGCAAGCTTTCAAGTTATATGCAATGTAAGCCAGATACCAAAATACACATATACACCAAAATGGAATGCAAAATTGCACAACATTAATGCAATTAATCTGTCAACGCACCAGTAAGCTATAAGCTGCTGAAGGGCAGTGAACGCACATGCTAATGCTAGCTGTCAAAGAGTGCTATAAATGCAAGCTGTCAAGATATATGCAATGTAAGCCAGCTACCAAAATACATATATACACCAAAATGGAATGTAGCATTGCATGACTTTAATGCAATTATTCTGTCAAGACACCAGTAAGTTATAAGCTGCTGAAGGCACAAAGCTGTCAAATGATATGCAGTATAAGAGTAAGAGTATGATATAAATGCAAGGTGTAAAAATATGCAGTATAAGCATGCTTTGCTACAGTAGTTAGCGTAAAAAAGTGAGAACAAGCTATATACACAAGCAGGGCAGCAAAGCAATAATGGATGATATGTTTCTGCACTCACCCATGCTGCCCTGTCTTCTTCTCGGCGTCTTCCGCTCGCTGCAGTGCCAGCCATTCGTCCTTCGGGAGCTGCCCGGGGATGTAGGGGCAGTAGATCTTCCCCTTGAACTGGGAGTGGCCGATGGATCCACTCGGCTGCTGACACTGCTGGCAACAGCGCACCTTGCGCACTTTCCCTGGAGTCGCCATGTTGCGCTTGCGCCACTCGGTCGTCCGGGAAATTGGTGCTGGCAGAACGATGCCCACAGACGCCTGCACCTGGATGGGCTGTGGCAATGTCGGGCTCACCTCTGCTGTCTGTGTCGTGTCGACCACTGGTAGCCCGGCGCCCATCGGTGCAGCAGTGGTCGCTGTGCACGTCGGCTGCAGTCGTCGGCGCCTCACGACTGCCTGGCCACTGGTGTCCTCTTTGCGGGGGAACTGCAGGTGGGGTCCAGGGAGGGTGTTGGCCACCGAAGGGAGGCTCTGCGAAGGAGGCAGCGGTTGGCTGGAGCACAGAGGCTCGACAGGCACCATCCTACCCTGCTGCAGCAGCAGAACCTCCTTGCGCCGCTCCTGGTCCTTGTACCAACGGACCAACGTGGCCTCGTTGATGACGAACAGCGCAAGGTTCGTTCCCTCCAGCAGCTCGACGCTGTTGAACAGCCGAGCTCGCACACAGTTGTATGCCTCCAGTATCTGGCGCCAGCGGGACACGTACTGTGGCGAGCCGTCCGGTCTCGAGTCTGTGCGAGGCCTGGTTATGCTGTCGCACAACCTCATACAAATCGCCTCGACGAGCCGACTCCTCGCAGGCGACATGGCAGGCGATCCACCGGACAAGAAGCACCTTCAACACAGTCGCATGAACGACATTAAAATATGCACATCACTGCAAACGTCTGAAAGAGAACCTCATAAGCAATGCCGGCACCTGAAAACCTGAAAGAAAATGTGCAGGCTGTCAGACATTCAACATTACAAAACATTTTTCTCACTCACCTCTTCATGTTCTCCACCGTGATGTGGCCCGACCGACGCTGAACCTTGCTTCGACCGAAGCGACCCTGGTTCTTCTTCTGAGGCGACGGCTGAGGGGAGAACGTCAACGGCCTTTTGTCGAACTCCTCCAAGGCATCGTACAGGGACCGAATGTGCCTGGCCTGCTTGTTGGTCACTGCCATGCCACTCAGTGACAGGAGAGCCTCGGCCAGGGCATCGACCTTGTCCCACCCACTGATGCCTCGGGAATCGGAGGCTTCGGCGACTTCGTCCTCGTCGCTGTGCTTGGGCGATTCCTGCATCAGACGCACAGTCATGTAAATACAATGCTGAATTGTGGTAACTCCGACTGCTGCAACGAGGAAGACATATTAAATGCACACAGGGCTGCTATGTCCATATCTTACCTTGATATCAAGGTCGTCCTCTTCGGCCGGCAGATCCACAGGTGTCCCGTCCACCTCCTGCAGGAAGTTGGGATCCACCACCACCTCGTCCTCCACCATGTCGTTGAATCCCTCGTCGATGGCAGCATCGATGTCCGAGGGGAATGATGTACCTGTCTGTCGGTACAGGTAGTCAACGCCGATCGCCTCGCCGGTGTACTCCATCGGTAGGTGGAACTGCTCGAAGGGCGGTGGCATTCCCAATGAGCGACTCAGGTTGTTGACGGTGTCCTGCAGGCGCACATCGAACGTTCTCAGCTGAGGGTCGGGTGCATCCAACGCGTCCTGCCTTCGCTTGGCATTCCACCGGGTGATGCCATCCAGCAGGTAGGCGTGGAAGTTCGTCGCGCTGGCGGAGGTTCCTGGTATGAAGCGCGCCAGGTGGAGGTGGAAGCTCTCGAGGGACGTGGTGCCTCGAGCACACCTCAGGACCGGAAGCTCCACGCCACCCTTCCTCAACGTCCCGATAACGGAGTACAAGGTGACGCCCTCCGGATCCTGCAGGCACACGACGTGTCGACGCTGCTCCGCCCAGATGTCGACCATGTCATCCTTGAGCAGGGGCACTCCAAGGGTGTCGGTGGCTCCAGTGAGCGACAGCAGCAGGGTCTCGATGGCGGTCCCTGTCACCTCTGTGCCGCGCGTCCTCCTTCGGCAGTGAAGGGCCAGCTCGTTCTTGGTGACCGCCTTCCGGATGGCCACATCGGAGGGTGATGCGATGCCAGCAGCCTGCAGCATGCACCTCTTTGCCGACAGCAGCAGCTTGTGATCTTCGGCGTCCCACTCGAAGATGCAGCCGCTCAGACGCTGCATGAAGGTGCCGTAGAGGGGGTGCGACTCGCTCGTGACACCGAGGGCAATGCGACGCATGAAGTGCCACACATCGAGCCGCACTGGCAAACCCTCCCATCCTGTGAACAGAATGTTCAGCTTCGAAGGCCCCTCCATCGTGCAGCAGTCGCGATCGGTGTACAGCACCAGCGGACGTTGCTGCCCTGCCCTCCGGTAACGGTCGACGAGGCCGTTCGCGAGATGCTCCAGTCCGAGCGCGCTCTCGGACTCGGTGAGCACCGAGATGAGCACCTCGCCTCGCTCGTTGCCGACGTTTGTCACCCATGCGGCCATGTTGACGCTGGCCCCCTGCAGCTTCCTGCACACCTTCTTGGTCGAGTCGATCTTCAGGATCTGACCGAAGGTGGAGGTCACTGCAGCCTTGAGCGAGGGAAGACGTGACCAGACGTCTCGCACGTACGTCGCCAGAAACCACTTGGGGGAGCGGAAGACTTCAGGCTGCGGTGGTGGCTCGAATACGGGCACAGGCATGCGGAGGGCTTCACGGCTCTTCTTCAGGCGTATGCAGTCCTGCAGGTACTGCGCCACCTTGCGAAGATGCGTCTCGCTGTGCAGCTCCTGCAGGTTATTCCGCATGGCGCTGGGGCTGTTGCCGAGAGTGCGGGCTCGGAGGAAGGCGATCACGGCCCTGTCGCACGCATACTTGTACGTAAGTACCACCGGAAAGCGCGCGCGAACTCCCTCTGGCAGCTGGTCGAGGATCCGGTGGTCCCACGCGATGAACGTGCCGCTGCACGTGCGGCAGTTCATGTACTCCGCTGCCAGGTAGTAGATGTCGCTCACGTCAATGACACGGCGCACCTTGTGGAAGATGCCCTTGGACCGCAGGTGGTGGCTCGGTCCACAGCGAGGACAAACAAGGAGCATACCCCACATCTTCCTCGGCATCCACAAGAAGAGGCGTCGAGCGAAGTACGCCTTTGGAGTCGGTGTCTCGCCGTGTCGCAGCGGGGGTGGATTCCACCAGTTCACCAGGTTGGCCGTCAAATTCCCCTTTGAAGCAAAGAGGGACTGACCAACCCAGGACTGGTCGCACGGGTGAAGGGTGGTCATCCAACCCTTCGGCAGACGTAGACGGAAGTCTACCGGTCGTCTCGTCTCGGCACAGTCGAAGCTGGCGAGGTGGTGAGGCTCGCAGTAGGTGGCTGAAACAACAACGGCAGCAATGGACCAAAACCATTACATTGTCATCGACATCGCCTAGACTGTAGTAACTGTATGATAGGCTGTTAATGATACACTAAACTCCTCAATAAATACACTAACTTAGTCTTAGTACAGTCAGTTGGCCTAACACTACAATTACAACACTCACTACATTTTTGCATTACACATTTCTTTTGGGTTGGCGGTGGCGTCGTTTCGCTGTCAGCCATCATTTCATCCCTCACCATAATACTGTAATTTGAGGTGACTTTCCGGAATGATTCCGGACAATCCGGAATGGTAGGCAGGTCTGTTCACAGTAACTTATACCTGCATCACCAACACATGTAACATAACCTACAAATGAACATATCTCATCACGCATGACTTACCCCCTGGCTTGACCGTGCCGACAGAGTACAGGCTGGAGCAGCAGCTACAGTCAAAGTCGGCGAGGTGGTGAGACTCGCAGTGGGTGTCTGAAACAACAATGGCTGCAGGTGCAAACAGCGGTATAAGCAGTGTGTAGTGACCCTTGGTAATTTGCTGAAATCAGTCATGGTAACGTATCAGCAACTCATGTAACCCAACCTACAAAGAAACATAATTCGCCACATGAGTTTGTTAACTTACCCCCTGACTCGACTGTGCTGGTGATGTAGGGGCTGGAGCAGCAGCAACAGGAGGTGTCAGAGCCGCCGAGGTAGCTGGGCTTGCACTCAGTACCTGAAACGACACACCAATGACAACATTTATTAGCAGCTTTTGTAAGTTTTTTGATTCGGTCAGACCAACTCACCTGCATCGATAGCATATATAACATAAAATATTTGTGCACTCACCTCTCGGCTTGACAGCATCATCGGCTCCAGCACATCTTCGGCAGCAGCCGTACTCGTACTCAGTGACTGAAAGCACACCCCATTGACAGCATTTATATGCAGCATTGGCAATGTGCCGTAGTCAGTTGTAGTAACTTACCTGCACCTGCAACACATGTTACCTGCAAGACATAGAAAGTGTATTGAATGTCATATTTACCTCCTGGCTTGGCTGCTCCCTTTGTAGCACAGGACTCGCACTGCGTGACTGTAACAACATGTCACAAGTGATAGTTAACAGGTGTAGAGCTAAGCAAGGAAAGTATTTAGTAATTTGTCAAAATGTATCGCAAAGATCCAACAGGCTTAACTACTAAATGTTACCACAGGAAAGACGAGTGCAGTGCGATGGGGCATGGGTGGTGCAACCGGCCGGTGTACGACAGGCACCTGCAATAACAACGCTTCATGCAGACTCTAAGGTAGACAGTGTAAAAAACCTGAAATCAATCAGTCAATTGATCGATCGATCAATCAATCAATCAAACCAATAAATCAATCATTCAGTCAGTCAATCAAACAATCAGTCAATACACTTTCATGAACAACACAAGGCTATAAGGCATATAAGCTCACCGTGGGCCTGGTTCCGTGGTATCCACACAGACACACCAGCACTTTGCCGAACGGGTCGCGGTTGACGGAAGCCCTGTGCTTGGGGCACTTGTCGATGGCTGACAGCACCTGGCACCATCGCGAACCTCTCTTCGGTCTCTGCCCT
The DNA here is from genome assembly GCA_963995525.1 of Escarpia spicata. Lineage (NCBI taxonomy): Eukaryota > Metazoa > Annelida > Polychaeta > Sabellida > Siboglinidae > Escarpia > Escarpia spicata. The sequence continues at coordinate 61,128,843 of OZ023207.1, read as the reverse complement.
CGACCAAAGTTTGCCACGCCGTCTGCGTAGCGCTGGAGAGGACGTCTCCACTCGGCGGTCGACAAACCTTCTTTCGGCATGGTTGAACTTACAAATAAAATAATATATTCATGCTGTAAACCGATGTTGTCTTTTTTCAAAAAGTTTATTTTTATAAATTTGACATTTACAAAACAAGCAAAAAGAATGTGACACAAAACTGTTCAGCTTGAATCTTGAGGGTATCCAATCTTGATACCCGTTAAACCGAGCGTGAGTTGAAAAATGTTTCAAAAAAGCAAGTCTAAATCTGTAAAAACACTGAAATCAATCGATTACCGAACGGGTCGCGATTGACAGGAGACCAGCAATCCTTCTTTTGGCATGGTTGAACTTACAAATAAAAGTTCTAGTTCTAGTTGTTTCCAGCACTCGGCAACGTTCTATTAACTGACTAGTCTGTATATATTGTGGTTACAGTGGAGCTGATCTTAAGAATATATCTATGCTGAAATGACGATTTTGACACAATTTTGCAAGGTATGCGTTCTAATTATTGCGTAAGTTAAGGTGTTCTGTGTAAAGATGTATGCATGGCGTGCTTTCGATACGAATAAACAGGGCGAACTAAGCGGGTGACGGAATTTGACAGTGTTTTGAATGACGTTTCTCGCGCAACGCCGGTAACGGCTAGCCTAACGCGGTAATGTTTTGCCACTTCGAATTTTGCAAGGCGTATAAAAGTAGTTTTACGGAATATTTTTCAACGGGGTTTTCGATGACTAGACGCTATAGATTGTAAGGAAGAAGTAAGCACAGAAGGATTTGCATGACAATTATGAGAAAGTGGCGTACGAGAAAAGAAAATTTGCGAGAAAAAATGGCCGACTTACCGAATGTTTTAAAACTGCCGCGATGCAGTGCCTCCGCCTAGCGGCTACGTTTGAATGGCATTTCTACCTCCGCCGTGAGGAGATGTTCCAAATGTTCCAAATCTGTTCCAAATGTTCCAAATTTCAAAGGTTCCAAAATTGCGCAAGGATGACACGCAAATTCGTGAAGCGTTCCATATTTTTTTCAGTCCAAGTTAACCCGAAAACGTTCGCAGGTTAGACAGCTTTCTTTTAACCTGACAAAGCGTCAACGTGGCCACGAATGCGAATTTCAACAGGGTCTTCACCAAACCCAAACCAAGTGCGCATGGTAACACGTGGCGGTATTTGTAAATAATAATAATATTATTATGGTCCATTGAATACTGAATGTGTCACTGTAATTAAATTATCCACCAAACAGAGGCTACGTTATATTTGCAGCCTATGTAACATCTAATGTTGTCTGACCCGAATATTGTTTATAGTTAGGCAACGTATACACAGCCGTCCTGTAAGAGCTTGGGGTAACACGCACCAATATACAGTGTAGTTAGGGTAGCTCGGGTCAACATTGCGCGGAATACATCGACGACAATTCGAGGTGTTCTTTTCTGTGGTCATATTAGATGTTTAGTTGTGCATATATGTTGGTCGGCTGTGGATACGTAGACAGCTGGACAGTTAGCGCATGTCACATCGCAGTGCGGGGATTTCTCCAAAGGCAGCTGGCCGCATTGACAATGTGTTTCGGCAACATTTTTGCGCCTTCGTGATTACTCGAATGTGTGACGTCATTTAATCATAATGTCTGACGTCACATTACAGTATTGCAAATTCTCACTGCAATGGGCGAAAGACCACGTGCCAAAGGAGGGTGTTAAACCGTCTTTACTTGAGGGCAAAACGGAAAGATGAAGGGGCAAAAGAGGAAAGGAGGGGTAAGAGAAAAAATGCGTAAATCGCCTGGAAAGCCAGCAGGCAGGAGCAAGCTGGTATGTAAGAGCATCCGATACTGATGTTAGCGCTTACAACAAAGCATATAAGGGTCCACAAAATAGTACATAAACTTGCTTGAATTCGTGAAATGTTAGAAAGCGGCTTAGCGATTACTGTAGAGAGAAGGTTGAATTTTATACATGACACCGCAGTCGGCCTTGACGTCACACCATATTTTCTCCAGCGCTTAATTGTAATCATATATTAACACAGCTCTAACAAACCTAAAATGTACTTGCTTCGGCAGTACATATACTAAAATTGGAACGATACAGAGAAGATTAGCATGGCCCCTGCGCAAGGATGACACGCAAATTCGTGAAGCGTTCCATATTTTTTTCAGTCCAAGTTAACCCGAAAACGTTCGCAGGTTAGACAGCTTTCTTTTAACCTGACAAAGCGTCAACGTGGCCACGAATGCGAATTTCAACAGGGTCTTCACCAAACCCAAACCAAGTGCGCATGGTAACACGTGGCGGTATTTGTAAATAATAATAATATTATTATGGTCCATTGAATACTGAATGTGTCACTGTAATTAAATTATCCACCAAACAGAGGCTACGTTATATTTGCAGCCTATGTAACATCTAATGTTGTCTGACCCGAATATTGTTTATAGTTAGGCAACGTATACACAGCCGTCCTGTAAGAGCTTGGGGTAACACGCACCAATATACAGTGTAGTTAGGGTAGCTCGGGTCAACATTGCGCGGAATACATCGACGACAATTCGAGGTGTTCTTTTCTGTGGTCATATTAGATGTTTAGTTGTGCATATATGTTGGTCGGCTGTGGATACGTAGACAGCTGGACAGTTAGCGCATGTCACATCGCAGTGCGGGGATTTCTCCAAAGGCAGCTGGCCGCACTGACTATGTGTTTCGGCAACATTTTTGCGCCTTCGTGATTACTCGAATGTGTGACGTCACTTAATCATAATGTCTGACGTCACATTACAGTATTGCAAATTCTCACTGCAATGGGCGATAGACCACGTGCCAAAGGAGGGTGTTAAACCGTCTTTACTTCAGGGCAAAACGGAAAGATGAAGGGGCAAAAGAGGAAAGGAGGGGTGAGAGAAAAAATGCGTAAATCGCCTTGAAAGCCAGCAGGCAGGAGCAAGCTGGTATGTAAGAGCATCCGATACTGATGTTAGCGCTTACAACAAAGCATATAAGGGTCCACAAAATAGTACATAAACTTGCTTGAATTCGTGAAATGTTAGAAAGCGGCTTAGCGATTACTGTAGAGAGAAGGTTGAATTTTATACATGACACCGCAGTCGGCCTTGACGTCACACCATATTTTCTCCAGCGCTTAATTGTAATCATATATCAACACAGCTCTATCAAACCTAAAATGTACTTGCTTCGGCAGTACATATACTAAAATTGGAACGATACAGAGAAGATTAGCCTACGAGGGAGTAAAAGGGGAAAAAGAAAGGGGCAAGACAAGAGGGGGCAAAAGAAAAAAAGAAAAATTGCCCGGGGGTCACCCCCGGACGTGTAAAAGTACCAGAATCGGTCACATTTTCTTGTGGGAGCCTCGAAAGGTCATGCCAAATTCCAGTGTCTACTTTTTTAAAAATTAAAAAAAAAATTAAATTCCCCAAGGTGGCTAGAATGACTAGAAATGGTCAGAATGCTTTAATGAGATGGTCTGCACATGTGACGGTGTGAATATTTTAGAAAATCATTACAAAAATCAGAAAACATGTCAAGTACTTTAGCTATTCAGACAGTAGGCGTACACTACTGTAATATCTATAAATATAGCATATTTTATCCTTTTGACACTCATGTATTTGTCCGAATGTGACATAATAAGGCTTATTGGCATTGCTGAACGTGTCTCTTCCTGTGGAGTAAGCTGAAATACATTATAAGGCATCTCTGGTAGCTTGTTAGGAATAATAAAATGGAAAAATTGGTTTGATTTTAATTAATTTTCTGAAAAATTAACTCAGTCTTGCGGGGCCACGAGGCGATTTGCCCACTTTGCACCGGCGATTGCACTGTTTACCTCGGGAGGGAGTCGAACCCTCGTACAAGACATTGGGGTAATTTTTTTTCTCTTTCACCACAATTGGCGTATTTTTTTGTATTTTCTTTTTCTGTCACCACAATTGGCGTATTTTTGTGTGTATTTTTCTTTTTCTGTCACCACAATTGGCGTATTTTTTGTGTATTTTTCTTTTTCTCTGTCACCACAATTGGCATATTTTCTTGTGTATTTTCTTTTTTCACCATGATTATTGCACAACAATTTCAAAACATGCATACATACAGGCATATATTTACACAAAGCATCAAGGTGCGTTATAGCAGAGCAAGCAGAACATATGATAAGCATTGTGCAGTGTAGGGCAGTTGTGAAAATTCACATGTACAGACAAAAGGTAATATAGCAAGCACTGCATACTAATGCAGGGCAGTGTCACGTAAGTACAAAATGTTGAAATATCCTGCATCTGTAAAAATACACAGAATCAGAAAAATTGAATGAAGCAACCATTCTACAATACTATTGCAATTACTCTGTCAACGCACCAGTAAGTTATAAGCTGCTGAAGACACAAGCTAATGCTAGCTGTCAAAGAGTGCTATAAATGCAAGCTGTCAAGTTATAAGCAATGTAAGCCAGATACCAAATACACATATACACCAAAATGGAATGCAACATTGCACAACATTAATGCAATTAATCTGTCAACGCACCAGTAAGCTATAAGCTGCTGAAGGGCAGTGAAGGCACATGCTAATGCCAGCTGTCAAAGAGTGCTATAAATGCAAGCTGTCAAGTTATAAGCAATGTAAGCCAGATACCAAAATACACATATACACCAAAATGGAATGCAACACTGCACAACATTAATGCAATTAATCTGTCAACGCACCAGTAAGTTATAAGCTGCTGAAGGCACAAGCTAATGCTAGCTGTCAAAGAGTGCTATAAATGCAAGCTGTCAAGTTATAAGCAATGTAAGCCAGATACCAAATACACATATACACCAAAATGGAATGCAACATTGCACAACATTAATGCAATTAATCTGTCAACGCACCAGTAAGCTATAAGCTGCTGAAGGGCAGTGAAGGCACATGCTAATGCTAGCTGTCAAAGAGTGCTATAAATGCAAGCTGTCAAGTTATATGCAATGTAAGCCAGATACCAAAATACACATATACACCAAAATGGAATGCAACATTGCACAACATTAATGCAATTAATCTGTTAACGCACCAGTAAGCTATAAGCTGCTGAAGGGCAGTGAAGGCACATGCTAATGCCAGCTGTCAAAGAGTGGTATCAATGCATGCTGTCAAGTTATAAGCAATGTAAGCCAGATACCAAAATACACATATACACCAAAATGGAATGCAACATTGCACAACATTAATGCAATTAATCTGTCAACGCACCAGTAAGCTATAAGCTGCTGAAGGGCAGTGAAGGCACATGCTAATGCTAGCTGTCAAAGAGTGCTATAAATGCAAGCTGTCAAGTTATATGCAATGTAAGCCAGACACCAAAATACACATATACACCAAAATGGAATGCAACATTGCACAACATTAATGCAATTAATCTGTCAACGCACCAGTAAGCTATAAGCTGCTGAAGGGCAGTGAAGGCACATGCTAATGCCAGCTGTCAAAGAGTGCTATAAATGCAAGCTGTCAAGTTATAAGCAATGTAAGCCAGATACCAAAATACATATATATATACACCAAAATGGAATGTAGCATTGCATGACTTTAATGCAATTATTCTGTCAAGACACCAGTAAGTTATAAGCTGCTGAAGGCACAAAGCTGTCAAATGATACGCAGTATAAGACTGCTCCCCTTGCACAGGACTCGCAGGTGTAAGCAGAAAGAAAAGTATTTAATTTTAGTAATTTGTCAAAATGTGTTGCAAAGAACCGACTGCCTTATAACCAATAGTGGCGCGCGATAATGTAGTGGTTAGCACATCCGCCTGACATGCTGGCGCGCCGAGTTCAATACCCGGACCGGGCAGGTATGGTATATTTGGTGTAAAAACCTGGCTCTCAACATTGGGGACTGTGTATCCCTCATGAATCGGAGATCACGTTAATGTCGGTCCCATCTCAATTTGTGACGTAAAAGAACCACTGAGGACGACAAGCACCATGGCAGTGACCACCCTCAGTGCCAGCATAAAAAGGTCGTCTTGGCGATAATGTTCTGAAAAAGGCTGGCTAGTTGAATGAGACCTCATAAGATCATAACATATAACCACAATATATACAGACTAATCAGTTAATAGAATGTTGCCGAGTGCTGGAAACAACTAGCAAACTACTAAATGTTACCATAGGAAAGGCAAGTGCAGTGCAATGGGGTGTGGGTGGTGCAACCTGCCAGTGTACGACAGGCACCTGCAGTAACACAACGCTTCCTATAGTATAGGCTTAACATGATGTATAAATTCAAAACGGCCTCATCGACATCCATGCCAGCCTTTACACAAAGCCAGCCCGTACTCACTGCGCCACAAAACTCTTAACTGAGGGGCGCAGAGGGCATCCATTCCAATTAATGGTTCAACATTCCCAAACACAGGCTTTCCACCATTCCTTTTTTATAGCCACAATAGTACCCTGGAATAACCTAACAGCCCAATCTCCCTCTCTAGATGCTTTCAAGCAATACCTTGCCGACACTGTCACAAACAAACTTTAACTAAGACTAGTAAGAGTGACCCCTGTTTGTTTTTAACTTGCAAATGATTTTATAAACAGTTACAACCAGCACTGCACACATGCACACCTGGCGCACGCAAGAAACACCACACCATCCAAGAAGTCGTCAGTAATGACGGTAGTTGATAACTGGAAGAAGTAGTCTAGACACTAACTGACTAAGTCTAAATCTGTAAAAACACTGAAATCAATCGATACACTGCCAAGCCTATAACACGAGCACTTTACCGAACGGGTCGCGATTGACAGGAGACCAGCAATCCTTCTTTTGGCATGGTTGAACTTACAAATAAAATAATATATCTATGCTGTAAACGAATGTTGGCTGGCATTTTCTAAACATTTATTTCTATAGAGCGTATTCACGTGACGTCACCAACCGGATGTGCCGCCATTGTGGCGATATCAACCACACTAACACGCCGCCGGCAGTGCCTATTGTCCGTGCTTACTGAACCAAAAAGGAGCTTTTGAACGCGATGGTGAATTACTGTCACGTCTACGGTTGTAGCAACATAGGGAATAGAGAAGTCGATCGTTCGTTCTTTAGGATACCTGCGGTAATTCGGAACCAATGATAAGTTTGCGAGACATTGTCGAGTCGACGGAGGCAACAGTGGTTGTCCAACCTAAATCAGGATTTACAATTAACAATCTGACTTTGCATATTTAATTATATCTAATTTGTTTAACATTATGTGTGTATACTTAGTGTTACTGAAAAAACTGAATGAAGTCAGTGTAATTTATTGTGATGTTTGTACAAGACTGGGTGTGAGTATGAACTGTTGTTTAAACTGCTCTAGTAACATGGAAGCCTGCAGCTGTGAGTGGAACCTGCAGGGGGTACAACTATTCTTAAATACACAACTAGCCAAGTGATATCAGTGGACACTTCCATTGTCCAGTCAGGTCTGGGTGATTGTTTGAACAGTCCAGATGTCTCCAGTCAGTGAATATACAAAACTATCAGACTGAGTAGTGAGGTACAAGACTGAGACTGATTTTATTTCATTTAAATGATTCAAACAAAAATATTATGTTATTATTAATTATACACGGTTATCCGTTAAGGTTCAAACAAGTGAACACTCACTTTGGCTGTCACGACACAGAAGTCTTCTTTCAGGCAAACCTGTTTCTCCCGGACCCATCCGCACACAAACTGATTGTATGCATCCAATCCTCTGTACGCCCGCAAATACTCCATTGTATATGGACTCGGTGAAAAGACGCGGTAGTTCACGATGTCGAAATATGTGGTCGACGGCAGAAGCGTCACATCGTCGGTCCAATCTGACCGGTCGAATGTGTACGGATCTTCGTTTCCTAGAAGCCTTAATTTGTCATCGTATCGCACTCTCTCGGCACCATCCAAAGTATCACGATAACTTGAAGCTATGACACTCTGCTTGCTAGCTGCCATGTCATGGAAATGATATAAGTTAACTGCTATGTATAATAAATAAAGGCACAAGTCGTAACACGCGGTTTGTTGTTGCGGTAGTTATCGCCAACATGGCCGCACATCCGGGGACTAGCGGATATCGTGACGTCAGTGCATACCCTCTATACAAAACAAGTAAAAAGAATGTGACACAAAACAGTTCAGCTTGATACCCGTTAAACCGAGCGTGAGTTGAAAAATGTTCCAAAAAAGCGAAGCTTGAAATGACAATTTTGACACCATTTTGCAAGGTATGCGTTTTAATTGTTGCGTAAGTTAAGGTGTTGTGTGTAAAGATGTATGCATTGCGTGCTTTTGATTCGAATAAACAGGGCGAACTAAGCGGGTGAAGGAATTTGACAGTGTTTCGCGGTACGCGCGCAACGCCGGTAACGGCTAACGCGGTAATGCTTTGCCACTTCGAATTTTGCAAGGCGTATAAAAGTAGTTTTACGGATTATTTTTCAACGGGATTTTCGATGACTAGACGCTATAAGTTGTAAGGAAGATGTAGGTACAGAAGGATTTGCATGACAATTAGGAGAAAGTTGCGTATGAGAAAAGAAAATTTGCGAGAAAAAATGGCCGACTTACCAATGTTTTAAAACTGCCGCGATGCTGTGCCTCCACTTAGCGGCTATGTTTGAATGGCATTTCTACCTCCGCCGTGAGGAGATGTTCCAAATGTTCCAAATTTCAAAGGTTCCAAGATTCAAAGGTTCCAAAATTCGGAGACGTTTACCCGAAGTACTGCGCAAAATTCGTGAAGCGTTCCATATTTTTTTCAGTCCAAGTTAACCCGAAAACGTTCGCAGGTTAGACAGCTTTCTTTTAACCTGACAAAGCGTCAACGTGGCCACGAATGCAAATTTCAATAGGGTCTTCACCAATCCCAAACCACGTGCGCATGGTAACACGTGGCGGTATTTGTAAATAATAATAATAATATGGTCCATTGAATACTGAATGTGTCACTGTAATTAAATTATCCACCCAACAGAGGCTAGGTTATATTTGCAGCCTATGTAACATCTAATGTTGTCTGACCCGAATATTGTTTATTGTTAGGCAACGTATACACAGCCGTCCTGTAAGAGCTTGGGGTAACACGCACCAATATACAGTGTAGTTAGGGTAGCTCGGGTCAACATTGCGCGGAATACATCGACGACAAATAGAGGTGTTCTTTTCTGTGGTCATATTAGATGTTTAGTTGTGCATATATGTTGGTCGGCTGTGGATACGTAGACAGCTGGACAGTTAGCGCATGTCACATCGCAGTGCGGGGATTTCTCCAAAGGCAGCTGGCCGCACTGACAATGTGTTTCGGCGACATTTTTGCGCCTTCGTGATTACTCGAATGTGTGACGTCACTTAATCATAATGTCTGACGTCACATTACAGTATTGGAAATTCTCACTGCAATGGGCGACAGACCACGTGCCAAAGGAGGGGGTTAAACCGTCTTTACTAGAGGGCAAAACATATCTGTACATGACGTGGCGTTAGAGCTGGTATCGCCCATACATATAGGTGGTCCCATCACGTTAACATTGTTTTGTTCCACGTCAGTGTGTTCATTATTTACTCTGTGTGTGTGTGTGTGTGTGTGCGTGCGTGCGTGCGTGTGTGCGTGCGTGTGCCTGTATTTGCCTGTATTTGTGTGTGAGTGTGTAAGTGCTTGTGAATGTGAATGTGTGCGTGTGTGTGTGTGTGTGTGTGCGTGCGTGTGTGTGCGTTCATGTGCGTGTGTGTGTGAGTGGTTGCGTGCGTGCGTGCGTGTGCAGACGGCGGTACTTCGGGCAACTTCGGAAATGACGGAAATAACGTGACTAACGTCGAACGTCATTTCCGTTTGTGTCGGCGCAAATCTAGGGAAACAGAAATAGTGATCTAGTGACTGCATAAATATTTGGATGGGCCCGGACTATAACTGCACGGAGCTATGGGCAGCAAAGGGAAATAATTAAGGCTCTAGGAATGATCAATGCTGATGTCGACGTTGTAAGTTTATCTGTTATTTAAGGTTTATTTACGATGCTACGTAACCGCGCGAAATAGCGTGCTCGGCAATCCAGTCATGACGGTATGTGACTTTTCAAGGCTGACTGATGACAGTGAATTTTTCGATATACAAAATGAAAGGTCAAACAAGTTTACCGTCAAATGATAATATTTCGAAATTGTCCAGTTCTGCAAATATATTATAATTACAATGGTTCCATAACTACTTTCCTTCTTAACACAATAGCCTTGCCATATATTTTTGGAAATCTTATTGTCTTCCGGTCAAAACAGGATACGATATAGAGCTGTTACACTGTATAGTAAATGTGGAGCTAAGGTCAAACTAGGTCACCATGAAATGACGAATATCGATAGTGAAGGTTGGACAAGGTCACCATCAAAAGATGCATGCATTTTCGAAATTGTGCCATTCCGCAGATTGTAGGTGATGTTATACTTAAACGGCATTTTTGCACCACCCATGGGATGAGAAAATAGATGTTTGTGGATGTCACCCTCAAATTTGAATTTTAATGTAATTTTGATGGTCACAAACTCAATCTTGAGTAAAAATATTTGTATTAATTAACTGATGTGTTATTGTGCAAATGACAATCTCTTCACGTCCTATGTCCACCCCAGCCAACTGGAGTGGGCGTCTGCTGATGAACCAGTTGACTGGTCAACCAAATAAAACTTGTTACGCTCTGAATTATGCTAAAGAGGGTTATTGGAATATCTTAGTGATATTATTCCTTTGGCGTAATATCGTTCTCATTGCCTCGATAACGGACACCATGCAAGCTGCAACTTTATTTACAAAGGGCAATTGTGACGCGTTTCAGGAGTTGAAGTGTCGCGAATCCAGATCCAAATGGATGTGAGAATGCTGTGGTTCTTTCGTGGTATGGAATTTGGGTTTCTCATGCTATTGACAACTGGCAATGACGTGAACAAGTCTTTTCACAGAGCCTGATGAATACCCTTGCCATGAAGATGAATAACGTTAGTTCCTTTCCAACAGCCTATCTAAATGTATGCAGCTGGATATAAACTTGACAAACTAATAACTCCTAACGATCGGAAACACATTGCGAATAATGCATGGCTTTGATCCCTTTTCCACAAAGCATTTTGCACAATGATCAACAGTTGCATGCCAAGTTCTTCAAGGTCTTACTGGATGTAGCATGTCATAGTTGCACCTAGTGACGACGGCTGAGGTGTCTGAAGTATCAAACACTTCCTTTCAACCTAGATAGTGGAGCTTTGCAACCTTAGTGGAGAGAAATGCAAATAGCTCCTGTATGTTGGTAACATCGCGATGAAAGTATTTCCAGTTTATTGGCACATTGTTGTCCAATGTTACTTTCCTCAGAATCCCTTTACTACGCTTCTCTCTTGTGGATATTTGATCCTGCTGGCGAGATACGTGTCGCGGTCGACGCCAATATTGTTGGAATGAATTAAGTGCTTCATGATGTGCGGAAAACCAAAACTTATGCATACTCATCAAACGTGGTGATGTTGGTTGATGCATCTTTTGACAGTGACCTTCAACCTTCACTTTCAACCTTGACTCCTCACTTATACCACCACTTAACAACTCTGTGTCTAGCCTCATTTTGACGGGGATACAGTACACATATATATGTATAACATGGCCTAGTGTAGGCAGACAAAGTAGTTATGCAAACATTGTAATTGCACAACATCTGCGGAATAGCGCAGTTTTGAACATTCATCATTTGATGGTGTCCTTGCTTGACCTTCACTCCACACTTACTGCACCACTTGATAGCTCCCCGTGGTATCCCATTTTTACGGGGAGATAGTAGGCTTCCCAAAGGTATATGACGTTGCTGTAAGTAGATAAGTAAAATATATAAGCCATCATTGGTTTTGTATATCGTTTACGGGATAGCGAAAATTCGAACATTTTCTACTTGATGTTGATACTATTTGATCGTCGCTCCACACAAACTCCATCAACTGACACCTCCAAGTCATATCACATTTTGACGAGAAGAAATTCCTTTCACGTTGTGTACAACATGTCCATAAAAACGAAGTAGATACAACATTATTGTTAACTTTATGATGTTTGCGGTATTACAGAAGTTCGAATATTCATAATTTCAAGGTGACCTTGTTTGACCATAGCTCCACACTTACTATACCGGGTACCAGTTCCATGTCGTATCTCATTTTGACGGGGAGACAATAACCTTTACAAGTATGCATGACATGCCCATTTAAAATAATTAAGTATATATGCAACCATTACAAATTTAATACGGCAGCGCACAATTTCGAAAATGTATCATTTGTCGGTGACCTTGTTTGACCTTGGTGTCACGCTTACTGCATCATTTGGCAGTTCTAACACAGGCCTCGTTTTGATGGGGATGTCTTGAGCTTTCAAATTATAAAATATTATACCATTTGGACGTTTTGCACGTAGTGGGAGATGGGCATTTAAATTGGTGCGTTAAGCAGTGCGTACTGCTTGCCCGAAAAGTGTGAGGTTATATTGGTCAGAGCTAATTTGCATGTTCATGTGACAAATTTGCATAACATGATTTGTTCACTGACGTAATAAAAAACAGATACCCTGAAAACATGCGTTTGGACACATCTTTTTGATTGTTTGGATGTTTGCAATTCGAAATATTCAGAAAAGTAGTATATATTTTAATGGCGATACCTAATTTGCGTATTAATGGGTTTCTACAAAAACGCTCAAGGGTGCCAAGGTGGCATCCGTCGGAATACTGACCTAGAAGGTTAGATGATCACCAAAATGCTACAAAACATCGTGCAGACCTTAACGCACGGTCCACCTTAAAGGGAATACAAACATATATAGCTTGAATTCATATTATATTACATCCTGCTATCTATTTTCATGTCCACAAAGCCCAAAAAAATGAATTAGAAATTCCAAATTTTATGCTGTGCATCCGGGCATTTTCGAATATGCATATTTTTGGCGCGCTTTTCGGGATGCCGAGATGTGACGTCACATATGACTCATCATCGTATCAGGCCGACCCTTTTCATGCATTCAGAGCATGTTTACAAGGATAGCTTTCGGGTCAAAACGAACGTCAAAATGAGTTATTATGCGATATTCCGATGTAACATAAACACTAGTCATCACAGAGGAACAAACAGTTATCTTACGGTTCCAATGAAACCAATTTTATTCAAAACAATGAATGCGAATGGGCCTACAAGTCGACTAGGTTTCGCCGTGCTTGGGCTCGTTTTTAGAATAATTATATCGGATGCAACCAACCATCTGATAATATCACTCGAATATCGATGTATGAAGGAGGAGTTGTACAATTTATCATAACAACTTAAAATTTCTGTCGGTCCTGCTAGCTCAGTTGGTTAAAGTGTTGGTTCCTTGGCATTTATTTTATAATCGGGCGACGCCGGTTCAATCCCGACACCAAACCATTGATTTTGTTTACACTTTTGTTGTATATGATTTCACCAAGTAATATAAACCAAATCATGTTTATACTACGGTCCACTTTGCCCCGCGTTCCCCTATATCCCTATAGCACGCGTCTTTGCTCTGCCTAGCTGCTCGAGCGCCCGGCAAGGCGGTTCTCATTGGAAGACCATTGATATATCGCGTTTTGAAAACAAATGCTCACTATCAAAAATGGCGTTCATCGCGTTTTGGCTTGAAAACCTTCAAGACCTACATTTATAAACGGGAACGTTCGGCTCAGCCACTCGCAGGTGTTTTGGGTTGGTGTATTACTTGATCGCCAGGTGGACCTATGTGCATCTTATCGGGAATATTGAGTTCAGTATGTTTTAACCCACGCGGTGGCATGACGGTACTAGTTTAGTACTGGTCTGGCTTAGGATTAACTTAAATTTGGATCCCTTAAGACTTGCTTGTCAAGAAGGGGTTGTTTGCATGAATATCATCAATAAGGTCCCAGTCTACTAGACTCTCTGCACGTAAGCAGTGATGTTTTATCCGCAATACGCAAGTTCCACCCCCTTAATCATAAGTCTAAACGAACAGTTTGCAAACTCGGCAAACTTTCGGTGAATAAGCATAATTATTTCTACAACATCTCGCCATCACCCGCAACGCTGTTATTACTAACGAAAATCGGCAACGTGAGCACCAACACAGGCCCTGCTGAGCAGAAGAGAATCTACACGCCAAGACACCCGTGTTGTCGTTGTGGCAAAGGTGTCACTGTCCGCAGTAGAGCTATCTCGTGTGACTCCTGTGGCCAGTGGACACACAACAAATGTGTTGGTGTTTTTTACAAACGATGCATACGACGAGCTCTGCAACAGCGCTGATTTCTTTAATTACATTTTCTGCGCGACCAATGCTAACTTCACGTCCTCCTGTTTGCTGACGACACGGCCAAAGACAACATCAGTGACAAACCACCGATCTTCAAGCAAGCAACCGTCGGGGATGAGGACGTTATCCTGATAGCGACGACCACCTGTCGCACACTGCTGACCAGTAAACGAGTGAGAGATCCCTTGACATTGAATGTTTACATTCAAAGGGTCTCAACATTGTGCATTTGAACACTCGCAGTCTTCTGCCGAAACGTGACGATTTAAGATTTCTCACAGCCAACACTAAAGTGGCGGTGATCGGCATCACCGAGTCTTGGTTAGATTCGACGATAGCAGACTCGGAAAACAATATTACTGACTATGCTGTTCTCCGGCGCGACAGGAATCGTGAGGGCGTGGTGTTTGCATTTACATAAGAAGTGACATTGCTTTCAACCCGATAAACGAAGTTTGTAGTAATTTATAAACTAGGTAGGCTGAGTGTATTTACCTAAGACAAAACCTATTTTAATTGGTGTATACTATCGTCCGCCCAAGCAAATAGACAGTTTTATATACTCGAGCCTTGGGATGCAATTCATTCGCCAACAAAGAATTTATCGTAATGTGTGATTTTCACGTTGAGTATTCTCACTTGAGCGTTATCTGTAATCCATTGCATGTATCACTAAAGCATTATATGTCTATGTTTGGTATGACATAGTTTATTAACTCGCCTACAAGGATTACCTGTGCAACTTTCACCATCTTAGATCTCAACATCGTCTCAGACCCTGTTAAAATGACATAATGTGGTGTATTAGATGTTGGCACAAGTGACCACCAATTAATATATTGCACATGCAAATGTAAGAAAATTCATGTTAATCAACACAACGATGTGGCATTAAGATAGCTCAGAAATTACAGTAAGGACATTTTGAAGCGAAACTGGCCGGATATAGTATTTTTTTTTATTATGAAGCATTTGATATAACAAATCTGCTCAAAGGCGCCTACATTCGTAGAGTATAAATAAAATACATTAAATGACCTAAAACATATTAAATAGAAATATTAAATAGAAAGGTAAACGAATAGGATTTAAAAGTAGCATATAAAAATTACATCAAATGTCAGTTAGATAAACCTGAATAAAAATAAATATATATATATATATATATTTACAAGTGTATATATTATACATGAATTAAATGAATTAGTAGTTATTAACTCTGTACATGAGACTTTTTATCTTTTTAAATCTAAGTTGATGACCGTCATTGGTAGTATTACCCCGTTGAAGTATGTCCGTATTAATTAGCATACAGCCACTTGGATGACCGGGGAGATATTGCATCTCATTCATGAAAGAGATCAGGCGTTTGTCAAATTCAAAAAGACCAAAGACCATAGTTGGCATGGCAAATCCATTTATCTTCGGAATCATGTCCAATATAAGAAGAAACACGCCAAATCAGATTTAATTGCAAACCACGCTGATGAATATAAACAACAACCGAAGAAATTATGGCTAATACTAAAAAGCCTCGGAATTGTTAAAACTGAGCCTCACAATTGGAATATAGTGGAAAGTGAGTGACGCGACCATATTATTTTACGTTTATTTGTTGGGTAATGTAATGATATTGAAAACCTCAACTCATTACGGTTGTCTGGTAATGTTGTAAAGAGAACGAGTGTGTTCCGTGTTTTAAACTGTTTTATTTGGAATGTGTAATATATTACATGTTGTAAGGAAAAGCACAATATTCACACAAATGATTGACAAGTATCGATATATTATACATCCTTCCTTTTTTCTACAAAACACCTTAGGACGATTATTTACAATATGCAAGCTCTACAGCACACACATAGATAGTGTCATTGTGCTACAAGAGGGAACAATAAATGAACACATTTGTTGGTGAAACGTAACTAGCTCTACAGCACATACATAGATAGTGTCATTGTACTACAAGAGGGAACAATAAATGAACACATTTGTTGGTGAAACGTAACTAGCTCTACAGCACATACATAGATAGTGTCGTTGTACTACAAGAGGGAACAATAAATGAACACATTTGTTGGTGAAACGTAACATCTTCCAATGTGTCTATGCAATCGACCTAGCGTATGTAGCTTCCCTCATAGGCGGCTTAAACTCCGAGAGCCAACGACCCCTAGATTAGAACGTAATACCAATATCTTCTTAAAATACACCACATATAATGCTTAATTAATTCTACCCTCATGCCAATAGCATAACAATAAGACTATTATTTGACAATTCTACGCTATCATGACAAGGTACTATCGATTGACGTGAACTTCACATTCTCTCCAACCTTCGACATATTGAACAAACAACGAGTATCTGCTAACGCATTACGGTGTTGTAACGATGCTCTGTGTTTTCTAACATTTTATAAACATTACTTTCACGACTGTCATCTACCAAGGCATCCCGTCAGGTTACGGGCATTTTGCTTGTGACTTTAACGTGACGGTAAATATACGACAGCCATGCATATTATACATGAATTATAACACCCAATGTAACGCAACTAGTTTTCGCCATTGCTAAACACATTAATATTAAACATAAATTACGCATGCAAGGAATAAGACAATGTTACTTAAATCGACTAGGAAACAATGGCGGATGGTCACATATGGTAGTGACAATGGTTTATTAAATGCAAATATAAAGAAACAGGCGTAGTGCTAAACACAACGCAGTATCATAAACAAACGTATAACACACAGTCCTGTCAACATTGATGTTCTGTTGTTCTTGTTGATTATGTCTTAAATATTTGCTTCTCACTTGATGTGAGACGCTTCACACATTGTCACTTAATAACCCGACTCGTGGCGACTGACAATAATCGTTCTAAACACTATATACAGTGAATTATTTTTGTTGATTAAAAAGTAACAAGAAATGTATGTTTAACAATGATTATACGATGTAGGTAGGGTTAAGCATCGTACAATTTAGTAAGCAGTACATATACAATCAGATAGCACACGTCACGTGTTGGTTATGGTGTACATTCAATGGTAGCAAGACGACAGTTTGACGCCTGTCTGGCGGTAGAACTTTCGCACATCTTCCCGGAACATGGCGCTAGCGCCGCCGTAGATGAACGGATTGAGAACAGAGTTCAGAAAAAACACTCGCGTCACATCAGTAGGGATAGGTATGCCGACGGCAAGCATCCCCGTTGGAAGCCAGCAGGCTAGGAATGCAACCGTTATTATGAAGAGTAATAACACACTTTTGAGGTTACTGCTACGTTTTGCAGTTACCTTGGTGGAAACGGCCGTTGGCGCCGATTTTGTTGCGCCACTCAGCACCAGTTCGTTGGCTGTACACAAGGCGGAGGTACTTGATGGTCCTGGATTAGAGTGTTGTGCAACAGCATCTACTGTGTCTGAAATTGTTTGATGAGCAGAATGCGCCACGTTCTTATCACCGACTTGGGTACGGGAGGCTCGGATAGTCTTCAACAACGCAGTCGCTATTAGAGCGTAGCAACTCGTTATTACTACTATGCAAGAACAGAGCAGAAACAGTTGTACGACTAAATAAACCAAGGCATATTTCATAATGTTCGCAACATTAGCAACAGTCGTAAGAATTAGTGCAACTGCGGCTATGGCAATTACCGCTATATTCGCTCGTCGTGAATCCATGCTGAATGAATGCGGCCGTCTGACTGCAATAAGACGTTCGATTGACACAAATACCAGGAGGTACATGGAGAAGATGATGGATAAATTGATAATATACATAAATATCTCACGTGTCACGAAGTTTATCGGGGGAACAAACAGAACTATTCCACAAACACAGATCGCTGTATCGGCGACGGCCAGTGCAAACAAATACACTCTTGTCGAAGACGTCATCTTTGCGATATAAACCGCGATTACAAGAAGATTGCCCGGTAATCCCAGAGCACACAAGAGTGGAATGACGATGGTATCAACATAGGATCGTTGCGTTGCATTGTTCATACGCAAATCCGAACTGTGATTGAATTCATTCTGCAGAACTCTTGAATTGTTCGACCAGTTTGAAGTATCAGCGGAAGCCATATTGGCGGTTTCCTGCTGATCAATCCAATGTAGTGGCTTTGGTGCTTTTGTATGGAAACAGTTCAGCCGATGGTTATCTATCGACCTTGCATGCGTAAGGTTTCGGTGATCAATGTGTCAGTTTAACACAGTGTCAATGGACGTAAACATTCCGGAAACGATCTAAAGATTTCTTATATCGGAGTATTTGTTAGGATCTATAGCAAATTACATACCAAATTGCTATGCTTTATTCACACCAAGAAGCAGTGTTTACCCGATAGTTACTTCCACGACACACCACCAGAAACTGCTGTACTTTCAAATTTATGTGTCGTTTCGATGTTCAACATGCATGCTATGTATCACTTTGCCGATATACGCAAAAGGTACATACCTCTTTGACACATTGATCCTGGTCGATATTCCGACAACAAAACATGCACACTTGTGTAAATATACAATTACTCTGATACTACTCGATACGAATCATATAACGATCAATATGTTGTGTACCGTGCAGCTCCGTGATTATTCATGTACCGGTAATTGCCGTTTTGACTCAACACTTTTTCAACTCCACGTGTATTCCAGTCGACTGTTCAGCAGCTACACACTTCTTTAGAAACACGCTTCTTAGTTCATTGCGTCTTCAGTTCAAAAGTTACACATTTCACTGTAAACGTGTAATGAGAAGACACATGTCTCTCTGATATAACTAAGGATTATATATCTGATGTGAGTCCTGTGGTTCTACAAATTCACGCCTCATTAACTCAATGCTTGTTCAATTCCATATTTATTCCAGCCGAACGTTCTCTGCTCCACGTTTCCCTTTCCTTTTCAGCTCCACACACTATTCCAAAACCACGCTACTTCCGTTCCAGACGTCTCCAGTTCCACATTATTCCAGTGTCTTCCTCCGTGCCGGTCTTCTTCAGCTACACACAATTCCAGTGTCACGCTTCCTCCGTGCCAGAATCCTTCAGGTACACACAATTCCAGTGTCACGCTTCCCCTGTGCCAGACTTCTTCAGTTCCACACTATTCCAGTATCACGCTTTATCCGTGCCAGACTTATTCAGTTCCACACTATTCGAGTATCACGCTTATTCCATTCCAGAATTATTCAGTTCAACACTATTCCAATATCATGCTTTATCCGTGCCAGACTTCTTCTGTTTCACACTTTTTCAGTGTTACGCTTCCTCCTTCCTTGGCTTGGCTTCTTCAGCTCACCACGTCGTTTGTTCCTCAAATGTTCAACGCCAATATTGTGTGCTGCAGGCCACCCTAATCCAACAGGTTGAGGCAACTCATATGAACCAACACCGTAGCTTAGAGAACGGAGTGATTGAGAACGTCTGTTACATTGTACTTTACCTAGGTTGTAATGACGGTGAACGCGTAAACAGCTCTAGTCGACTACGCCCCTTTGGTTCTCAGATTATGACGTCATTGGGCAACTGTCGGTAATGACTTTGCTAATTCCCTGTGGCTGGCATCAAAACGTCACACTACATTTGCTACTATCGATAATGATATATTATATTAAACACCTTCAGATCTACTGACACGATGGCATATCAGGAAGACACGTCTTATTAAGGCTATTACCTAAATGGATTATGTGAGTACATTCCAGTTACCTAGATGCATTTAATCTCCTGCACTCGATCCGTTCTCGTATTCCCCAGAAACGGTCTCAATGAAATACTAACCTGAGATAGTCTTACAACCACAATATCAATTAAATATGTCGCACGCTCTCTGATTAGGCTTGTCACATCAATTGACTGTGTGATATATCCAGTTACACAAATGCATTTCATCTCCTGCTCTCCATCTGGTCACGTTTGTTGTCCGGATACTTCATTAAGGAACACGCACACACACGCACATATGCACACACGCATACACACACCACGCGCACTCACACAAACGTACATACGTACGTACATACATACGTACATACATACATACGTACGTACGTACGCACGTACATCCATACATAGATTATTCTTAGTGACGCAAATGTAAAGTCAGCATGTTTTGTGTATAGTGTCGTTAAGACAATGGTTACAAGTTTTGTATAATACAAACATATACTATATTTAGTATAAAATGGAGAATATCTAAAGAAACCAGTTAAATTTTAGTATACTATATTAATTACTACATAAGGTATATTACGTTAAAACAACATAGTACACAGATAACACGATAATGCGTTTTGGGGCGTCGTTTGACATCGTCTATGAATTGACCAAACGCAGTTCCTCTGAGAACGCAATCCACAGAACTGGTCATCGCCGGCCATATCGTACAATGTTATATCGACGTACATTGAAAAGGTTGCGACAGATTGTAGTGATTAGGTAGGAAGAATCGACAGGGGACCGTCATACTTACGAAAATCAATCGATCATCAAACTTAGACAGTTGATATATTTAAGTATTTTTTCTTCACAATTCCCAAATCCGCCGTTATAACACAAAGGACACTATTTTCGTGACACCGGCGGAAGTGTCCAGAGAGGTGTGTCCTGGTATTGATAGTTTTCATTATATTTTTTCATTGTTAAAGAGAAGATATATGTTAAAGAGCAAAATCGGGGTCATGAGCTCAAAAGAATGTTCTTGAAATGGTCCCCAAGTCTCGATTTCAATTAAACGCACATGGCAGCATGGAGTAGCATTTGGCTTAGAGGTGTTGTTTCTCTGCAAATCCGAACTGTCATTTAATACATTTTGCAGAAATATTGTATCGTTCGCCAAACTTGAAGATATGTCTTTATCCATAGTGAGAATCGACTACACTCACACGCACGTACGCACGCACGCACGCACGCACACGCGCGCTCACATACACACGTTTGTGGGGTTTGGGAGCAGTCAAATGTATGCATCCGTGTATGTATCACATGTGTGACATCGGATTGTTAAGTTGTGTCGAATTATGGTACTCGTCTTAGGCGGGTTTCTGCAACTGTGCTCATGGTAAAAAAAAAACATTATACTTAATGAAGTAAATCATCGAGAAGTGAGTGTACATGAACTGAACATAATGATATTATGCTGTGTGAGAAGCGGAAATTGATTAGTGCATCGAACAATCAATAGTTATATTCAGGGTTAAAAAAATACTGTTTTTCCAATACACAACTGGTTAGCCACACTGCGCATTTGTCTAGACATTGTTGTTTCTGTCAATTCTATCATATGACAACGACATGGTGACAACAGCAGGTAAGAATTGCTATTTTTGTTGTTCACGTTTTTTATAATCACACAAAACGATTTTCCAATTGGAGGTGAACTTGCTTAACTAGCTGCATGTATATGTGTACAGCCATATCAATTCACCACAATTGGGCTAGGATTGTTACAATGTTGCTTTGATCTTACTTCGTCACATGTTTATGAGTCGCGTAGTCTTGATGCTGAAGCCGTTCACGGGACAGAGCAACAAAGAATGATTACACAGATATTGAAACATGGAGACTGAGAGATTGAGACAGACACACACACACGCACGCACGCACGCACGCACACACGCACACACACATATAAATATATATATATATAGAGAGAGAGAGAGAGAGAGAGAGAGAGAGAGAGAGAGAGAGAGAGAGAGAGAGAGAGAGAGAGAGAGAGAGAGAGAGAGAGAGAGAGAGAGAGAGAGAGAGAGAGAGAGAGAGAGAGAGAGAGAGAGAGAGAGAGAGAGAGAGAGAGAGAGAGAGAGAGAGAGAGAGAGAGAGAGAGAGAGAGAGAGAGAGAGAGAGAGAGAGAGAGAGAGAGAGAGTGATCGTCAACGTGCGGAGTATCGATCCGTAATTTATATAAAAATCCCAAGGTAGTGCTGCTTTGGATAGAGAGGTCGTGTCGTATACGTTCCACTAGAAAGTTTACCTCTGAGAGGGCGTGCGGGCGTGCGCAGGCGGACAGACGGACGGAAGGACGGACGGACGGGCGAGCGGGCAAAACTATGGGTGCAACGAATTCTGGACGTAACGTATCTGTGCACGGATGCGTATTGTTTTCTAAATTATACATTTTCGTTGTTGGGTTGAGTGTCGAGTCATCCTTAAAAGTTGAAATACAGTTATCGTTTGACGTAATTCTTACTGTACGAATACTTCAGCTGAATATTTTCATACGTTAGGACTGTAATGTTTATATTAACGACTGCAAAGGAAATGTTACCATTATCCTACAGTATGTTTATTAGTAGTTAATCCAGGTATAAATTGTTTGATCATTAACATAATAAATTTCTAGAATTTGAAATTATAATAAGTGATAAGTATTATCGGTTCATCACTGTCTCGTTTATATGTTTTACTTATCAGGCGTCGGTTCCATAACGATTTCAATCCACAGAGTCGTTTTACTTCCACATTTGTCATATTTCTCAACTTAATTTTCAATTGCAGTTATTAAAAGGGTGTGGAGTCGCTTCGACTTCGTCTTTTGCAACATTCATATTTTTCCAGATTTCGTCGCTTCACCTGTGCTAACTACTTCAAACACACGAAGCCGCTGACGTTCAATTGTCCCATATATTAATAACAGATTTACAAAGAGCAATAATATTTGCGTCTAAATATAGGTTTTAGGGCTCAAGGATTTCAGATTTGTACTTTTGTATTTTTTTTAAATGGCCGCCATTTCTGAACGAAGCAAAATCTAGCATGCCTCCAATCTTAAAGATGGTTCCATTGGTGTACAAAACAGAGGAGAGAAGTAAATATCTAACTATAAAAGAGAACAAATTTTAACATCACCCCTCGTCTTTCTCATGACCGACAGCGCGACAGGAGAGTGGTGCTGAAACTCCGGCAACAATCGGCAACAACACCTCCTCCCCCCGTCTTCCCATGTCATGATCCGACAGCGAAACAGTGCTGATACTACAGCTCAACCCACCCACTATACATTTCGTTTCGGCGAAAGTGGACGTTTATTTGCAAACCTCAAGCCGGCACTTCAACAAAAAAAGTAATATCATGCTAGAACATTGGGAATGGGCTTATTTATTTATTTATTAAGATATCTTTAATAGATCAAAATATATTGCGATTTTAAGACAGAAAAACAGCGTATTTTTTGTGTATCTCTTACAATGGCAAAATGGACAAATTTGTGTTTTCTGTGGATAAATATTTGCTTTAAAATGCCATAACCTTTTTATTTATATATATATTTAAATACTGTTTTCATGGTTTTCAAACACATTGACTAGAGTAATAAATTTACAATATTTAATATTTGTAGTACTAATTATAATCAAATTAATGCAATTATTTAATTAGTTAATTTTAGTAATGCAGCATGCTCAGCAGACCAACACGTTCCAATTAAAGGCCATAATGCCCACGATTATGAAGATATTTATACACATTATGCAATGTGTATAATCACATTAATAATAGTAATGAATATGCATTAACAAATCGTTTAATAATAATTTAATTAATTAGTCAATGTTTGGTAATTAGCGTGCGACCTCGACAGACCGACACATTTCAGTAAACGACCATAATGTCCATGACTATGAAGATATTTCTACATATTATGCAATGTGTATATAACCACATTAATAATGGTAATACAAAATATACATTAACAAATAATTTAATAATTTAATTAATAAGTCAATATTGACTAATTAGTGCGCAACCTCGAGAGACCGACACATTTCAGTAAAAGGCCATATAATGTTCGTGATTATGAAGACATTTGTATAATTTATGCAAGCAGTAAACCACATTAATTATGGTAATAAATATACATCAACCAGTCATTTCACATTAACAGTAACTTAATTAATAAGTTAATATTGGCTAAATATTAGCACGCTAACAACTGTCCGCTACATTTCGAAGAAAGGCTGGAATGTCCATAATTATGAAGACAGTTATACAATTTATGCAATATTTACAACCACATTATAGTAAATATACATTAACCAGTCATATAACATTAACAGTAACTTTATTAATAAATAAATATTGGCTAAATAGCACACAAACTCAACATATCAATATATGACAATGAAATGCAATATTCATACTCCCAGTTCACTGTGTCTATGTGTGACTGTGTCATGACAGGTTGGATGACTGTTGCAGGCTTTGTACACACCAGTAATCAATTGTTACTGCTTCATAATGTAATGTTCTGCGTTTTAACATGAACTTCATGAAGTAATTGTTCACAGTATTCCGTCGCTGAATGCAAATGCGTCAAATGCAAGATTTCTTTCTGGGTTACTCCCCATGGCCCATGGATTCAAGCCATGGAGAACTCTGCTCTGCTCATAATAGTCTTTTTGTAATACTGGAAGTTGTTTGTCTCATAATTTAATGTTAGTAGGTTGCAAGAACTGTGCAGCAAGATTCATATTTCAGTATCTTGTAAAATAACGTTGTGTTTTTCAACATGATGTCTATAAGTAATGTCCATGTCGTGTTGAAAGGACACTGTTCAATATACATATCAGATATATATAATCAGTCAGATTAAATGTGTACGTATGCAGGCAGGTGATGGGTGTCATATTCAGACGACTCTGTGGCTTGGTATCTTCACAGTCAGACACATTTAAGTTGGTGCGTTACGCAGTGCCTACTGCTTGCCCAAAAGCGTGAGTTTATATTGGCCAGAGCTAATTTGCATGTTCATGACTCAAATTTGCATAACATGATTTGTTCACTGACGTAATCATAAACAGATACCTTGAAAACATGCGTTTGGACACATCATTTTGAATGTTTGGATGTTTGCAATTCGAAATATTCACAAAAATAATATATATTTTAATGGCGATACCTAATTTGCGTATTAATGGGTTTCTACAAAAACGCTCTAGGGTGCCAAGGTGGCATCCGTCGAATTACTGACCTAGAAGGTTAGATGATCACAAAAATGGAATAAAACATCGTGCAGACCTTAACGCACGGTCCACCTTAAAGGGAATAAAAACATATATGGCTTGAATTCATATTATATTACATCCTACTATCTATTTACATGTCCACCAAGCCAACCAAAAAAAAATAATTCAATGAATTAGAAATTCCACATTTTATGCTGTGCATCCGGACATTTTTGAATATGCATATTTTTGGCGCGCTTTTCGGGATGCCGAGATGTGACGTCACATATGACTCATCGTCGCATCAGGCCGACCCTTTCCATGCATTCAGAGCATGTTTACAAAGATAGCTTTCGGGTCGAAACGAACGTCAAAATGAGTTATTATGCGATATTCCGATGTAATACAAACACTAGTCATCATAGAGGAACAAACAGTTATCTTACGGTTCCACATGAATCCAATTTTATTCAAAACAATGAATGCGAATGGGCCTACAAGTC
Organism: Escarpia spicata; assembly: GCA_963995525.1. NCBI lineage: Eukaryota > Metazoa > Annelida > Polychaeta > Sabellida > Siboglinidae > Escarpia > Escarpia spicata. The sequence goes on along the minus strand of OZ023207.1, from coordinate 61,102,994 downwards.
GACTAGGTTTCGCCGTGCTTGGGCTCGTTTTTAGAATAATTATATCGGATGCAACCAACCATCTGATAATATCACTCGAATATCGATGTATGAAGGAGGAGTTGTACAATTTATCATAACAACTTAAAATGCATGTCGGTCCTGCTAGCTCAGTTGGTTAAAGTGTTGGTTCCTTGGCATTTATTTTATAATCGGGCGACGCCGGTTCAATCCCGACACCAAACCATTGATTTTGTTTACACTTTTTTTGTTTATGATTTCACCAAGTAATATAAACCAAATCATGTTTATACTACGGTCCACTTTGCCCCGCGGTCCCCTATATCCCAATAGCACGCGTCTTTGCTCTGCCTAGCTGCTCGAGCGCCCGGCAAGGCGGTTCTCATTGGAAGACCATTGATATATCGCGTTTTGAAAACAAATGCTCACTATCAAAAATGGCGTTCATCGCGTTTTGGCTTGAAAACCTTCAAGACCTACATTTATAAACGGGAACGTTCGGCTCAGCCACTCGCAGGTGTTTTGGGTTGGTGTATTACTTGATCGCCAGGTGGACCTAAGTCTAAACGAACAGTTTGCAAACTCTGCAAACTTTCGGTGAATAAGCACAATTTTTTCTACAACATCTCGCCACCACCCGTAACGCTGTTATTACTAACGAAAAGCTGCGACGTTAGCACCAACACAGGCCCTGCTGAGCAGAAGAGAATCTACACGCCAAGACACCCGTGTTGTCGTTGTGGCAAAGGTGTCACTGCCCGCAGTAAAGCAATCTCGTGTGACTCCTGTGGCCAGTGGACACACAACAAATGTGCTGGTGTATTTATAAACGATGCGTACGACGAGCTCTGCAACAGCGCTGATTTCTTTAATTTTCTGCGCGACCAGCGCTCATTTCACGTCCTCCCGTTTGCTGACGACACGGCCAACGACAACATCAGTGACCAACCACCGATCTTCAAGCAGGCAACCCTCGGGGATGAGGACGTTATCCTGACAGCGACGACCACCTGTCGCACACTGCTGACCAGTAAACAAGTGGGAGACCCCTTCACATTGAATGTTTACATTCAAAGGGCCTCAACATTGTGCATTTGAACACTCGCAGTCTTCTGCCGAAACTTGACGATTTAAGATTTATCACAGCCAACACTAAAGTGGCGGTGATCGGCATCACCGAGTCTTGGTTAGATTCGTCGGTAGCATATTCGGAAAACGATATTACCGACTATGCTGTTCTCCGGCGCGACAGGAATCGTGAGGGCGTGGTGTTTGCATTTACATAAGAAGTTACATTGCTTTCAACCCGATAAACGAAGTTTGTAGTAATTTATAAACTAGGTAGGCTGAGCTGTATTTACCTAAGACAAAACCTATTTTAATTGGTGTATACTATCGTCCGCCCAAGCAAATGGACGTTTTTATATACTCGAGCCTTGGGATGTAATTCATTCGCCAACAAAGAATTTATCGTAATGTGTGATTTTAACGTTGAGTATTCTCCCTTGAGCGCTATCTGTAATCCATTGCATGTATCACTAAAGCATTACATGTCTATGTTTGGTATGACCTAGTTTATTAACTCGCCTACAAGGATTACCTGTGCAACTTCCACCATCTTAGATCTCAACATCGTCTCAGACCCTGTTAAAATGACATAATGTGGTGTATTAGATGTTGGCACAAGTGACCACCAATTAATATATTGCACATGCAAATGTAAGAAAATTCATGTTGATCAACACAACGATGTGGCATTAAGATAGCTCAGAAATTACAGTAAGGACATTTTGAAGCGACACTGCGAGAGGTAGACTGGCAGGATATAGTATTTTTTTTTTATAAAGCATTTTATATAATAAATCTGCTCAAAGGCGCTGACAATCGTAGAGTGTAAATAAAATACATTAAATGACCTCAAACATATTAAATAGAAAGGTAAACGAATAGGATTTAAAAGTAGCATATAAAAATTACATAAAATGTCAGTTAGATAAATCTGAATAAAAATAATTTTTTTGTTCTCAGATTATGACGTCATTGAGCAACTGTCGGTAATGTCTTTGCTAATTCCCTGCGGCTGGCATCTAAACGTCACACTACATTTGCTACCATCGATAATGATGTGTTATATTAAACACCTTCAAATCTACTGACACGATGGCATATCACGATGACACGTTTTATTAAGGCTATTACCTAAATGGACTATGTGAGTACATTCCAGTTACCTAGATGCATTTAATCTCCTGCACACGATCCGTTCTCGTACTCCCCAGAAACGGTCTCAATGAAATACTAAGCTGAGATAGTCTTACAACCACAATATCAATTAAACATGTCGCACGCTCTCTAATTAGGCCTGTCACATCAATGGACTGTGTGATATATCCAGTTACACAAATGCGTTTCATCTCCTGCACTCCATCTGGTCACGTTTGTTCTCCGGATACTTCATTAAGGAACACGCACACACACGCACATACGCACACAAGCATACACACACCACACGCACACACACAAACATTCGTACATACGTACACACGTACGTACGTACATACATACATACGTACATGCATACGTACGTACATGTAAAGCCAGAATGTTTTGTGTATAGTTCTGTTAAGACAATGGTTACAAGTCTTTTATAATACAAACATGTACTATATTTAGTATAACATGGAGAATATTGGAAGAAACCAGTTAAATTTTAGTATACTATATTAATTACTACATAATGTATATTATGTTAAAACAACATAATACACAGATAACACGATAATGCGTTTTGGGGCGTCGTTTAAAATCGTCTATGAATTGACCAAACGCAGTTCCTACGACAACGCATTCCAAAGAACAGGTGATCGCTGGCCATATCGCACAATGTTATATCGACGCACATTGACAAGGTTGCGATAGATTGTAGTGATTAGGTAGGAAGAATCGACAGGGGACCGTCTCAATAAGATAATGAGCTATTACGAAAATCCATCATTAAACATAGTCCGTTGATATATTTAAGTTGTTTTTTCTTCACAATTCCCAAATCCGACGTTATAACACAAAGGACACTATTTTCGTGACACCGGCGGAAGTGTCCAGAGAGGTGTGTCCTGGTATTGATAGTTTTCATTGTTAAACAGAAAAATATATCTTAAAGACCAAAATCGGGTCATGAGCTCAAAAGAATGTTATTGAAATGGTCCCCAAGTCTCGATTTCCATGAAACGCACTTGGCAGCAAAGAGTAGCACTTGGCTCAGCGGCGTTGTTTCTCTGTAAACCCGAACTGTCATTTAATACATTTTGCAGAAATATTGTATCGTTCGCCAAATTTGAAGATATGTCTTTATCCATAGTGAGAATCGACTACACTCACACGCACGCACACTCACACGCACACATACGGGCAGGTGTAGACCAAACACACGCACACGCGCACGGGGATTCACACGCGCGCGCACACGCACGCACGCACACATGCGTGCTCACATACACACATTTGTGGGGTTTGGGAGTAGTCAAATGTATGCATCCGTGACATGTGCGTAAAATAACTGATCGCAGGTGTGACACCGGATTGTTAAGTTGTGTCGAATTATGGTACTCGTCTTAGGCGGGTTTCTGCAATTGTGCTCATGGTAAAAACAAACTAATTATACTTAAAGAAGTAAATCATCGAGAAGTGAGTGTACGTGAACTGAACATAATGATATTATGCTGTGTGAGAAGCGGAAATTGATTGGGGCATCGGACATTCAATAGTTATATTCAGGGTTAAAAAAATATTGTTTTTCCATTACACAACTGGTTAGCCACACTGCGCATTTGTTTAGACATTGCTGTTTCTGTCACTTCTATCATCATGACAACGATATGGTGACAACAGCAGGTAAGAATTGCTATTTTTGTTGATCACGTTTTTTTTATAATCACACAAAACGATTTTCCAAATGGAGGTGAACTTGCTTAACTAGCTGCAGGTATATGTGTACAGCCATATCAATTCACCACAATTGGGCTAGGATTGTTACAATGTTGCTTTGATCTTACTTCGTCACATGTTTATGAGTCGCGTAGTCTTGATGCTGAAGCCGTTCACGGGACAGAGGAGCAAAGAATGATTACATAGATATTGAAACAAGGAGACTGAGAGATTGAGACAGACACGCACACGCACACGCACACGCACACGCACAGAGAGAGAGAGAGAGAGAGAGAGAGAGAGAGAGAGAGAGAGAGAGAGAGAGAGAGAGAGAGAGAGAGAGAGAGAGAGAGAGAGAGAGAGAGAGAGAGAGAGAGAGAGAGAGAGAGAGAGAGAGAGAGAGAGAGAGAGAGAGAGAGAGAGAGAGAGAGAGAGAGAGAGAGAGAGAGAGAGAGAGAGAGAGAGACAGACAGACAGACAGACAGACAGACAGACAGACAGACGCTCAATCTCTCGGTCTCCATGTTTCAATATATATGTAATCATTCTTTGCAGTTCTCTGTGTGTGTTTGTGTGTGTGTGTGTGTGTGTGTGTGTGTGTGTGTGTGTGTGTGTGTGTGTGTGTCTGTGTGTGTGTGTGTGTGTGTGTGTGTGTGTGTGTGTGTGTGTGTGTGTGTGTGTGTGTGTGTGTGTGTGTATGTGTGTGTTTAGTAGAATGCAGAAAGAGTCGAGTGGACCTGGGCACTCGGGAGGAGATGCACTTACAATGAACGTAGAAAGAGGGGAGTGGACCTTGGCACTCGGGAGGAGATGTACTTACAATGAACGTAGAAAGAGGGGAGTGGACCTGGGCACTCGGGAGGAGATGAACGTAGAAAGAAGGGAGTGGACCTGGGCACTTGGGAGATGTACTGAGGAGATGTACTTACATTGAACGTAGAAAGAGACGAGTGGACCTCGGCACACGGGAGGAGATGAACTTACAATCAACGTAGAAAGAGGGGAGTGGACCTGGGCAATCGGGAGGAGATGTACTTACAGAACGTAGAAAGAGGGGAGTGGACCTAGGCACTCGGGAGGAGATGTATTTACAGTGAACGTAGAAAGAGGGGAGTGGACTTGGGTACTCGGGAGGAGATGTACTTACAATGAACGTAGAAAGAGGGGAGTGGACCTGGGCATTTGGGAGGAGATGTACTGAGGAGATGTACTTACAATGAACGTAGACAGAGGGGAGCGGAACTGGGCACTTAGGGAGATGTACTTACAATGAACTTAGAAAGAGGGTAGCGGACCTGGGCACTCGAGGGGAGACGTACCTACAATGAACTTAGAAAGAGGGTAGCGGACCTGGGCACTCGGGAGGAGATGTACTTACAATGAACGTAGAAAGAGACGAATGGACCTCGGCACACGGGAGGAGATGAACTTACAATAAACGTAGAAAGAGACGAGTGGACCTGGGCAATCGGGAGGAGATGTACTTACAATGAACGTAGAAGAGGAGAGTGGACCTCGGCACTCGGGAGTAGATCAACTTACAATGAACGTAGAAAAAGACGAGTGGACCTGGGCACTCGGGAGGAGATGTACTTACAATGAACGTAGAAAGAGACGAGTGGACCTGAGCACTCGGGAGGAGATGTACTTACAGAACGTAGAAAGAGGGGAGTGGACCTAGGCACTCGGGAGGAGATGTACTTACAATGAACGTAGAAAGAGGGAAGTGGACTTGGGTACTCGGGAGGAGATGTACTTACAATGAACGTAGAAAGAGGGGAGTGGACCTGGGCACTTGGGAGGAGATATACTGAGGAGATGTACTTACAATGAACGTAGAAAGAGGGGAGCGGAACAGGGCACTTAGGGAGATGTATTTACACTGAACTTAGAAAGAGGGGAGCGGACTTGGGCACTCGGGGGGAGACGTACCTACAATGAACGTAGAAAGAGAGAGTGGACCTGGGCACTCGGGAGGAGATGTACTTACAATGAACGTAGAAAGATACGAATGGACCTCGGCACACGGGAGGAGATGAACTTACAATAAACGTACAAAGAGACGAGTGGACCTGGGCAATCGGGAGGAGATGTACTTACAATGAACGTAGAAAGAGGAGAGTGGACCTCGGCACTCGGGAGGAGATGTACTTACAATGAACGTAGAAAGAGACGAGTGGACCTCGGCACTCGGGAGTAGATCAACTTACAATGAACGAAGAAAAAGACGAGTGGACCTGGGCACTCGGGAGGAGATGTACTTACAGAACGTAGAAAGAGGGGAGTGGACCTAGGCACTCGGGAGGAGATGTACTTACAGTGAACGTAGAAAGAGGGGAGTGGACTTGGGTACTCGGGAGGAGATGTACTTACAATGAACGTAGAAAGAGGGAAGTGGACTTGGGTACTCGGGAGGAGATGTACTTACAATGAACGTAGAAAGAGGGGAGTGGACCTGGGCACTCGGGAGGAGATGGACGGTGAAAGAGGGGAGTGGACCTGGGCACTTGGGAGGAGATATACTGAGGAGATGTACTTACAATGAACGTAGAAAGAGGGGAGCGGAACAGGGCACTTAGGGAGATGTACTTACACTGAACTTAGAAAGAGGGGAGCGGACCTGGGCACTCGGGAGGAGATGTACTTACAATGAACGTAGAAAGAGACGAATGGACCTCGGCACACGGGAGGAGATGAACTTACAATAAACGTAGAAAGAGACGAGTGGACCTGGGCAATCGGGAGGAGATGTACTTACAATGAACGTAGAAAGAGGAGAGTGGACCTCGGCACTCGGGAGGAGATGTACTTACAATGAACGTAGAAAGAGACGAGTGGACCTCGGCACTCGGGAGTAGATCAACTTACAATGAACGTAGAAAAAGACGAGTGGACCTCGGCACTCGGGAGTAGATCAACTTACAATGAACGTAGAAAGAGGGGAGTGGACCTAGGCACTCGGGAGGAGATGTACTTACAGTGAACGTAGAAAGAGGGGAGTGGACTTGGGTACTCGGGAGGTGATGTACTTACAATGAACGTAGAAAGAGGGGAGTGGACCTGGGCACTCTGGGGGAGATGTACTTACAATGAACGTAGAAAGAGGGGAGTGGACCTGGGCACTCGGGAGGAGATGAACGTAGAAAGAGGGGAGTGGACCTGGGCACTTGGGAGGAGATGTACTGAGGAGATGTTCTTACAATGAACGTAGAAAGAGGGGAGCGGAACTGGGCACTTGGGGAGATGTACTTACAATTAACTTAGAAAGAGGGGAGCGGACCTGGGCACTCGGGGGGAGACGTACCTACAATGAACGTAGAAAGAGGGGAGTGGACCTGGGCGCTCGGGGGGAGATCCACTTACAACGAACGTAGAAAGAGGAGAGTGGACCTCGGCACTCGGGAGGAGATGTACTTACAATGAACGTAGAAAGAGACGAGTGGACCTCGGCACTCGGGAGGAGATCAACTTACAATGAACGTAGAAAAAGACGAGTGGACTTGGGCACTCGGGAGGAGATGTACTTACAATGAACGTAGAAAGAGACGAGTGGACCTGGGCACTCGGGAGAAGATGTACTTACAGAACGTAAAAAGAGGGGAGTGGACCTAGGCACTCGGGAGGAGATGTACTTACAGTGAACGTAGAAAGAGGGGAGTGGACTTCGGTACTCGGGAGGAGATGTACTTACAATGAACGTAGAAAGATACGAGTGGACCTCGGCACATGGGAGGAGATGAACTTACAATAAACGTAGAAAGAGAGGAGTGGACCTGGGCACTCGGGAGGAGATGAACGTAGAAAGAGGGGAGTGGACCTGGGCACTTGGGAGGAGATAAACTTACAATGAACGTAGAAATAGAGAGTGGACCTCGGCACTCGGGAGATGTACTTACAATGAACGTAGAAAGAGGGGAGTGTACCTGTGCACTCGGGAGGAGATGTACTTACAATGAACGTAGAAAGAGACGAGTGGATCTCGGCACACGGGAGGATATGAACTTACAATGAACGTAGAAAGAGGGGAGTGGACCTCGGCAATCGGGAGGAGATGTACTTACAATGAACGTAGAAAGAGGGCAGTGGACCTCGGCACTCGGGAGGAGATGTACTTACAATGAACGTAGAAAGAGACGAGTAGACCTCGGCACTAGGGAGATGAACTTACAATGAACGTAGAAAGAGACGAGTGGACCTCGGCACTCGGGAGATGTACTTACAATGAACGTAGAAAGAGATGAGTGGACCTGGGCAATCGGGAGGAGATGTACTTACAATGAACGTAGAAAGAGGGCAGTGGACCTCGGCACTCGGGAGGAGATGTACTTACAATGAACGTAGAAAGAGACGAGTAGACCTCGGCACTAGGGAGATGAACTTACAATGAACGTAGAAAGAGACGAGTGGACCTCGGCACTCGGGAGATGTACTTACAATGAACGTAGAAAGAGAGGAGTGGACCTGGGCACTCGGGAGATGTACTTACAATAAACGTAGAAAGAGGGGAGTTAACCTTGGTACTCGGGAGGAGATGTACATACAATGAACGTAGAAAGAGGGGAGTGGACCTGGGCACTCTGGGAAAGATGTACTTACAATGATTGTAGAAAGAGGGTAGTGGACCTGGGCACTCGGGAGGAGATGAACGTAGAAAGAGGGGAGTGGACCTGGGCACTCGGGAGGAGATGAACGTAGAAAGAGGGGAGTGGACCTGGACACTTGGGAGGAGATAAACTTACAATGAACGTAGAAAGAGAGAGTGGACCTCGGCACTCGGGAGATGTACTTACAATGAACTTAGAAACAGGGGTGTGGACCTGGGCACTCGGGAGAGATGTACTTACAATGCTCCAATGTTTGAATATTAATATATAAATTACACGATGGATGTACAAAGGGAATATGATGGACTATGTGCAAGAGGTGGAAGGTTACGTGGTGTATCAATGCATGGTGAAGCCTAATTTGCTGAGTCTAACGAACTACGTATTATAATGGACTACAACTCAGAGACGAATAAAATGTAATTTTATGTGGCAATGGCAACGTACCAGTTACAGGATGTACGTGGCTCCATCAGGTGGCCAATCTGATGACAAAATGGCCACGATGGTGTCGCCATCATGCGACCAACAATTCAAATTTCCAATTCTTCCTTTGCATTTCGCAGCCACCCTAGTCTTATGTAATCACTGGTAAATAGTATATAACAATTCTTAATTAAACAACTCACTTGATAATTACTTACATAGTGAATGATAACCGTAGTTAATTAGGCAAAATTCATATTGAATAATGCTGTAATATTATGTCATATAATTCTGGCATAGTGAATGTTGCTTTATCAAAGCTATATTAAACAGTGATATAACAAATCAGATATTGTTATAGCATAAACACACTGGACGGTGTTGCATCATGACCACATCGTATATTGTTACAGTATAATCACATTGAATGTTATTGCATCATGACCACACCATATATTGTTACAGCATATTCACATTGAATGTTATTGTACCATGACCACATCATATATTGTTACAGTATAATCACATTGAATGTTATTGTACCATGACCACATCATATATTGTTACAGTATAATCACATTGAATGTTATTGCATCATGACCACACCATATATTGTTACAGCATATTCACATTGAATGTTATTGTACCATGACCACATCATATATTGTTACAGTATAATCACATTGAATGTTATTGTACCATGACCACATCATATATTGTTACAGTATAATCACATTGAATGTTATTGTATCATGACCACACCATATATTGTTACAGCATATTCACATTGAATGTTATTGTACCATGACCACACCATATATTGTTACAGTATAATCACATTGAATGTTATTGTACCATGACCACATCATATATTGTTACAGTATAATCACATTGAATGTTATTGTACCATGACCACATCATATATTGTTACAGTATAATCACATTGAATGTTATTGTACCATGACCACACCATATATTGTTACAGCATATTCACATTGAATGTTATTGTACCATGACCACATCATATATTGTTACAGTATAATCACATTGAATGTTATTGTACCATGACCACATCATATATTGTTACAGTATAATCACATTGAATGTTATTGTATCATGACCACACCATATATTGTTACAGCATATTCACATTGAATGTTATTGTACCATGACCACACCATATATTGTTACTGTATAATCACATTGAATGTTATTGTACCATGACCACATCATATATTGTTACAGTATAATGACATTGAATGTTATTGTACCATGACCACATCATATATTGTTACAGTATAATCACATTGAATGTTATTGTACCATGACCACACCATATATTGTTACAGTATAATCTCATTGAATGTTATTGCATCATGACCACACCATATATTGTTACAGTATAATCACATTGAATGTTATTGTATCATGACCACACCATATATTGTTACAGCATATTCACATTGAATGTTATTGTACCATGACCACACCATATATTGTCACAGTATAATCACATTGAATGTTATTGCATCATGACCACACCATATATTGTTACAGTATAATAACATTGAATGTTATTGCATCATGACCACACCATATATTGTTACAGTATAATCACATTGAATGTTATTGTATCATGACCACACCATATATTGTTACAGCATATTCACATTGAATGTTATTGTACCATGACCACACCATATATTGTTACAGTATAATCTCATTGAATGTTATTGTATCATGACCACACCATATATTGTTACAGTATAATCTCATTGAATGTTATTGTACCATGACCACACCATATATTGTTACAGTATAATCTCATTGAATGTTATTGTATCATGACCACACCATATATTGTTACAGTATAATCACATTGAATGTTATTGCATCATGACCACACCATATATTGTTACAGTATAATAACATTGAATGTTATTGCATCATGACCACACCATATATTGTTACAGTATAATCACATTGAATGTTATTGTATCATGACCACACCATATATTGTTACAGCATATTCACATTGAATGTTATTGTACCATGACCACACCATATATTGTTACAGTATAATCACATTGAATGTTATTGTATTATGACCACACCATATATTGTTACAGTATAACCACATTGAATGTTATTGTATAACCACACCATATTTTGTTGCAGCCTAATCACGTCATCTACCAGGTACTAATGTATTGTATCAATAAATCATTCAGTATTTAACTAGTCATTGATGGCAGTAAGTCATGTTGAGAAACCCTAAGTGAGACTGCAGACCCTAAATGAAATCACACAGTATAAACGAGATTGCAGACCCTAAATGAAATCACCACCACTTCTGTATCTAGTCTTGTCACCAACATTTGTGGGTTAGCATGGCTTGAGTGTCCACAGATGTCACAGATATTGTCCCAAATCATCCAATTATATCCATGAGGTAAACACGGGATTATATACCAAAAGGATTTAGGTGAATAGAATATGTACACACAGGAGGCTATAGTCGAAACACAGATATAAAGTCTGATATAAAAACATGTAACATTTTAATAAATATCTACTGTTAAATGCATGTTTGCTTACGCCTGGCATATTGAATTGATATGATGATGAATTTTAATCATTTACATCACACAATGTATAAAAATGTTGTCTACAGCAAACATATTGAATAACAAACACATCACATGTATGACTTATCAGGTTTTATCATTTAGCTTATATCTCTAATATACTCTTTTGCTACTTGATTCCATGTACCAGGTAAATTACAACACCTTATAAACTAATTCTTCAGTTCAATTACTCCATAATAAATGAGATTCACGCACAATTAAATTTATGTTGCATGAATAGTCTAATTGGTGTGCATAGTGGGTTTAAAATCATGACACGCATGTAACTTGAAAACATGTGAACAGCCTTATGTTATAGTACTTATACACAGCTGGAACACTTGACCTTTTCTTGCCGAAATTAATTCTAAAACAAGACAAACAAAATAAATTGAACTGAGCAGACCTTTTTTCCTAGATCATTTGCTGAAAACGTATAGCAAAGTTTGCAGAACATAATTAAAATGTTATCAAAAATATGCATATTATAGCACTGCATGTAAATCCCAGAGACTTCTTTCAATTATACAAGCAACATCATTTTGAGTCCACGACAGGTTTTTTCCATTTCCCTGTGTGGGAACTTTTACTTCCCGTGGCATAGACACCAGACAGAAGGGACCAATGGCTCATAGTGCCTCTTCCGAAAGACACAGGCAACGTAGGATGAACGAAGTTCCCCAGGTTTCGACAGTGGCTGAACCAGTACAAACCACCAGCACCAGGATTCGAACCTCGGTTCCTCCGAATGACAGTCCAGCACTCTAATCGCTCAACCACTGTGCCCCGCAGCTGCAATTTGAGTCGTCCAATATGTTTAATGGGGTTGTAATGATTAATTAATTAATTAATATATCACGATATACAGCCAGCGATATGATATATTCACAAACAACATAGCATATATATATATATATAGTCAAAATATATACATTCCGATTGATGAATAAAACTAATTGTTTGTACATTATTTTATTTTTTATTTATAATAACAAAATTGTTACATGTTAAAATGCAGTTTTATGCCACCTATTATCGGGGAAAAGTTGAAACTGTTCAAAATATATGACAATGTACCATCTTGTAACTAGTATTAAAATAATGTGACAGGTCAACCTTCATATTCCAGATGCATATTTGGCAAACCCTTGGTCACCCCGCTACTTCACATATCAATTTACCATGTATACTAGCGATAACAACCTTACCATTTAAATCTTACTAGGTATTGCACTACATCATGTCATACGGGGTCATGTTCTAGATAGACTTCCTGATGAAGAAAATATTGTGTATTTTTTAGAATTTTTTTTTTTTTAAATTCACATGCTATGACATAAGTGCATTTGAGTAGGCAGATTTCCATGTGTGATTGTAGAAGGTATCGACTGTAAAATGGTGGATTGTGAGAGGATATGTTGCAGTAATTTTGACAAATGTTCTTACCCGGCATGCATGCTAGAATTAAAAACAGGTAAGAACTTACTTTTTTCAGGAGTAAATGTAGAATGAACTTTTCCGAATTATCGTCATAATCACTGGTCACTCGGGTGCGTTTGCAGTCATGTGTCCACATCAGTTAGCCCATGCTAACTCATATGATGTAAAATTGTCAATTGTTTGTGGTGCTCGTGTTCTGGCTGCGTTCGCAGGCAGGCAGGTGGAGTTGTGTCGTGTGTATGACAGACCGGATGGTGTAGATCTTCTCTCATTGTGTTCGCAAGGACAGTCAGTTTTGCAGCTCAAGTAGATGCTGCAGAAATACAGAATGTCACATTAGTTAGAATGATGTGTAGGCCTACTTTCTGCTTGCGTAAGAGTGGTCAACTGATCGGCGTGACCTTAATGAATATGGGTGATCAGTGCGATTTACAGGTGGCTTTCGCTGTCTGTGTCTTCTTCTATTTGGTTTGACTGTCATTGCTGTTACATCTGTCGACATCATGCTGGTACGACTCATTGGTTCGGGATCAAGCCGACTCTTTCTGTATGTCGTCTTGGCATCTTTTCAATTTGCCTTGAGATACTCTCTCATTCTCTTTGACTTGGTTCTTCGTGTGTGTAGGCGAACCGACGGCTGTCTGGAATACTCTCGCTGGTAGACCACGTCCTGCTGAATTCATTTCGCAGCACGTGCCACTCTGCCACCCGTAATTGGACACTGAACGTTTTCCAGCTTTCGTAGCATTGAAATTCCAGCACCGTAGTTTAAGCGATTGATGACTGAAGAAGCAGATATTGCTCTGTTGGCTCCTTCATTAAAATTAGTTGTCAATCTGCGTCGTGTCATTTGAAGTGCGCGATTGCCAAGACGCATCTCGATCAGTCCTTGAAGTGTTGCTCGATCACTGTCAGTCATATTTACTCACCTTAGGCCACATGCCTTCAAATGCTGTGAGGTATTCCACCAATTCTTGCGACCACCACGGCAGACAATTCCATGTCTGCGACAGTTTTTTTACATGCCAGAATAGCAGTCTAGCGTGGCTTGAATGATGTCCGGCATACGACTAGCTATGACTGTCGCATCGCTGTCGTGAAGCATATGTACGCTTGTGTAAATCTTCTGACACCTGATCTACACGTCTTCCACAAACATTCTTCTGTTTTCTGTTCGCACGGCAGCAGTCTCTCCTGGAAACATTCTGGAGGAGAATGACGCTTTCATGATGTGACGAAATTGTGTTTGAGACAGACGTGTCGTATCCGATTGTCTCTCTGTCTGTGTACCTGCTGCCATGGCGTCCTGTACACCACAAGATGCTATTGCATCTCCATCGGTAACTACGTATTTGATTGCAACACTGTCTTGCGTAAGACTGTCACCAATCTTTTTCCCAATTCTGTACTCAGACAGTAGTTCTGTTGCTTGCACACTGGCTGTGCAACCGGCATGCCCAGGACAGGTTACATCGATGTCTTGATTGCGAAATGAAGATCCTAATTTGCAGAGCTTGTTGTCCAGGTGGAACGCTATGATTTCCCGATTGCCAGTTTGCCAGCTGACTGCAGTTCCCACAGCCTGTGACGCATTTTGTCCACCACAACTATAACTGTTTTTCAGATTTGTCGAGTTGTATCTAATATCGATGCTTATGTTAATGGGGGCGTCTTCTGGCAGACCACGGAGGATGTTAGTTGCTTTAGTTTTCCGACTTCTCTCATGTAAGTCTTCCATTGTTGTCTGGGCAGTGAGAGTTGCAACTTTGTTTGCATTTCTTTGTAACCCCGACTGACTTGTTGGGGGCATATTTGTCGCAGCTAGAATGTGACGCATCTTTGTTGGTCCTGTCGTTGTCTCCATGCGGCCATCGAACAAGCCGAACAAACCACCTGAAAAATACACATTTTATTAAAATGTGATTGAACATCTTCAAGACTGTCTAGTTCACTTCAATCTACACTCATGATATCAAAATTGGACAGACTACAACTTACGCAGTGGACTTCCTGCTATTGTGTATTACCACTCCTGGATGATTCAGGGAGATAGAAGAGACGACATAACTTAAAATGTTTGCCACGATGGAAGTATATCCATAATAAATATATTTTATTCATAATGATTTCTCAGTAAAAAAATCCAAAAACATCTGCGCCACAATTACGAAACGCTTATGATAATATCAATTTGATTTACTGCTGCTTTGGGTTTAAACTACCCCGGGGGTAGTTGAACAAAAGCAAACTAGCTACATGAAGAAATATTGATGACTAAAAGATGAGGTTTTGAGGTTTCACAAATAATGTAGGTCCTTGTGAAGCACTTAGCATATTATAGTTACCCGGTATATTTTTTATTTGGCAGAATACAGCCAAATAAGTGACAAACATTGCCTGGACTGGACGGTCTCGTGTGTGTCAAAATAAGTTATTCAACTTATTGTCATTGTACCCCATTGGTTCCAATCATATCACGGAACTCTTCCTAAGTATCTTATATTCTAAATGTTGTACCGGTAGTTATGTACGATACTACTATAATAAATCTACATATATTCAGTTTTTTGGAAAATTTGATAGTGTAATCAAATCGATTCAGGTGACTGTTTTTATAATTATCATGGTTACAGGAATGTAAGGCAATAAAACAAAAACGTCAACAAATTAATTTGGCAGAATACAGCCAAATAAGTGACAAACATTGTCATGAAATACACAAGTGGCCATCCAGAATGAGTCGGGTATTTCCTTGCTAAGTCACACAGGCCTGGTCTGCACACGAGCGTAAAATAGCTAAGCCACGACCCATAAATTTTTTGATTTTGTCAGAAGTGCACACCTTAAACCCTCGTCTTTCAATGTCCAGTTAATTGTCATTGACACAATCCAAAGCTAATAAAATGCATGCATTTATTTTATGAACTTAACTAACAAACAATAGACAATATGAGGCAAAGTGATTCGTTTCTATAACTGCCAATTTTTAGTGCTTCAATTTTAGTAAAAAATAAAAAACTACTGAAGATATTTCAACGAAAGGTATAATCCAAAAATGTACAAAAATCCACTTTACAAGTGTGCAACTTAATACAAATTTTGCTACGGAAGGTCACTGATTTTAATCACAAATGAACAAACTTACAGTGGCAAATTCTTTTTTACACTAGGCAGATACCTGACAAAAATCTGGCAGATATTATATCATAAACTATCTTACCTGTATGGAGAAATAAGATACGTCGACCTCTGAATCTGGATGGGTTTGTCCTAAGTTCGGCCAACATTCCGCGGGCAGCCTTCCCTGTGTAGACCGGGTCAATGCCCATCTTCTCCGTCACCAGATGAATGAACTCTGCCAAACACAACATGTCCATTACGTGTTATGAAGTATACCAAACACAACAGTCTCAATCAAATACCTCATCAACACATACTGCATAATACAAAATATCTTCCATGGACTGCGAAATGTATACGTACTTCTGAATGTGTGTTCGTTAATAAAACTACGTTTGTTCATACATAAACAGTGTTAACATTCAACAGACAACCAAGACATGGTGTCATGAAGTCTTACCGATGTCGGAAAATCTAACCTACAGCAGACCTGGGGCCGAAGTACTCGGTACTCATGTACTCGAGTACATCTTTTTAAGTACTCGTACTTGTACTCATGAAACTAATGTGTCATGGACTCGTACTCATTGTACTCAGATTTTATGAGTACATTACGAGTACATCTGAGTACTTTCTCAATATGTACTGGGGAAAATAAATATATTTGGTTATAAAATGAAAGTTTCCTGAAATAATTAAATGTTCAACAATTTGTTTAATACTTTGTTATTTCTGATAGTATATAACCTTACCATCCCTACACATCCCAGCACATCCTCATTCTCTGATAACAATGACTATGATAACCAAGCATAGCAACAGGCAGCATCTTTTCCCAGTCAGAAACACCCTGTTAAGCAAACAGTAATTGTAGGCTAGCAGTTCAGGACATAAACCTGTTTGTTTAAAGGGAATAAAAACATCTTTTGCTTGAATTCATGTTAAATTAGATCCTGCTATATATTTCCATGTCCACCAACCAAAAAAAATCCCCCAAAATCAAAGAATTAGAAATTCCACATTTTATGTTGTACATCCGGACATTTTCGAATATGCATATTTTTGGCGCGCTTTTTGGGATGCTGAGATGTGATGTCAGACATGACTCTGCCGGTACAGCGACCGCTTGTTTACATTCATTCTCAGCAATATGACAGCAGAGGTGGCTGTGTAATGCGAATATCATCATGGTTCATTGTGCGGCATTCGGTTGTAATGCAAACTCTTCTAAACATACAGCAACACACCATTTTTTTCAGTTCCCTACGGATCCAGTTTTATTGAAGAAATGGATCGCAAAAATCAAGCGAGCTAACTTCAAGCCGACGAAACACAGCCGGCTTTGCTCCGCTCATTTTGAGAAAAACAATTTTGATCGCGATCCGGAGATGTTGGCAACCCTTGGATATCCTGGTGCTCGAATATCGTTGAAAAGCGATGCAGTCCCAACAATATTCCCGGCAGTAGAAGCTGCATTGATGCCGTCAATCCGCCTAAGACAGGCGTCGGCAGGATCGACGGCCGCTTTGCCCGAGTCGAAGGCAAGCGGGTCTCGCAAGCGTAGTTCCAGTGCCGCAGTCGCCGCTGCAGGCTCCGCTGCCGCTGTCACTACAGCCGGCTCTGCAACTACACCCACGGCTTCTTCGGGGTACCAGGTTCCTTCTACGAGTGGTGAATTTACGAGGTCTGCTTACCGAAAGCGGCAACGAATCAAGGTAATTCTTATATGTGATTTCTGCTATTATTATTATTCTGTAGGTCTAATATAATGCCTGGACAGGACGGTCTCGTGTGTGTCAAAATAAGTTATTCAACTTATTGTCATTGTACCCCATTGGTTCCAATCATATCACGGAACTCTTCCTAAGTATCTTATATTCTAAATGTTGTAGTTATGTACGATACTACTATAATAAATCTACATATATTCAGTTTTGTGGAAAATTTGATAGTGTAATCAAATCGATTCAGGTGACTGTTTTTATAATTATCATGGTTACAGGAATGTAAGGCAATAAAACAAAAACGTCAACAAATTAATTTGGCAGAATACAGCCAAATAAGTGGCAAACATTGTCATGAAATACACAAGTGGCCATCCAGAATGAGTCGGGTATTTCCTTGCTAAGTCACACAGGCCTGGTCTGCACACGAGTGTAAAATAGCTAAGCCACGACCCATAAATTTTGTGATTTTGTCAGAAGTGCACACCTTAAACCCTCGTCTTTCAATGTCCAGTTAATTGTCATTGATACAATCCAAAGCTAATAAAATGCATGCATTTATTTTATGAACTTGTTAGTTTGTTAGTTATGCATTTAATTAATCTATGTACTTTTACATGCAAATAAGAAATAATTATTTTAATTATACTCGTTGCCGAGTCAGGTTAGTCTGTTATCATAAGTTTTTTAAACCGTAAGAAGCAATACTTGGATGTAGAACATTGCAATGTGAATTTGCAGATGGAAGAATAAGTATATTTTCAAATGTTTTTAACATTGAATTTACATAGATTAATTATTATTTTTCATACTTAACATTTGTTGTTTTTTAAATGACAATACTGGACTTTATGAAAGTGCCATGCAGTTTGATCAACATCAAATATATGTACACATAAAGTACCATGCATAAGTTAGATATTTAAAATAACAAATTTAAAATTAGGAAGTGGTCTGTCTCATTCTTATAGTTGGAACCAGTTGCTGGCAATCTCCTCCTCTGACACATGACTCACTAAAGTCTTATGTCATCAATGACTTGCAGAAGAATTATCTCCCATCAGTATTCTCTGTGGAAACAGTTTATTGCAGTGTTTGGCACTTGTCTAATCCAGCTAATTGGACTGAGGAACTAAGTGTAGTGTTTGCCTAAGTCAACTGATCAAATCTAATTAATTACCAGTTGACATTGTACTTTGTAGGTCTTTCCTGCTATGAATAACAAATCCACCAGCCACCTCCAGCTGGCCCACTGCATTCTCCCTCCAGTTAAAATAGTTATCTGAACCTGATCTACTGGTAAGTAAAGCATGCTAGGTGGAAATGGCAGGAACTGGGTAACATGGATGTGACATGTCGGATACTTATTATTACTATAATTAACCCATGCCTAACATCACCCTGATCACCATTGCAACTGGAAAATCTTGCAGGTAGATGTGATTAATTATTATTAATATTGAATGGTTACCACATTGAACACCCTGTAGATTACAGTATGTATCCATCAAGTTAATAATCTATTATGTTTAAGTTTTCAAAAGTAATGTTTTCAATCAATATAATTCTTACAGTAGATCCAGCTTTCATAACACACACTATTGTAACACACAAGTACTGTTACATTTGTTACTATATAATTTTTAATATTTCATTAGTAATTTATTTATTTGTATTTTCATAACTTCAGTGCACAGGCCTGTGGTGAATTACATTACAGTGTAATATATTGCTAGTGCCTAGTTTCCATTTTATTACAGTTGCATATTGAAGACAATGTACATCATGTAATATATACTATTACATTTGAAGGTATTACCATTACATTTTGAATTGGAACTACAGTATGTACTGAGATAAATATTTAGAACAAAAATATAACTATCGTATCTTGTATTATCTACTAACAATGTTTACGGACAGAACATATTTTTCATTTTATGTGTCTGTATAACATTAATGAATGGAAGACAAAAGACATGTCACTGCCATTTAATAGATTGCAATCAGTGTAATTACACCTTACTGCTTGGTGCATTGCTAATTACTGGCACATGTCATGATAATTATTTGATTTTTAACTTAAAAAAATCAAGTAAATTTTTCAAATAATAAATATGTTCACATTCGGATGTGGGTCGTTGCCCAGCTACCAAGTGTGAAAATGGTAATTTGTCAAGTTGTGAAACAATAACAATAAATGCAATGCAAGTTGCAAACCTATCTATTGTATATTTAGTAGATGATTAGTTATAACCAAAAATAAAATGTTCACAAGTAATATATTGTAACATTTTCCAGGTAATTGTTTGCATAAAAGTGTAACATAACAAAAGTACCTATGTCTCTGTGTAGATTCTGTAAGCGTGATATCAATTATTTATGATGTTTTTATCATAGAATAAACAATACATACCTTGCAACTTGAAATTAATTTATTAATTTCTTTTTTTCACAGCTAGGCAGTCTTTTCACACTTGGAAGCTGGGCAAATGACTAGACAAATGGATGTACAGGTGTACTCCTTTCTGACAAGATGGTAAAAGACAGGATTTTGTTTGCTTTTGTCAGATACCTACAACAATTTATTTTTTTGCAAATTCTATAAGGGTAATTTGTTATTTCAGTTAGTTGCTGACATTCTGGCAGCAGCTCGAGATAGTCCACCGTCGACCAAGAATGGGTCATCTGAAGATACAGCAACTGAATATGACAGCTCTCGTACGGATTCCTGTGATACAGAGGATTCCACACCTGAGTCAGTCACAGCTTCCACTCCAAAAAGGAGCAGCAAATGCTTTCATGTTGACATCAGGCCATCAACTCGCACGAGAAGAGTGCAAGCAGTCTGTGCATCAGAGCAGGTTGCTGTGCAGGTGACATCAGCAGTGAGGTCAACGAGTGTGCAGTGCAGTTTGTTGACTGGTCCGATTAGTGACTCGAGTGACTCAAACGGGGAGGAAGTGACATCTACTGCAGATCCAGAGTATGTTTGCTCTGACAATGAGTCGACTAGTCGTGACAGCAGCAACAGTGACAGCGATGACCACGTCGACCAGTACACTGACACAGAGGAGGGTGTTACAAACAAGACTCCCTTGAGGAAAGATTGCTGCCCTTCCAATGAGAGGTACTTCTTGGTGGCAGAGTCTTCACTTCGTCATCTTTTCGCACGTTGCCGAAACTGCACTGGCCAAACCAATGTCGTAGTGCAGCAGTTTCTCGGCTCAATGGGAAGTTGCCCTGTAAAGATAATTGGTCTGTAGATGTGAAGCTATGCTATTTATTAGCATGTCATAAGTAAAGTGATCAACAAAATGGACTAGATAACTTGTTTATCAATGGGCAGGTATTTGCTAAAGCCATATTCTCATCTGGGGAAGTATTCACATGGGTGTTTGGCTTATAACCATTGTCTGTGCACCATGTGGTGATTCACATTGTGTTACCAGGTCTACACAGTTACCAACATTTGGAATGATTCATCCCAGTAACACTGTGTTATGAAACTTGCTTGATGAATTTGTAATGATTCAACCCAGTAAAACTGTGTTCTGAAACTTGCTTGATGAATTTGTAATAAATATGTCCCACAAAAAATGTGATTAAAAATGCTATGTCCTTATGATTTTTATGGACATAGTCATAGTCGTAGGGCACATACATACCCACTGGTAACATCTCACATATAAGAGCCCTAAGGTTACACTAAACCCCTAGGTCTAGGACATAACCCTTCAGGCTATAACCCATTACCATAATTATTCAATTGTTCTGCATGTTGTTTTAATGTTTATTTTAGTTTATTTTGATTATATAGTAGCTATATTGTTATGTCAGACTCAGAGTAATACAAATCATTGTTCCACATAAATGACATAATCTAGAGCTGTCATTATATATGATATTATGATCATCTCGCGAACAACTGTCCATCTAAAAAAGTGTGGGTTTTGTCCAGAGGGGTGATATCGTAAGTAGCTATAACGTCCTAAACTCGATCCGCATAAACCAGACAACCATGCTTACAATGTTCGACGGTTTGTAACTTTGTGAAGTTTGTCTTTGACAAGTCTGTTTACAATTACTTCGTCCGATGACCTACTTAGCTACAACCTCTAGCTAACTCTCTATACAGCTTTGACACCGCATTTTATAATATAACGTCGTACTAAAACGATGTAATTGTTGTTGTCGACAGTTTTCACACCATATGTGTCATTATAATGAAGTTGAAGCTTACCAGTCGGTGTTGCATGAGCGAACATTGTGACTGTCCGACTCCGCATCATCTTCTTCGCTACCGTCGCTGAAACACTCGGAAAGAGCAGAATCAGACGAATCATCCGCTGTAACCGTTCCCGCTAGTGGCTCAAAATCGTATGATTTCACTTGAAACTCTGGGAAACTCCCACTAGCCATGATGTTACAAGAGAATGGAGAGAACAACAATGGCGATGCATAGATGTCAACAAAGCTGAGAGTCAGCATTGACGTCACGATACCACGTGATCACCTAGCTCATTCAATTTCAACTTTCTGCGGGAATCTCTACACAGACGGGTTTAAAATAGAATTTAGTCTACAAACGTATTTTTCTGTATTTTTTAAATGTTGTCAAATGTTACATACAATGTTAATCTTTGTGTACACATGGAAAACGGATTTGAGCTAATGCCTTGTTTTTATTTCCTTTAATTAAGCCATAGCAGTTCAGGACATAAACCTGTATGTTTAATTAAGCCATAAAGAGTCAATTAGCAGTTAACCCAAGAGTTAGACAGGAAATGCCTTTGATGTAGTATGGAGACCATGCCACTTGGCACTGGCTGATAGTGCTAACTGCTAAGAACAAGTGCTGCCAGTCTTCCTCTGTAGAAGTAAGGTGGCTCAAGTCAGACTGTCTCCTACACTAATATAATCCCATGCCAGCAGCCTGGCTAAAAAGTCCAAAGGGGATGCTGAGCCTGTTATGTGGACATGTGCTAACCCTCTCAACAACTAGTACCAGTAGTCTATGATCAGAAAATATAAATTGCAAACTTATAACATCAGCAGATTGCTGATTGTACAGGTGAACGAATACCTCAGTCAGCCATGTACAGATGGTCACAGTGACCCACTGCAGTTCTGAGTTATCCAACTCTGGCTCAAGTGGTCCATCACCATCAGCCCCAGTTGAAAGGGTATTTAGCATAGCCGAGAAAGTATTCTGCCCTGAACAGTGCAGTGTGAAAGATTCAACCTGTGAACAACTCATGTTCATTCGGTGCAATGGCAAATAGATGATAAGATCATACGATGCCACAGAAATGAATGCCAATGAAGTGAATTTAATTGTTGATGAAATATAAGTTTTTTTAGTTTTCCTCATAACAAAATTGATCAACTGCCATTGTATATTCAGTTGTGCTGAGTTATATAAATTAGATTAATTAATAATTTTAAAATACGTATTTAATATTTATATATTTTTTTATGTACTCGTACTTTTACTCGTACTCATGAGAATGTACTCGTACTTGTACTCGTACTCAGCTTTTAGCAATGTACTCGTACTTATCCATCGTCAAAGTACTCGTACTCATAAAAATGTACTCGGCCCCAGGTCTGACCTACAGCGAGAGAAAGGAAGAAAATTAAAAAATTTGACCCACCAACAAGCTTGAACTTTGTTATTCCTGACAAAGCAGCGGTTTGAACGATTCAGGATAGCAACGAAACTATCCGCGGAAGAGGAAATCGTACAAGTACGCTCACTCGTGTGTGCTATGGGCATAGATGCCGAGAACATCTTTCAATCATTCGCATTCACAACAGCCGATGATGAAAAGAAATGTGACGCGGTACTAAAGAAGTTTGACGAACAGTTCAACATCTTCTTCCGTACCGCCAGCCATGTGCTCGATCGAAACTAGAGTTTGTGTGTTCGTTAATAAAACTACGTTTGTTCCTACATAAACAGTGTTAGCGTTCAACAGACTCAAGACAATATCCATTGAGTATTATACTCTTAACACGCTACAAATATAGCAAGGTGTTTGAATATTTGTGACTAAAACAGCTTAAAATAAAAAAGAAAGTAAACTGTCTATCACTGTGTAGGGATAAAGTGCAACTTTGGTGCCCAATGTATGTGTTTGGATTAGCAAGTTTTCAGGATAAATTAATCATACATATATTAGAGTATGTTGCGTTCAGAAATTTATTTCCCGTGAAAGAGTGTCTGAATGTCAAGTTTTCTGAATTATCAGAATCCAGATTAACAAGGTATATCAGAATAATATGTAGAGTGGTAGAATGTTGCATGCTACCGGGGCGGTGATGGGTGGGCGTTCCCATAAACCCCGGACTACATGACAGGCGTGTCTGTCATCAAGCGCGCCATAGTTCGACCACGGACATTATGACGGTCGATCCACTCACGTCGGCGTTAATGTAGAACACGAGTACTAATTGAATGACAAGGAAAACCACTAGGTATTTTTCAAATATGTTGGTGTTAACGTAATTAGTTGTATTGATATTAACTTAATTAGTTGTATTGATGTTAACGTAATTAGATGTATTGATATTAACGTAATTGTGTTGTGTTAACACAGTGTATTAGTGTTGAAACACATTACATGTTAGTTTAACAAAATGTATTTACCTAGGTAGTTGTGTAATGTTGCCTGTAGCATATTAACTGTTTATGAAGTAGCCGAAGTCACTTCATAAACACTTGCATAGATCTATATGCTGCCTTGCCATAGTTTAGATATTTTGGTTACTGTATGTAACACTAGTTTGTATTTTTGTTATACCATGTAGGTGTCAATTATTACAACAATAAAGTTTATTTACACATCGCCACTATGTGTGGAGTTCAACAACTAGCCATTACAATTTGGTACCAGTACCAGAAGTGGGGTTCCTTGAATTGTGAGTGATAATTAGTTGACACCTAGTGATAGCAAGAAGACCGACGGTCATCTAAGACACGTGAAGGAGTTGCCTGTACAGCGGGAATCACTCTAGTTAGCGGTAGTGGGAAGACGGTGGGTCAGCTCGCCCTAGACAGTAGTAGCGGGGAGATGGTGGGTCAGGTAATACGACCACCCGCCGACCACCGTACAGTGGGAAGGCAGAGGTTCAGCTAAGGACAGGAGGCTGCGTCGCGGTTTCTCGCTCGCTGGATCGCTGTGAAAACCTGACAGCGCTGGCCTGACCGGGTCAACACTCTCGGTAAGCAGGGTTAAGGCGACTACGGGCCGCCGAGCGTAATTGACACGTCGTGCTATGGCAGACTGTTTGTATGGCACACTCACTATCTGTGACACTGACATCACTGCGGAGCTTGTGTCCTTCTGTACTGGGTAACTTACATTGCTGTTGTTGTTGTTGATGTGTACGTGGGTTTTATGTGACTTTGTCTTTAGCTTTAACACCCAAGCTAGATGATAATTACAACAGAAATGGAAGGACAAGACCGTATCCTGGAATTAGAAGAACAGCTGCGACAGAAGCAGGAGGCTCTGGATTCAGTGTTGCAGCTACTGCTGCGGCTAATGCTGTGGCTGCTTCACAATCACAGAACATAATTTTTTTTCTGGCTAAATTTAGCGGGGACGGCGAGCCGGACATCGATGAGTGGGGGGCAGATGTTAAACGAGCCTTGTCCGCTGCTCGACTGACCCCTGACGAACAAGTAGTATTCCTGCTGGAACACATTACCAAGCCAAGCGAGAAATCAGGCTTCGTTCTAGTCATCTCACGAATACTGTTAACCAAATCCTGGACATCCTGAAGAGCCGGTTTGGTGCTGTGCCGGGGCCATATAAGGACGCAATCGAATCCTTCTTTAGCAGAAGACAAGAAGTACGTGAAACGGTGCAAGAATTCTCACTTGCTCTTGCAAATCTGATGGAAAGGGTAAAGCTCGAGGATGCTGGTATGTCGTCAACAGCCGATTGCCTGTTAAAGAAGCGCTTTGTGGCTGACATGCATGGTCAAACACACGCGCCGCTCATAAAGACACTGATGGCTAACAAGTCAAAATCAAGCTTCTGGGAGTTCAGGGTGAGCGCAATGTGCATACTGGAAGGATACCAGTTGCCACACTCCTCTGTTAGGGAGGCTGTGGTACAGCTGGAAGAGCAGACAGGGAACACAGAGGTGACCCTGAAGTACTAGTACTAGTACTTTTACTTGTACTCATGAGAATGTACTCGTACTTGTACTCATACTCAGCTTTTAGCAATGTACTCGTATGCATACTTATCCATCGTCAAAGTACTCGTACTCGTACTTGTACTCATAAAAATGTACTCAGCCCCAGGTCTGACCTACAGCGAGAGAAAAGGAAGAAAATTACCAAATTTGACCCACCAACAAGCTTGAACTTCGTTATTCCTGACAAAGCAGCGGTTTGAACGATTCAGGATAGCAACAAAACTATCCGTGGAAGAGGAAATCATACAAGTACGCTCACTCGTGTGTGCTATGGGCATAGATGCCGAGAACATCTTTCAATCATTCGCATTCACAACAGCCGATGATGAAAAGAAATGTGACGCGGTACTAAAGAAGTTTGACGAACAGTTCAACATCTACTTCCGTACCGCCAGCCATGTGCTCGATCGAAACTAGAGTTTGTGTGTTCGTTAATAAAAGTACGTTTGTTCCTACATAAACCGTGTTAGCGTTCAACAGACTCAAGACAATATCCATTGAGTATTATACTCTTAACATGCTACAAATATAGCAAGGTGTTTAAATATTCGTGAATAAAACAGCTTAAAATAAAAAAGAAAGTAAACTGTCTATCACTGTGTAGGGATAAAGTGCAACTTTGGTGCCCAATGTATGTGTTTGGATTAGCAAGTTTTCAGGATAAATTAATCTTACACATATTAGGGTATGTTGCATTAAGAAATTCCTTTCCCGTGAAAGAGTATCTGAATGTCAAGTTTTCTGAATTATCAGAATCCAGATTAACAAGGTATATCAGAATAATATGTAGAGTGGTAGAATGTTGCATGCTACCGGAGCGGTGATGGGTGGGCGTTCCCACAAACCCCGGACTACATGACAGGCGTGTCTGTCATCAAGCGCGCCATAGTTCGACCACGGACATTATGACGGTTGGTCCACTCACGTCAGCGTTAATGTAGAACGCGAGTACTAATTGAATAACAAGGAAAACCACTAGGTATTTTTCAAATATGTTGGTGTTAACGTAATTAGTTGTATTGATATTAACTTAATTAGTTGTATTGATGTTAACGTAATTAGTTGTATTGATATTAACGTAATTGTGTTGTGTTAACACAGTGTATTAGTGTTGAAACACATTACATGTTAGTTTAACAAAATGTATTTAGTTGTGTAATGTTGCCTGTAGCATATTAACTGTTTATGAAGTCACTTCATAAACACTTGCATAGATCTATATGCTGCCTTGCCATAGTAGAGATATTTGGTTACTGTATGTAACACTAGTTTGTATTTTTGTTATACCATGTAGGTGTCAATTATTACAACAATAAAGTTTATTTACACATCGTCACTATGTGTGGAGTTCAACAACTAGCCATTACAATTTGGTACCAGTACCAGAAGTGGGGTTCCTTGAATTGTGAGTGATAATTAGTTGACACCTAGTGATGGCAAGAAGACCGACGGTCATCTAAGACACGTGAAGGAGTTGCCTGTCCAGCGTTAATCACCCTAGTTAGCGGTAGTGGGAAGACGGTGGGTCAGCTCGCCCTAGGCAGTAGTAGCGGGGAGATGGTGGGTCAGGTAATACGACCACCCGCCGACCACCGTACAGTGGGAAGACGGAGGTTCAGCTAAGGACAGGAGGCTGCGTCGCGGTTTCTCGCTCGCTGGATCGCTGTGAAAACCTGACAGCGCTGGCCTGACTGGGTCAACACTCTCGGTAAGCAGGGTTAAAGCGACTACGGGCCGCCGAGCGTAATTGACACGTCGTGCTACGGCAGACTGTTTGTATGGCACACTCACTATCTGTGACACTGACATCACTGTGGAGCTTGTGTCCTTCTGTACTGGGTAACTTACATTGCTGTTGTTGTTGTTGATGTGTACGTGAATTTTATGTGACTTTGTCTTTAGCTTTAACACCCAAGCTAGATGATAATTACAACAGAAATGGAAGGACAAGACCGTATCCTGGAATTAGAAGAACAGCTGCGACAGAAGCAGGAGGCTCTGGATTCAGTGTTGCAGCTACTGCTGCGGCTAATGCTGTGGCTGCTTCACAATCACAGAACATAATTTTTTTTCTGGCTAAATTTAGCGGGGACGGCGAGCCGGACATCGATGAGTGGGGGGCAGATGTTAAACGAGCCTTGTCCGCTGCTCGACTGACCCCTGACGAACAAGTAGTATTCCTGCTGGAACACATTACCAAGCCAAGCGAGAAATCAGGCTTCGTTCTAGTCATCTCACGAATACTGTTAACCAAATCCTGGACATCCTGAAGAGCCGGTTTGGTGCTGTGCCGGGGCCATATAAGGACGCAATCGAATCCTTCTTTAGCAGAAGACAAGAAGTACGTGAAATGGTGCAAGAATTCTCACTTGCTCTTGCAAATCTGATGGAAAGGGTAAAGCTCGAGGATGCTGGTATGTCGTCAACAGCCGATTGCCTGTTAAAGAAGCGCTTTGTGGCTGACATGCATGGTCAAACACACGCGCCGCTCATAAAGACACTGATGGCTAACAAGTCAAAATCAAGCTTCTGGGAGTTCAGGGTGAGCGCAATGTGCATACTGGAAGGATACCAGTTGCCACACTCCTCTGTTAGGGAGGCTGTGGTACAGCTGGAAGAGCAGACAGGGAACACAGAGGTGACCCTGAAGTACTAGTACTAGTACTTTTACTTGTACTCATGAGAATGTACTCGTACTTGTACTCATACTCAGCTTTTAGCAATGTACTCGTATGCATACTTATCCATCGTCAAAGTACTCGTACTCGTACTTGTACTCATAAAAATGTACTCAGCCCCAGGTCTGACCTACAGCGAGAGAAAAGGAAGAAAATTACCAAATTTGACCCACCAACAAGCTTGAACTTCGTTATTCCTGACAAAGCAGCGGTTTGAACGATTCAGGATAGCAACAAAACTATCCGTGGAAGAGGAAATCATACAAGTACGCTCACTCGTGTGTGCTATGGGCATAGATGCCGAGAACATCTTTCAATCATTCGCATTCACAACAGCCGATGATGAAAAGAAATGTGACGCGGTACTAAAGAAGTTTGACGAACAGTTCAACATCTTCTTCCGTACCGCCAGCCATGTGCTCGATCGAAACTAGAGTTTGTGTGTTCGTTAATAAAAGTACGTTTGTTCCTACATAAACCGTGTTAGCGTTCAACAGACTCAAGACAATATCCATTGAGTATTATACTCTTAACATGCTACAAATATAGCAAGGTGTTTAAATATTCGTGAATAAAACAGCTTAAAATAAAAAAGAAAGTAAACTGTCTATCACTGTGTAGGGATAAAGTGCAACTTTGGTGCCCAATGTATGTGTTTGGATTAGCAAGTTTTCAGGATAAATTAATCTTACACATATTAGGGTATGTTGCATTAAGAAATTCCTTTCCCGTGAAAGAGTATCTGAATGTCAAGTTTTCTGAATTATCAGAATCCAGATTAACAAGGTATATCAGAATAATATGTAGAGTGGTAGAATGTTGCATGCTACCGGAGCGGTGATGGGTGGGCGTTCCCACAAACCCCGGACTACATGACAGGCGTGTCTGTCATCAAGCGCGCCATAGTTCGACCACGGACATTATGACGGTTGGTCCACTCACGTCAGCGTTAATGTAGAACGCGAGTACTAATTGAATAACAAGGAAAACCACTAGGTATTTTTCAAATATGTTGGTGTTAACGTAATTAGTTGTATTGATATTAACTTAATTAGTTGTATTGATGTTAACGTAATTAGTTGTATTGATATTAACGTAATTGTGTTGTGTTAACACAGTGTATTAGTGTTGAAACACATTACATGTTAGTTTAACAAAATGTATTTAGTTGTGTAATGTTGCCTGTAGCATATTAACTGTTTATGAAGTCACTTCATAAACACTTGCATAGATCTATATGCTGCCTTGCCATAGTAGAGATATTTGGTTACTGTATGTAACACTAGTTTGTATTTTTGTTATACCATGTAGGTGTCAATTATTACAACAATAAAGTTTATTTACACATCGTCACTATGTGTGGAGTTCAACAACTAGCCATTACAATTTGGTACCAGTACCAGAAGTGGGGTTCCTTGAATTGTGAGTGATAATTAGTTGACACCTAGTGATGGCAAGAAGACCGACGGTCATCTAAGACACGTGAAGGAGTTGCCTGTCCAGCGTTAATCACCCTAGTTAGCGGTAGTGGGAAGACGGTGGGTCAGCTCGCCCTAGGCAGTAGTAGCGGGGAGATGGTGGGTCAGGTAATACGACCACCCGCCGACCACCGTACAGTGGGAAGACGGAGGTTCAGCTAAGGACAGGAGGCTGCGTCGCGGTTTCTCGCTCGCTGGATCGCTGTGAAAACCTGACAGCGCTGGCCTGACTGGGTCAACACTCTCGGTAAGCAGGGTTAAGGCGACTACGGGCCGCCGAGCGTAATTGACACGTCGTGCTACGGCAGACTGTTTGTATGGCACACTCACTATCTGTGACACTGACATCACTGTGGAGCTTGTGTCCTTCTGTACTGGGTAACTTACATTGCTGTTGTTGTTGTTGATGTGTACGTGAATTTTATGTGACTTTGTCTTTAGCTTTAACACCCAAGCTAGATGATAATTACAACAGAAATGGAAGGACAAGACCGTATCCTGGAATTAGAAGAACAGCTGCGACAGAAGCAGGAGGCTCTGGATTCAGTGTTGCAGCTACTGCTGCGGCTAATGCTGTGGCTGCTTCACAATCACAGAACATAATTTTTTTTCTGGCTAAATTTAGCGGGGACGGCGAGCCGGACATCGATGAGTGGGGGGCAGATGTTAAACGAGCCTTGTCCGCTGCTCGACTGACCCCTGACGAACAAGTAGTATTCCTGCTGGAACACATTACCAAGCCAAGCGAGAAATCAGGCTTCGTTCTAGTCATCTCACGAATACTGTTAACCAAATCCTGGACATCCTGAAGAGCCGGTTTGGTGCTGTGCCGGGGCCATATAAGGACGCAATCGAATCCTTCTTTAGCAGAAGACAAGAAGTACGTGAAACGGTGCAAGAATTCTCACTTGCTCTTGCAAATCTGATGGAAAGGGTAAAGCTCGAGGATGCTGGTATGTCGTCAACAGCCGATTGCCTGTTAAAGAAGCGCTTTGTGGCTGACATGCATGGTCAAACACACGCGCCGCTCATAAAGACACTGATGGCTAACAAGTCAAAATCAAGCTTCTGGGAGTTCAGGGTGAGCGCAATGTGCATACTGGAAGGATACCAGTTGCCACACTCCTCTGTTAGGGAGGCTGTGGTACAGCTGGAAGAGCAGACAGGGAACACAGAGGTGACCCTGAAGTACTAGTACTAGTACTTTTACTTGTACTCATGAGAATGTACTCGTACTTGTACTCATACTCAGCTTTTAGCAATGTACTCGTATGCATACTTATCCATCGTCAAAGTACTCGTACTCGTACTCATAAAAATGTACTCAGCCCCAGGTCTGACCTACAGCGAGAGAAAAGGAAGAAAATTACCAAATTTGACGCACCAACAAGCTTGAACTTCGTTATTCCTGACAAAGCAGCGGTTTGAACGATTCAGGATAGCAACAAAACTATCCGTGGAAGAGGAAATCATACAAGTACGCTCACTCGTGTGTGCTATGGGCATAGATGCCGAGAACATCTTTCAATCATTCGCATTCACAACAGCCGATGATGAAAAGAAATGTGACGCGGTACTAAAGAAGTTTGACGAACAGTTCAACATCTTCTTCCGTACCGCCAGCCATGTGCTCGATCGAAACTAGAGTTTGTGTGTTCGTTAATAAAAGTACGTTTGTTCCTACATAAACCGTGTTAGCGTTCAACAGACTCAAGACAATATCCATTGAGTATTATACTCTTAACATGCTACAAATATAGCAAGGTGTTTAAATATTCGTGAATAAAACAGCTTAAAATAAAAAAGAAAGTAAACTGTCTATCACTGTGTAGGGATAAAGTGCAACTTTGGTGCCCAATGTATGTGTTTGGATTAGCAAGTTTTCAGGATAAATTAATCTTACACATATTAGGGTATGTTGCATTAAGAAATTCCTTTCCCGTGAAAGAGTATCTGAATGTCAAGTTTTCTGAATTATCAGAATCCAGATTAACAAGGTATATCAGAATAATATGTAGAGTGGTAGAATGTTGCATGCTACCGGAGCGGTGATGGGTGGGCGTTCCCACAAACCCCGGACTACATGACAGGCGTGTCTGTCATCAAGCGCGCCATAGTTCGACCACGGACATTATGACGGTTGGTCCACTCACGTCAGCGTTAATGTAGAACGCGAGTACTAATTGAATAACAAGGAAAACCACTAGGTATTTTTCAAATATGTTGGTGTTAACGTAATTAGTTGTATTGATATTAACTTAATTAGTTGTATTGATGTTAACGTAATTAGTTGTATTGATATTAACGTAATTGTGTTGTGTTAACACAGTGTATTAGTGTTGAAACACATTACATGTTAGTTTAACAAAATGTATTTAGTTGTGTAATGTTGCCTGTAGCATATTAACTGTTTATGAAGTCACTTCATAAACACTTGCATAGATCTATATGCTGCCTTGCCATAGTAGAGATATTTTGGTTACTGTTTTGTATTTTTGTTATACCATGTAGGTGTCAATTATTACAACAATAAAGTTTATTTACACATCGTCACTATGTGTGGAGTTCAACAACTAGCCATTACAATTTGGTACCAGTACCAGAAGTGGGGTTCCTTGAATTGTGAGTGATAATTAGTTGACACCTAGTGATGGCAAGAAGACCGACGGTCATCTAAGACACGTGAAGGAGTTGCCTGTCCAGCGTGAATCACCCTAGTTAGCGGTAGTGGGAAGACGGTGGGTCAGCTCGCCCTAGACAGTAGTAGCGGGGAGATGGTGGGTCAGGTAATACGACCACCCGCCGACCACCGTACAGTGGGAAGACGGAGGTTCAGCTAAGGACAGGAGGCTGCGTCGCGGTTTCTCGCTCGCTGGATCGCTGTGAAAACCTGACAGCGCTGGCCTGACTGGGTCAACACTCTCGGTAAGCAGGGTTAAGGCGACTACGGGCCGCCGAGCGTAATTGACACGTCGTGCTACGGCAGACTGTTTGTATGGCACACTCACTATCTGTGACACTGACATCACTGCGGAGCTTGTGTCCTTCTGTACTGGGTAACTTACATTGCTGTTGTTGTTGTTGATGTGTACGTGGGTTTTATGTGACTTTGTCTTTAGCTTTAACACCCAAGCTAGATGATGATTACAACAGAAATGGAAGGACAAGACCATATCCTGGAATTAGAAGAACAGCTGCGACAGAAGCAGGAGGCTCTGGATTCAGTGTTGCAGCTACTGCTGCGGCTAATGCTGCGGCTGCTTCACAATCACAGAACATAATTTTGTTTCTGGCTAAATTTAGCGGGGACGGCGAGCCGGACATCGATGAGTGGGGGGCAGATGTTAAACGAGCCTTGTCCGCTGCTCGACTGACCCCTGACGAACAAGTAGTATTCCTGCTGGAACACATTACCAAGCCAAGCGAGAAATCAGGCTTCGTTCTAGTCATCTCACGAATACTGTTAACCAAATCCTGGACATCCTGAAGAGCCGGTTTGGTGCTGTGCCGGGGCCATATAAGGACGCAATCGAATCCTTCTTTAGCAGAAGACAAGAACTACGTGAAACGGTGCAAGAATTCTCACTTGCTCTTGCAAATCTGATGGAAAGGGTAAAGCTCGAGGATGCTGGTATGTCGTCAACAGCCGATTGCCTGTTAAAGAAGCGCTTTGTGGCTGACATGCATGGTCAAACACACGCGCCGCTCATGAAGACACTGATGGCTGACAAGTCAAAATCAAGCTTCTGGGAGTTCAGGGTGAGCGCAATGTGCATACTGGAAGGATACCAGTTGCCACACTCCTCTGTTAGGGAGGGTGTGTTACAGCTGGAAGAGCAGACAGGGAATACAGAGGTGACCCTGAAGGACATCATGCTGCTGGTTCAGAAGCAACAACAACAGGTGGATGAGTTGCTGGCAGCTGTAATGTCCTATTATGATATTGTAATTGTTATCTTTATTTGTATTTGTTATACCGTTCTAACCCGGGAAGGGTCCCGTGACTGGGAGTAGTGTGATAAGGATGGCGGTGAGAGATCACGAAAAAAAACAGTTTGGTACACTGTAATATTTATCTTCAGTGCAATCTGTTGTAGCCTTGCGTTATATAAGACATTACAATTCATCACAGCAGCCAGCAAACTTCAACATCAGACTGGTCCAACAACTGGATTGAAAAAACAGAATGTCACTCTACTGGCCCCACTTTGGACAGTTGAGAGAGCTACGGTGAGAAGAACTGAAGTCTGCACACTGCTGTACATTAAACACACATTACTACAGACGCAGAAGAAGTCTCCAGTCTCACGGAAAGGTGACAACTGACAGTTAATTAACTTGCACTGGACACGAAATAAACAACTGTTTATGACTCCACAGCCTGGAGTATCACGAACTGACAAACGAGAATGTTGTCAAGTAAATTCACCACCTTGGACAGGTGAGAGATCTAGGGTGAAAAGAACTGAAGTGTGCACACTGCAGTACATTGAATACACATTTCTACAGACACAGAATAAGTCTCCAGACTCAAGAAAAGGTGACAACCGTCTTGACAGACAGACAAACAGCCTTGTCACAACTGGAGGAACCAATGTATGTTGATTATACTCACCTGATTATGTCTTAGGTCATATTAATTCAGTAAACTCTGTCAAAAACTTGACAGAGTTTTTACAAGGATTTTTCCCCTGACTATAACAACCAGAGACTGAGGTGAACAAATAATTTGTATGTAGAACAACCATGGTAATCACCCTTTTGTAATTATCCAAAGGTTAACTTTGTCTCTTGTAGTCTGTGCGACATGCGGCTCAGCGAGATGGGGGTTACAAGCTTGAGGAGGGCAGTACGTCAAACACCTCGGGCATGGTTGAAGGGGTAAATAGCAGCACATTTAAAGACATTATTATTGAAATAATTACACTGTGTGACACTTTACGTGAGTTATCACAAGTGGAGAGAGACAGGTGACAATTGTTTAGAAGTCATTGTGTCTTGTTGTAGTGTCAACTGGCAGACTTGTTGAAGTTAACTTACACTGCATCCAAACACTGCATCCATCACCATGAGATTATGATGATATTCCTGGTAGGTCTACTGGCTGACCCTAGCAACAAAGACTTCATGAAGTAATTGATAATAAAGACTGCATCCATCCCCACGAGATTATGATGATATTCCTGGTAGGTCTACTTGCTGATCCTAGTAACGCAGACTTCATGAAGTAATTGATAATAAAGACTGCATCCATCCCAACGAGATTATGATGATATTCCTGGTAGGTCTACTTGCTGATCCTAGTAACGCAGACTTCATGAAGTAATTGATAATAAAGACTGCATCCATCCCAACGAGATTATGATGATATTCCTGGTAGGTCTACTTGCTGACCCTAGCAACGCAGACTTCATGACGTAATTGATAATAAAGACTGCATCCATCACCACGAGATTATGATGATATTCCTGGTAGGTCTACTTGTTGACCCTAGCAATGCAGACTTCATGAAGTAATTGATAATAAAGACTGCATCCATCACCACGAGATTATGATGATATTCCTGGTAGGTCTACTTGTTGACCCTAGCAACGCAGACTTCATGAAGTAATTGATAATAAAGACTGCATCCATCACCACGAGATTATGATGATATTCCTGGTAGGTCTGCTTGCTGATCCTAGCAACACAGATTTCATGAAGTAATTGATAATAAAGACTGCATCCATCGCCACGAGATTATGATGATATTCCTGGTAGGTCTACTTGCTGACCCTAGCAACGCAGACTTCATGAAGTAATTGATAATAAAGACTGCATCCATCACCACGCAATTATGATGATATTCCTAGTAGGTCTACTTGCTAACCATAGCAATTTTAACCTCAACAATCACAATATCTCCAGTATTACGGTTGGCTCACAGCATTCTGTCTCTCTGTCAACACGATTCAAACTGCTTCGTAAAACCTCTCCAAACGCATCGTGTCTGTAAGTAAGTTTGTCATCGTTGATTTATGTGAACGTAAAAGTTTGTTTACATGCATTGGACATGAAATAAACAACTGCTTCCTTCGACACAGCCTGTAGTATCATGTACTGACAAACGAGAATGTCGTTCTACTAGCCAAGTCAATCACCAACCTAGGACAGCTGATAGAGCTATGGTGAAACTCAACTTTGCACACTGCTGGCGTGATTAAAACCAGTAAACTGTGTAAAAAGCTTATAAAGAAGTGACTTTGGTAAATAATTGATGTTGAAGTCAGTGTTTGTTGTGGACGTGACACAATTAGAACGGAATTAAGGCAGTGATGGTTCTACACCAACTTGGTTATGCTGTCACACCTGGACAGGTGAGGAACCACCTGAAGACTTGTTGAAGTTAACTTGCACTGCACACAACCACTGCATCCATTACCACGAGATTAGGATGATATTCATGGCAGGTCTACTGGTAGACACCAGCAATGCAGAGTTGATGAAGTAATTGATAAACACTCAGTTCATCACCACCTGATTGTGATGACATTCTTAAGTGGTCTCCTGGGAGACTCCAACAATGCAGAGTCCACGGAGACTCCTGAAACTATGTCTAACACATGAGATTATGATGACATTCGTGTGAGGTTTACGTCCTGCATTCTCTACAATATGCATGACTTAAAATTAACGCTGCCGGCTGAATTGATCACGTAAGTGCATCAGTTTTGTTCTTTACACAATCTACTCTGTAAAATTGTCCGTAACATCAAAATAATTAATTAATATAATAACTGTGCCCGTAAGTGATGTTACAGCTTCGCCCCAAGAAGTTACGCAAAATATCAATATCAAATCAGCCACTATCCCTACCACCGCACTAGCCCGATCGCCGACGGAATATGGCCGATCATAACATGTGTTTATTTGTATGATTCAATCGTATCGATTGACTTGCCATATTCACTCATACGAGTCAATCGGTGTGATTGTCTCGTAATGTGTATCGCCCCCCGTCCATAATATTTAAGTTTTACTTGGACCCTGTTGGGGCTACAAGTTGGTGTGATTTCCATATATAAGTGAACCTCAACAATATAGTGTGAAAAACATTAATTTAATGTTCATTGACAATTTATGAATATTCATGAATGCAATGAACATTAAATTGAATGACGTATTTTATGAACTTTTAATTAACTGCAAAGTTCATGAATTGATCATGAAATGTCATCCTCTTAACAGTTCTTGGGCAGTTCATTAATTTCACTGTTCATAAACAGTTCATGAAATATTAATTATCTTTGTTCATGATTGTCTGTAAAATGTCATCATTGCATTCATTAATACTCATGAATTGTCAATGAATATTAAATGGGATGATATATTTAATTAATATTTCATGAATTTTGCAGTTCATCAATTGATCATGAAATTTCATGCACTTCAAAGTTTGTGAACAATTCACAGTTCATGATTCATTAATTCATGAACTTATTGTGTTCATGAAATATGTTATCTAATTTAATGTTCATTAACAATTCATGAACATTGATGAATGTAGTGATGATTTTTTCAAAGACAATCAAGATTTTAGTTTATGAACAATTCATGGATAGTTCACGTATAGTTCATAAACATTTTTTCGTCAGGGATAAGGAAACATTAGGAATGCTCCCTTCATTCACCTGAATTCAAATTCAAACAATCACAGTTATGGATTCACATTACTGATCTCATTAAAGACTGGGATGTCTGTGGTTAGTAATGTGCATACAATGGACAGAAAGGAATGTGCCGTGGACCATTTATGGCAGATATTCATGTCAAACATTTGTTGTCACATATTTTACTGATGAGGTGAACGTGTAGATCAAAGACAATCTAAAGCATCAAACTCTTAAACCGATGCGACTATGTGAATAACTCAAGTTGTAGGACGTCTTTTGTGTCATTCCACAAAATCACATTTAAATCACATTTTGTTTGTAGAGTAAAAGAAAAGGTGCGCAATCATCTTATGCACTCATCTGATTTCAAATAACCAGTTGTAGATTCACATCTCCAGTGTCATCATAAAGGCTGGGAAATTGGACACTAAAATGACCTGAGGCATTGCGCAGAAACAAGTCAAACAATGACAGTTGTGGGTTGACATCTTTGGTGACATCATAAAGACTGGGATATTGGGCCTCAGTGGAGAACAAGGACTTAATGTCATCAATAATGACACAAGGCCAGCTAGACGAGGCATA
The DNA here is from genome assembly GCA_963995525.1 of Escarpia spicata. NCBI lineage: Eukaryota > Metazoa > Annelida > Polychaeta > Sabellida > Siboglinidae > Escarpia > Escarpia spicata. Next base: position 61,064,519 of record OZ023207.1, on the reverse strand, counting down.
AGGCTAGCTACGTGAGGCCAAGGCTGAGAGAGACAGTCAACAGTGACACAGACTGTCTCCACCATCACAGGTAAATATTATCTGCTTCTCTCAATTCAGTCCTACCTCCAATGACAGTTTGTATACAAGTTGTTATTGACCATTGAGACGGAAAGCAATCCACTCTGACCATGTGTACTACCAACGCATCGTGGATGATCTCCAGGCCAACCTGTCCCGTCTACAGGGCTCCCTCTAGTGACCAGACACAGGTGGTGCGGTAAAGACCAGGTACAAGGGTGGCTACAGTTAGTTTAATTTTGTTGTGCTCAGTTACATTACTTGCTGTGCCCCACGTGCTAGTGAAATATACTCGCATGTGTTATGATAATGTGGTGTGCTGCTGCTGTTGAAAGGACATGGCTGAAGTCATAGACTTATTGACACCTTAGTTTACAGAATGGTTGTATTTTCAGTTGTTCGTCTCGCTGCGCAGTTTGCCCCAGATGTCGACGAGGAGACGCTGAAAGATGAATTAGAGGACATCAAACTGATGGAGGATGACGTGATCAGCCTCGAGGTGGATGGCCAGCCTCATCGTCTCGACGCCGTCTGGGGCGACATGATCGCCCTGAAGACGCCACTGGGCGTGCTTCGGTTTCCCTTCTTGGGACGTGTGATGGCAGCAGTGCTCAAGCTTGCCTCACAGCAACGCTGACTGTGAGAGGGCGTTCTCGATGGTGCGCAGGGTGCACACAGAATGCCGGAAATCCCTGAACGTGGACACCATCACAGCATTCTTGCAGTGCAAGATGAACTTCGACGAAACCTGTTGCAATTTAGAAGTGACACCAGCAATGCTGCGCGAAGCAAAGCAAGCTACCGTCGCTTACAACAAGGAGCATGTGTGAAATAGAAATAAACAATCTGTGTCAGAACGAGTTGTATTTCATTATTATTGTCTATGTTATGGCAGTGCCTATAATGCCCTATATACGAAAATAAATATGTTTATGTTTGCATTGAAAATTTGTAAGGATTTTTTGCAGATCTTATGGATTTTTTCTCTTGATCTTATAGATATGAGTTGTCCCAGGTTGACACCTCTGGTGTTATCAAGTACACAGTTATGGTTATGTCAACAACCTGGATCAGTATCACCTTGATGACATGGATGTCAGCCATCTCACGAAAATGCTTCCTTCAGCGACGTCGTTTCTTAATTTAACTGGTACTAATGAATACATATCAACCTACCAGTTATTACGTGACACAAGAAGGCAAGGTAATCAGTAAAACAAGGACAACACATGGCTGAACATTCTCATCGGAACAAATCCAATGTATGAAGGTGGACATATGACAGACAAAAGTAGTTTTGTTGTGAAAATCCAGTATATACGAAAATTTGATATGGCTCTTCCCAGTACAATATGTTGTATAAATGTATCGCATGTTGTAGACAATTCATGTAACATTGTTTATTTTGCAGCCTGTACAACTGTCATCTCGTGGCTAGTAAAGAACTGGCCGATCTGTCGTTTACCGGGGCTCACAGAGCTAAGGTGTAAGTTGTCATAAGGAACATGTACGGTTGGTATTTAATGTGTTTCATTAATCTACATCTTTGTAAATGTAACAAATTTTATACAGATATATCTACACATCTTCCTTTCAATGTGAATTATATGTAAGCATGCACATCGCATTAATTAACAAACAATTAGAATATGTTGTATAAATGTATCACATGTTCGTGTAGATGATTAATCTAACAGTTTCTTTATTTTGCAGCCTGTACAACTGTCATCTCGCTGCCAATAAAGAACTGGCCGATCTGTTGGAAGCTGCAGGTCGTTTGTCGGAGCTCACAGAACTAAGGTAGAACAAGAAGGACAAGTACGGTTGGTATTTAATGTGTGTTTTATTAATATATATGTGTAAATCATCAACTAGGTGCATGTGGAATCGGTCTGTGGAGAAACTCGTTTTGCTACACTCACATCCTGAGCAATGGTGATTTGACCATGTTTGTTGCTGACAGAGTTGGGGCTGACAGACCAGACCAAACCATCACCGAGCTCAACTGTGTCAAGAAGAGAATGGGCAGAGCACTAAAGAAGGCTGCCAAGTCAGCGAAGTTAGGTGGACGTGGTGTCAGTCGTCTAACCAGTGAAAGCTGCGAAGTTACACATGTACTATGGCCGTGCACTTCAAGGCAATATGGGGAATGTGGATGCAACGAAGGCGGCAGTTTGAGCAACACTCTTCTACTCCACGTCCACCGATGATGACCCACACCACCTGAGATACCCACATGGACTGGACAGTTGGTGTAGGGTGTGCGACATTTCTGGGCCATCAGCCACCACATATCTTCCACCTGGAGATCAACATGTCCAGGAGTAAGGTCTGCGACATCTCTTGGCTGTCAGCGACCCTGTGTCATTCAACAAGTCTGTTGTTCAGGGACTCTAGATGGCATTGCATAAGGCCAGTAATATTGGCACACTGCTTGACCATGACATGGCACAGGAGCTCATCCTAATATACTGGCAGATGACAGATGACAATTACCACAGTGTTTGAGACACAGAATTATGACAGGTGTACATCCAGAAGACTGTGGGACACCAAGAAGTAGTGACTGTGATAGTCGGCTGACTCTGTTCAATGGCAGAGTCACTGCTACTGAGAGGATACAATGCTTGGGCATTGGGTCTTGTTCAATAGTCTAGTCACATGCACTGTATTTTGTGTATAACTGTTGTATCCAGTTATGTTCAGTTATATTATTTTGCTGTGCTTCGTGTGCTACTGAAATATACTCGCGTGTGTTATCAAGTAGTCATAGAAAAGAGGATGAGAGAATGCACAGACATACATGAAAGTCAGTTTGGGTTTATGACAGGCAGGAGTACCACAGATGCGCTTTTCATTCTCAAACAAACAATATAGAAACACAGGGAGGGACATAAGGACATCAGAGTAGTATTAATAGACCTAGAGAAAGCATATGATCGGGTACCAAGATATGGAGATGTGCGAGAGAAAGGAATGTACTGGAAAAGTACATCAGACTAATACAGTATATGTACCGGGGGTGTGAGACAAAGGTGCGCAGTGTGGCTGGTGAAAGCAGCAACTTTGGCGTAGAGGTTGGGTTGCACCAAGGATCTGCATTGAGTCCATACCTGTTCCTCATATTGATGGACGTCTTGACGGAGAGGGTGAGAAAAGATGCACCAGAGTCAATGATGTTCGTAGATGACATTGTGCTGTGTGGAGGAAAGGAGGTAGACATGACAGGGTACCTGGAGATGTGGAGGAATGCACTGGAAGAGAGAGGAATGAGGGTTAGTCGACCCAATTCATGGACTTCAGGTTCGAACGGAATGATGAGATAGACAGACCAACTGTAAAGATACACACGTGTCATGACTCTATCTAGAACGAGCCAGAGACGTTTGTTACACATGTGAACATCAAGTTGCTTTTTTACATAAAAAAACTATTGATAGCACGAACATTACTTAATCATATAATCTGCCTTTGGTCATCAACAAAAATGGTACTGTCATCTGTCACATGACATGGTGATATGATTCTTGTAACCATTGCCAATATTTGGACATCTGAACCAATACAACCTGTCAAAGACCACAAAGTTCTGTCATTTAAGAAACACACCATGATCCACATGTGATAAATACTACGTTTTAAACCACAAAAGGTACTGTCATCCGTCACATCACACTTGTCGTCAGATGTTGTCACATATTTTACTTTTGAGGTGAACGTGTAGATCAAAGACGATCTAAAGCATCAAACTCTTAAACCGATGTGACTATATGAATAACACAAGTTGTAGGACGTCTTTTGTGTCATTTCACAAAAACACATTTTACTTGTAGATTAAAAGAAAAGGTGCGCAATCATCTTATGCACTCATCTGACTTCAAATAACCAGTTGTAGATTCACATCTCCAGTGTCATCATAAAGGCTGGGAAGTTGGACACTAAAATGACCTGAGGCATTGTGCAGAAACAAGTCAAACAATGACAGTTGTGGGTTGACATCTTTGGTGACATCATAAAGACAGGGATGTTGGACCTCAGTGGAGAACAAGGACTTAATGTCTTCACCAGTGTCCAGGCTGACTTGATATATGCCAATTACATCGTCAATCAGACATGTTGTAGACAGTGACACAATTCATAAGAAACTGATTCTTGTCGACCGGATGTGGAAATGTCAAGTCATGAACGATGGGTTCGGTGTCACGTGTAAGACAGTCAGGGAAAAGTGTCACAACTTGGCAATACTCGTGTCACTAAACACTAAAGTTTTATTAAATAATTTATACTTGTTTGTAGCTTTCCTCTATGTTATGTAATCGAGTAAAGATTACCCTCATATAATCTGCCCTTGGTCATCAACAAGAAATGGTACTGTCATCTGTCACATTACACGTGTTGTCCCCATGAAGGACAAGTTTGGTGATATGTTTCTTGTAACCGATGCCAATATTTGGACATCCGAACCAATACAACCAGTCAAAGACCACAAATTTCTGTCATTTAAGAAACACACCATGACCCACATGTAATAAATACTAGGTTCTAAACCACAAAAGGTACTGTCATCCGTCATATCACACCTGTCGTCAGCTGAAGGACAAGTTTGGTGATACTGCCTTTTTAAGAAACCCACCACGATCCACATGTAATAGATACTAGGTTATAAACCACAAAAGGTGAATCGCTTAACTTTGTAGTGCAGTTAATACAAAAGTATCGTGTTTAGGCTTCTCAACAACCTTAACATCCACGGTTTATAGATGATGGCTGCCTTGAGCGATTCACTCGTCAAGCTGCAACTGTTGGAACTATTACAGTATGTTGATTACAATGTCTTATGATAAAACAAGTCGCTGTAAAACACCCCAGGCTTAAGAATCTCAGTCATGATATTACTGTCTTTAACCTACATTGAACAAAGAGGTTGTTCTATTACTTCAGGTAAATGATTAAGTTTGAACACTGTTATATGTGGATGGGATGCAAGGACAACACACAAGTGTACATCTTTGTTTAGTTTTGTTCAAGGACATAAGTAAGTTGGACACCACTGATGTCATCACCAGGCATTTACCTCACAAATAAGCTGCTTACAAAAAGACATTTTACTCGCAGCGTAAAAGAGACATTAGAAATAATCTATTCCATTCATCTGAATTCAAGTAACCACACCTGTGGGCTCACATCTCTGATGTTATTCTAAAGGATGGGAAATTAGACATTTGAAGACACTCGTTTGTGTGAGTTGTATTAATTCGTGAATATAAGTTATTATCGTAAAACCACTCGTATAATTTATACTACTTTCTTTCAGTCACACCGACAACGAAGTCTTTAGAGACAAAGAGACAGTCAAAGTCTCTGTACGGTCTCGCCTCAATGACAGAAGTTCAAGAACTACGGTAAATACAAGCTTTTGTGATTGTAATTTTACACAACAGCTAAAAGAAGTGACATGGTCAAATAGTTGATGTTGACATCAGTATCTGTCATTGACCTGACACAATTACTAAGAAAACGTTTTTTTTGACAGGATGAAAGACTGTAAACTCACAGAAGACAGGTTTGGCCTCGTATGTGAGACAATCTAGGACAAATGTGACAAGTTGACATACCTCAGGAAAGTAAACTGAACACCGAACTACCAAGGTGATGTGACTTATCAGAGACTATCAGCTGCCTGAGTTATAGAAAGATGTTTTTTGTCTATCTTCAATTCAAGGACAGGAAGTTGGTCATCACTAAGCATTTACCTCTCTATGTGCTTACAAAAAATATTTTACTTATAGTAAAAGGGACATCAGAAATAATCTGATGCACTCATCTGAATTCAAATAACCGCAATTGTGGGTTAAAATCTCTGATGACAGACTGATGTCATCACTAGGTATTTACCTCTCATATAAGATGCTTACAAAAACATGTTTTACTTTTAGAGTAAAAGAAGACGTGAGACATGAGAATGCAGGAATCTGACTTCAAATAACCAGTTGTAGATTCACATCTCCAGTGTCATTGTAAAGGACAGGAAGTTGGACATCAGTGATGTCATTCCCAGTTATTTACCTCTCAAATAACCTGCTAACAAAAACATGTTTTACTTAGTTGTAGAGTAAAAGGGTTACACGAAATAATCTGATGTAGTCATCTAAATAAATGTAGTTGTGGGTTAACGTCTGTGATGTCATCATGAAGAAGAAGAAGCATGGTGTTAGTGGTGCCATTACTCAGGTACATAGCAGTGGAATCTTGTGTCATCAGGCTGTGATACAGCTGGTAAAGTCACGAGTCTACAAATACCTCATGAACACTTGATGTCATGCATTTACTCACCCAATACAAAGTCCACCCATATGTATGACATTCTGTGAAAGTCTTCACAATATGGTTAATAATGGGCATAAGATGTAAATAAAGGAATGTGTTATGGATCAGTTAAGGCAGATGTTCATCTGTCAAACATTTGTTGTCACGTATTTTATGTGCGCAATAAAAGTGTAGATCAGAGATGATCTAAAGCACCAAACTATCAGGGCTATGCACCTGATAACACAATACCAGCGGCCGCAGTTGTGGGGAGACGTCTTTTGTCTCATCTTCTAGGACAGGAAGTTGGATGTCAGTGACGTCATCACATCATCATTATTGTCAGTCACAAAAGCTGGAAATATTACAGCATGTTGATTACACTCAACTGATAATGAGAATGTGACGTGTGTTTAGGCTACACAACAACCCCGACCTCCACGGCCCAGCGATGTCTGCATTGAGCAACTCACTCGTCAGGTTGCAACAGCTAGACATATTAATGTACGTCGATTACACTCAACTGATAATGACGGTTAAACAAGCCACTATAAAAGTTCAAGGCCGATTTCACTGTTAGGATTCATTAGTGGCCAAGTTCACTGGAAGGTTTCATTAGTGCCCAATCAGCGCTGTGAATGTAACGACTAAAGGCAGAACTCACTGGGAGGTTTCTTTACACAGGCAATGTGTTCAGATTTTGTTTTATTTTAACTGAATAATTTTTTCTCCATTTTAAGGCACATGTGTGTAACTTTATGTTTTTATTTGTCAGTTGTCAATATCAATAATGACACAAGGCCAGCTAGACGAGGCATAAGGCTAGCTACATGAGGCCATGTCTGAGAGAGCCAGTCAGCAGTGACACAGACTGTCTCCACCATCACAGGTAAATATTATCTGCTTCTCTCAATTCAGTCCTACCTCCAATGACAGTTTGTATACAAGTTGTTATTGACCATTGAGACGGAAAGCAATCCACTCTGACCATGCGTACTACCAACGCATCGTGAATGATCTCCAGGCCAACCTGTCCCGTCTACAGGGCTCCCTCTAGTGACCAGGCACAGGTGGTGCGGTAAAGACAAGGTACAAGGGTGGCTACAGTTAGTTTAATTTTGTTGTGCTCAGTTACATTACTTGCTGTGCCCCACGTGCTAGTGAAATATACTTGCATGTGTTATGATAATGTGGTGTGCTGCTGCTATTGAAAGGACATGGCTGACGTCATAGACTTATTGACACCTTAGTTTACAGAATGGTTGTATTTTTCAGTTGTTCTTTGTCTCGCTGCGCAGTTTGCCCCAGATGTCGACGAGGAGACGCTGAAAGATGAATTTGAGGACCTCCAAGTGATGGAGGATGACATGATCAGCCTCGAGGTGGATGGCCAGCCTCGCCGTCTCGATGCCGTCTGGGGCAATGTGATCGCCCTGAAGACGCCACTGGGCGTGCTTCGGTTTCCCTTCTTGGGACGTGTGATGGCAGCGGTGTTCAGCTTGCCTCACAGCAACGCTGACTGTGAGAGGGCGTTCTCGATGGTGCGCAGGGTGCACACAGAATGCCGGAAATCCCTGAACGTGGACACCATCACAGCATTCTTGCAGTGCAAGATGAACTTCGACGCAACTTGTTGCAATTTAGAAGTGACACCAGCAATGCTGCGCGAAGCAAAGCAAGCTACCGTCGCTTACAACAAGGAGCATGTGTGAAATAGAAATAAACGATCTGTGTCAGAATGAGTTGTATTTCGTTATTATTGTCTATGTTATGGCAATGCCTATAATGCCCTATATACGAAAATAAATATATTTATGTTTGCATTGAAAATTTGTAAGGATTTTTTGCAGATCTTACAGATTTTTTCTCATGATCTTATAGATATGAGTTGTCCCAGGTTGACACATCTGGTGTTATCAAGTACACAGTTATGGTTATGTCAACAACCTGGATCAGTATCACCTTGATGACATGGATGTCAGCCATCTCACGAAAATGCTTCCTTCAGCGACGTCGTTTTTTAATTTAACTGGTACTAATGAATACATTTCAACCTGCCAGTTATTACGTGACACAAGAAGGCAAGTTAATCAGTAAAACAAGGACAACACATGGCTGAACATTCTCATCGGAACAAATCCAATGTATAAAGGTGGACATATGACAGACAAAAGTAGTTTTGTTGTGAAAATCCAGTATATACGAAAATTTGATATGGCTCTTCCCAGTACAATATGTTGTATAAATGTATCGCATGTTGTAGACAATTCATGTAACATTGTTTATTTTGCAGCCTGTACAACTGTCATCTCGTGGCCAGTAAAGAACTGGCCGATCTGTCGTTTACCGGGGCTCACAGAGCTAAGGTGTAAGTTGTCATAAGGAACATGTACGGTTGGTATTTAATGTGTTTCATTAATCTACATCTTCGTAAATGTAACACATTTTATACAGATATATCTACACATCTTCCTTTCAATGTGAATTATATGTAAGCATGCACATCGCATTAATTAACAAACAATTAGAATATGTTGTATAAATGTATCACGTTCGTGTAGATGATTAATCTAACAGTTTCTTTATTTTGCAGCCTGTACAACTGTCATCTCGTTGCCAGTAAAGAACTGGCCGATCTGTTGGAAGCTGCAGGTCGTTTGTCGGAGCTCACAGAACTAAGGTAGAACAAGAAGGACAAGTACGGTTGGTATTTAATGTGTGTTTTATTAATATATATGTGTAAATCATCAACTAGGTGCATATGGAATCGGTCTGTGGAGAAACTCGTTTTGCTACACTCACATCCTGAGCAGTGGTGATTTGACCATGTTTGTTGCTGACAGAGTTGGGGCTGACAGACCAGACCAAACCATCACCGAGCTCAACTGTGTCAAGAAGAGAATGGGCAGAGCACTAAAGAAGGCTGCCAAGTCAGCGAAGTTAGGTGGACGTGGTGTCAGTCGTCTAACCAGTGAAAGCTGCGAAGTTACACATGTACTATGGCCGTGCACTTCAAGGCAATATGGGGAATGTGGATGCAACGAAGGCGGCAGTTTGAGCAACACTCTTCTACTCCACGTCCACCGATGATGACCCACACCACCTGAGATACCCACATGGACTGGACAGTTGGTGTAGGGTGTGCGACATTTCTGGGCCATCAGCCACCACATATCTTCCACCTGGAGATCAACATGTCCAGGAGTAAGGTCTGCGACATCTCTTGGCTGTCAGCGACCCTGTGTCATTCAACAAGTCTGTTGTTCAGGGACTCTAGATGGCATTGCATAAGGCCAGTAATATTGGCACACTGCTTGACCCTGACATGGCACAGGAGCTCATCCTAAAATACCAGCAGATGACAGATGACAATTACCACAGTGTTTGAGAACAGAATTATGACAGGTGTACATCCAGAAGACTGTGGGACACCAAGAAGTAGTGACTGTGATAGTCGGCTGACTCTGTTCAAGGGCAGAGTCACTGCTACTGAGAGGATACAATGCTTGGGCATTGGGTCTTGTTCAATAGTCTAGTCACATGCACTGAATTTTGTGTATAACTGTTGTATCCAGTTATGTTCAGTTATATTATTTTGCTGTGCCTCGTGTGCTACTGAAATATACTCGCGTGTGTTATCAAGTAGTCATAGAAAAGAGGATGAGAGAATGCACAGACATACATGAAAGTCAGTTTGGGTTTATGACAGGCAGGAGTACCACATATGCGCTTTTCATTCTCAAACAAACAATAGAGAAACACAGGGAGGGACATAAGGACATCAGAGTAGTATTCATAGACCTAGAGAAAGCATATGATCGGGTACCAAGATATGGAGATGTGCGAGAGAAAGGAATGTACTGGAAAAGTACATCAGACTAATACAGTATATGTACCGGGGGTGTGAGACAAAAGTGCGCAGTGTGGCTGGTGAAAGCAGCAACTTTGGCGTAGAGGTTGGGTTGCACCAAGGATCTGCATTGAGTCCATACCTGTTCCTCATATTGATGGACGTCTTGACGGAGAGGGTGAGAAAAGATGCACCAGAATCAATGATGTTCGTAGATGACATTGTGCTGTGTGGAGGTAAGGAGGTAGACATGACAGGGTACCTGGAGATGTGGAGGAATGCACTGGAAGAGAGAGGAATGAGGGTTAGTCGACCACATTCATGGACTTCAGGTTCGAACGGAATGATGAGATAGACAGACCAACTGTAAAGATACACACGTGTCATGACTCTATCTAGAACGAGCCAGAGACGTTTGTTACACATGTGAACATCAAGTTGCTTTTTTACATAAAAAAACTATTGATAGCACGAACATTACGTAATCATATAATCTGCCTTTGGTCATCTACAAAAATGGTACTGTCATCTGTCACATGACATGGTGATATGATTCTTGTAACCATTGCCAATATTTGGACATCTGAACCAATACAACCAGTCAAAGACCACAAAGTTCTGTCATTTAAGAAACACACCATGATCCACATGTGATAAATACTACGTTTTAAACCACAAAAGGTACTGTCATCCGTCACATCACACTTGTCGTCAGATGTTGTCACATATTTTACTTTTGAGGTGAACGTGTAGATCAAAGACGATCTAAAGCATCAAACTCTTAAACCGATGTGACTATATGAATAACACAAGTTGTAGGACGTCTTTTGTGTCATTTCACAAAAACACATTTTACTTGTAGATTAAAAAAAAAAAAAAGGTGCGCAATCATCTTATGCACTCATCTGACTTCAAATAACCAGTTGTAGATTCACATCTCCAGTGTCATCATAAAGGCTGGGAAGTTGGACACTAAAATGACCTGAGGCATTGTGCAGAAACAAGTCAAACAATGACAGTTGTGGGTTGACATCTTTGGTGACATCATAAAGACAGGGATGTTGGGCCTCAGTGGAGAACAAGGACTTAATGTCATCACCAGTGTCCAGGCTGACTTGATATATGCCAATTACATCGTCAATCAGACATGTTGTAGACAGTGACACAATTAATAAGAAACTGATTCTTGTCGACCGGATGTGGAAATGTCAAGTCATGAACGATGGGTTCGGTGTCACGTGTAAGACAGTCCGGGAAAAGTGTCACAACTTGGCAATACTTGTGTCACTAAACACTAAAGTTTTATTAAATAATTTATACTTGTTTGTAGCTTTCCTCTATGTTATGTAATCGAGTAAAGATTACCCTCATATAATCTGCCCTTGGTCATCAACAAGAAATGGTACTGTCATCTGTCACATTACACGTGTTGTCCCCATGAAGGACAAGTTTGGTGATATGTTTCTTGTAACCGATGCCAGTATTTGGACATCTGAACCAATACAACCAGTCAAAGACCACAAATTTCTGTCATTTAAGAAACACACCATGACCCACATGTAATAAATACTAGGTTCTAAACCACAAAAGGTACTGTCATCCGTCATATCACACCTGTCGTCAGCTGAAGGACAAGTTTGGTGATATGATTCTTGTAACCGATGCCAATATCTGGACATCCGAACCAATACAAGGAGTCAAAGACCACTAAGTTCTGCCTTTTTAAGAAACCCACCATGATCCACATGTAATAGATACTAGGTTATAAACCACAAAAGGTGAATCGCTTAACTTTGTAGTGCAGTTAATACAAAAGTATCGTGTTTAGGCTTCTCAACAACCTTAACATCCACGGTTTATAGATGATGGCTGCCTTGAGCGATTCACTCAAGCTGCAACTGTTGGAACTATTACAGTATGTTGATTACAATGTCTTATGATAAAACAAGTCGCTGTAAAACACCCCAGGCTTAAGAATCTCAGTCATGATATTACTGTCTTTACCCTACATTGAACAAAGAGGTTGTTCTATTACTTCAGGTAAATGATTAAGTTTGAACACTGTTATATGTGGATGGGATGCAAGGACAACACACAAGTGTACATCTTTGTTTAGTTTTGTTCAAGGACATAAGTAAGTTGGACACCAGTGATGTCATCACCAGGCATTTACCTCACAAATAAGCTGCTTACAAAAAGACATTTTACTCGCAGCGTAAAATAGACATTAGAAATAATCTATTCCATTCATCTGAATTCAAGTAACCACACCTGTGGGCTCACATCTCTGATGTTATTCTAAAGGATGGGAAATTAGACATTTGAAGACACTCGTTTGTGTGAGTTGTATTAATTCGTGAATATAAGTTATTATCGTAAAACCACTCGTATAATTTATACTACTTTCTTTCAGTCACACCGACAACGAAGTCTTTAGAGACAAAGAGACAGTCAAAGTCTCTGTACGGTCTCGCCTCAATGACAGAAGTTCAAGAACTACGGTAAATACAAGCTTTTGTGATTGTAATTTTACACAACAGCTAAAAGAAGTGACATGGTCAAATAGTTGATGTTGACATCAGTATCTGTCATTGACCTGACACAATTACTAAGAAAACGTTTTTTTTGACAGGATGAAAGACTGTAAACTCACAGAAGACAGGTTTGGCCTCGTATGTGAGACAATCTAGGACAAATGTCACAAGTTGACATACCTCAGGAAAGTAAACTGAACACCGAACTACCAAGGTGATGTGACTTATCAGAGACTATCAGCTGCCTGAGTTATAGAAAGATGTTTTTTGTCTATCTTCAATTCAAGGACAGGAAGTTGGTCATCACTAAGCATTTACCTCTCTACGTGCTTACAAAAAATATTTTACTCATAGTAAAAGGGACATCAGAAATAATCTGATGCACTCATCTGAATTCAAATAACCGCAATTGTGGGTTAAAATCTCTGATGACAGACTGATGTCATCACTAGGTATTTACCTCTCATATAAGATGCTTACAAAAACATGTTTTACTTTTAGAGTAAAAGAAGACGTGAGACATGAGAATGCAGGAATCTGACTTCAAATAACCAGTTGTAGATTCACATCTCCAGTGTCATTGTAAAGGACAGGAAGTTGGACATCAGTGATGTCATTCCCAGTTATTTACCTCTCAAATAACCTGCTTACAAAAACATGTTTTACTTAGTTGTAGAGTAAAAGGGTTACACGAAATAATCTGATGTAGTCATCTAAATAAATGTAGTTGTGGGTTAACGTCTGTGATGTCATCATGAAGAAGAAGAAGCATGGTGTTAGTGGTGCCATTACTCATGTACATAGCAGTGGAATCTTGTGTCATCAGGCTGTGATACAGCTGGTAAAGTCACGAGTCTACAAATACCTCATGAACACTTGATGTCATGCATTTACTCACCCAATACAAAGTCCACCCATATGTATGACATTCTGTAAAAGGCTTCACAATATGGTTAATAATGGGCATAAGATGTAGATAAAGGAATGTGTTATGGACCAGTTAAGGCAGATGTTCATCTGTTAAACATTTGTTGTCACATAATTTACGTGCGCAGTAAAAGTGTAGATCAGAGATGATCTGAAGCACCAAACTATCAGGGCTATGCACCTGATAACTCAATACCAGCGGCCGCAGTTGTGGGGAGACGTCTTTTGTCTCATCTTCAAGGACAGGAAGTTGGATGTCAGTGACGTCATCACATCATCATTATTGTCAGTCACAAAAGCTGGAAATATTACAGCATGTTGATTACACTCAACTGATAATGAGAATGTGACGTGTGTTTAGGCTCCACAACAACCCCGACCTCCACGGCCCAGCGATGTCTGCATTGAGCAACTCACTCGTCAGGTTGCAACAGCTAGACATATTAATGTACGTCGATTACACTCAACTGATAATGACGGTTAAACAAGCCACTATAAAAGTTCAAGGCCGATTTCACTGTTAGGATTCATTAGTGGCCAAGTTCACTGGAAGGTTTCATTAGTGCCCAATCAGCGCTGTGAATGTAACGACTAAAGGCAGAACTCACTGGGAGGTTTCTTTACACAGGCAATGTGTTAAGATTTTGTTTTATTTTAACTGAATAATTTTTTCTCCATTTTAAGGCACATGTGTGTAACTTTATGTTTTTATTTGTCAGTTGTCAATATCAATAATGACACAAGGCCAGCTAGACGAGGCATAAGGCTAGCTACATGAGGCCATGTCTGAGAGAGCCAGTCAGCAGTGACACAGACTGTCTCCACCATCACAGGTAAATATTATCTGCTTCTCTCAATTCAGTCCTACCTCCAATGACAGTTTGTATACAAGTTGTTATTGACCATTGAGACGGAAAGCAATCCACTCTGACCATGCGTACTACCAACGCATCGTGAATGATCTCCAGGCCAACCTGTCCCGTCTACAGGGCTCCCTCTAGTGACCAGGCACAGGTGGTGCGGTAAAGACAAGGTACAAGGGTGGCTACAGTTAGTTTAATTTTGTTGTGCTCAGTTACATTACTTGCTGTGCCCCACGTGCTAGTGAAATATACTTGCATGTGTTATGATAATGTGGTGTGCTGCTGCTATTGAAAGGACATGGCTGACGTCATAGACTTATTGACACCTTAGTTTACAGAATGGTTGTATTTTTCAGTTGTTCTTTGTCTCGCTGCGCAGTTTGCCCCAGATGTCGACGAGGAGACGCTGAAAGATGAATTTGAGGACCTCCAAGTGATGGAGGATGACATGATCAGCCTCGAGGTGGATGGCCAGCCTCGCCGTCTCGATGCCGTCTGGGGCAATGTGATCGCCCTGAAGACGCCACTGGGCGTGCTTCGGTTTCCCTTCTTGGGACGTGTGATGGCAGCGGTGTTCAGCTTGCCTCACAGCAACGCTGACTGTGAGAGGGCGTTCTCGATGGTGCGCAGGGTGCACACAGAATGCCGGAAATCCCTGAACGTGGACACCATCACAGCATTCTTGCAGTGCAAGATGAACTTCGACGCAACTTGTTGCAATTTAGAAGTGACACCAGCAATGCTGCGCGAAGCAAAGCAAGCTACCGTCGCTTACAACAAGGAGCATGTGTGAAATAGAAATAAACGATCTGTGTCAGAATGAGTTGTATTTCGTTATTATTGTCTATGTTATGGCAATGCCTATAATGCCCTATATACGAAAATAAATATATTTATGTTTGCATTGAAAATTTGTAAGGATTTTTTGCAGATCTTACAGATTTTTTCTCATGATCTTATAGATATGAGTTGTCCCAGGTTGACACATCTGGTGTTATCAAGTACACAGTTATGGTTATGTCAACAACCTGGATCAGTATCACCTTGATGACATGGATGTCAGCCATCTCACGAAAATGCTTCCTTCAGCGACGTCGTTTTTTAATTTAACTGGTACTAATGAATACATTTCAACCTGCCAGTTATTACGTGACACAAGAAGGCAAGTTAATCAGTAAAACAAGGACAACACATGGCTGAACATTCTCATCGGAACAAATCCAATGTATAAAGGTGGACATATGACAGACAAAAGTAGTTTTGTTGTGAAAATCCAGTATATACGAAAATTTGATATGGCTCTTCCCAGTACAATATGTTGTATAAATGTATCGCATGTTGTAGACAATTCATGTAACATTGTTTATTTTGCAGCCTGTACAACTGTCATCTCGTGGCCAGTAAAGAACTGGCCGATCTGTCGTTTACCGGGGCTCACAGAGCTAAGGTGTAAGTTGTCATAAGGAACATGTACGGTTGGTATTTAATGTGTTTCATTAATCTACATCTTCGTAAATGTAACACATTTTATACAGATATATCTACACATCTTCCTTTCAATGTGAATTATATGTAAGCATGCACATCGCATTAATTAACAAACAATTAGAATATGTTGTATAAATGTATCACGTTCGTGTAGATGATTAATCTAACAGTTTCTTTATTTTGCAGCCTGTACAACTGTCATCTCGTTGCCAGTAAAGAACTGGCCGATCTGTTGGAAGCTGCAGGTCGTTTGTCGGAGCTCACAGAACTAAGGTAGAACAAGAAGGACAAGTACGGTTGGTATTTAATGTGTGTTTTATTAATATATATGTGTAAATCATCAACTAGGTGCATGTGGAATCGGTCTGTGGAGAAACTCGTTTTGCTACACTCACATCCTGAGCAGTGGTGATTTGACCATGTTTGTTGCTGACAGAGTTGGGGCTGACAGACCAGACCAAACCATCACCGAGCTCAACTGTGTCAAGAAGAGAATGGGCAGAGCACTAAAGAAGGCTGCCAAGTCAGCGAAGTTAGGTGGACGTGGTGTCAGTCGTCTAACCAGTGAAAGCTGCGAAGTTACACATGTACTATGGCCGTGCACTTCAAGGCAATATGGGGAATGTGGATGCAACGAAGGCGGCAGTTTGAGCAACACTCTTCTACTCCACGTCCACCGATGATGACCCACACCACCTGAGATACCCACATGGACTGGACAGTTGGTGTAGGGTGTGCGACATTTCTGGGCCATCAGCCACCACATATCTTCCACCTGGAGATCAACATGTCCAGGAGTAAGGTCTGCGACATCTCTTGGCTGTCAGCGACCCTGTGTCATTCAACAAGTCTGTTGTTCAGGGACTCTAGATGGCATTGCATAAGGCCAGTAATATTGGCACACTGCTTGACCCTGACATGGCACAGGAGCTCATCCTAAAATACCAGCAGATGACAGATGACAATTACCACAGTGTTTGAGAACAGAATTATGACAGGTGTACATCCAGAAGACTGTGGGACACCAAGAAGTAGTGACTGTGATAGTCGGCTGACTCTGTTCAAGGGCAGAGTCACTGCTACTGAGAGGATACAATGCTTGGGCATTGGGTCTTGTTCAATAGTCTAGTCACATGCACTGAATTTTGTGTATAACTGTTGTATCCAGTTATGTTCAGTTATATTATTTTGCTGTGCCTCGTGTGCTACTGAAATATACTCGCGTGTGTTATCAAGTAGTCATAGAAAAGAGGATGAGAGAATGCACAGACATACATGAAAGTCAGTTTGGGTTTATGACAGGCAGGAGTACCACATATGCACTTTTCATTCTCAAACAAACAATAGAGAAACACAGGGAGGGACATAAGGACATCAGAGTAGTATTCATAGACCTAGAGAAAGCATATGATCGGGTACCAAGATATGGAGATGTGCGAGAGAAAGGAATGTACTGGAAAAGTACATCAGACTAATACAGTATATGTACCGGGGGTGTGAGACAAAAGTGTGCAGTGTGGCTGGTGAAAGCAGCAACTTTGGCGTAGAGGTTGGGTTGCACCAAGGATCTGCATTGAGTCCATACCTGTTCCTCATATTGATGGACGTCTTGACGGAGAGGGTGAGAAAAGATGCACCAGAATCAATGATGTTCGTAGATGACATTGTGCTGTGTGGAGGTAAGGAGGTAGACATGACAGGGTACCTGGAGATGTGGAGGAATGCACTGGAAGAGAGAGGAATGAGGGTTAGTCGACCACATTCATGGACTTCAGGTTCGAACGGAATGATGAGATAGACAGACCAACTGTAAAGATACACACGTGTCATGACTCTATCTAGAACGAGCCAGAGACGTTTGTTACACATGTGAACATCAAGTTGCTTTTTTACATAAAAAAACTATTGATAGCACGAACATTACGTAATCATATAATCTGCCTTTGGTCATCTACAAAAATGGTACTGTCATCTGTCACATGACATGGTGATATGATTCTTGTAACCATTGCCAATATTTGGACATCTGAACCAATACAACCAGTCAAAGACCACAAAGTTCTGTCATTTAAGAAACACACCATGATCCACATGTGATAAATACTACGTTTTAAACCACAAAAGGTACTGTCATCCGTCACATCACACTTGTCGTCAGATGTTGTCACATATTTTACTTTTGAGGTGAACGTGTAGATCAAAGACGATCTAAAGCATCAAACTCTTAAACCGATGTGACTATATGAATAACACAAGTTGTAGGACGTCTTTTGTGTCATTTCACAAAAACACATTTTACTTGTAGATTAAAAAAAAAAAAAAGGTGCGCAATCATCTTATGCACTCATCTGACTTCAAATAACCAGTTGTAGATTCACATCTCCAGTGTCATCATAAAGGCTGGGAAGTTGGACACTAAAATGACCTGAGGCATTGTGCAGAAACAAGTCAAACAATGACAGTTGTGGGTTGACATCTTTGGTGACATCATAAAGACAGGGATGTTGGGCCTCAGTGGAGAACAAGGACTTAATGTCATCACCAGTGTCCAGGCTGACTTGATATATGCCAATTACATCGTCAATCAGACATGTTGTAGACAGTGACACAATTAATAAGAAACTGATTCTTGTCGACCGGATGTGGAAATGTCAAGTCATGAACGATGGGTTCGGTGTCACGTGTAAGACAGTCCGGGAAAAGTGTCACAACTTGGCAATACTTGTGTCACTAAACACTAAAGTTTTATTAAATAATTTATACTTGTTTGTAGCTTTCCTCTATGTTATGTAATCGAGTAAAGATTACCCTCATATAATCTGCCCTTGGTCATCAACAAGAAATGGTACTGTCATCTGTCACATTACACGTGTTGTCCCCATGAAGGACAAGTTTGGTGATATGTTTCTTGTAACCGATGCCAGTATTTGGACATCTGAACCAATACAACCAGTCAAAGACCACAAATTTCTGTCATTTAAGAAACACACCATGACCCACATGTAATAAATACTAGGTTCTAAACCACAAAAGGTACTGTCATCCGTCATATCACACCTGTCGTCAGCTGAAGGACAAGTTTGGTGATATGATTCTTGTAACCGATGCCAATATCTGGACATCCGAACCAATACAAGGAGTCAAAGACCACTAAGTTCTGCCTTTTTAAGAAACCCACCATGATCCACATGTAATAGATACTAGGTTATAAACCACAAAAGGTGAATCGCTTAACTTTGTAGTGCAGTTAATACAAAAGTATCGTGTTTAGGCTTCTCAACAACCTTAACATCCACGGTTTATAGATGATGGCTGCCTTGAGCGATTCACTCAAGCTGCAACTGTTGGAACTATTACAGTATGTTGATTACAATGTCTTATGATAAAACAAGTCGCTGTAAAACACCCCAGGCTTAAGAATCTCAGTCATGATATTACTGTCTTTACCCTACATTGAACAAAGAGGTTGTTCTATTACTTCAGGTAAATGATTAAGTTTGAACACTGTTATATGTGGATGGGATGCAAGGACAACACACAAGTGTACATCTTTGTTTAGTTTTGTTCAAGGACATAAGTAAGTTGGACACCAGTGATGTCATCACCAGGCATTTACCTCACAAATAAGCTGCTTACAAAAAGACATTTTACTCGCAGCGTAAAATAGACATTAGAAATAATCTATTCCATTCATCTGAATTCAAGTAACCACACCTGTGGGCTCACATCTCTGATGTTATTCTAAAGGATGGGAAATTAGACATTTGAAGACACTCGTTTGTGTGAGTTGTATTAATTCGTGAATATAAGTTATTATCGTAAAACCACTCGTATAATTTATACTACTTTCTTTCAGTCACACCGACAACGAAGTCTTTAGAGACAAAGAGACAGTCAAAGTCTCTGTACGGTCTCGCCTCAATGACAGAAGTTCAAGAACTACGGTAAATACAAGCTTTTGTGATTGTAATTTTACGCAACAGCTAAAAGAAGTGACATGGTCAAATAGTTGATGTTGACATCAGTATCTGTCATTGACCTGACACAATTACTAAGAAAACGTTTTTTTTGACAGGATGAAAGACTGTAAACTCACAGAAGACAGGTTTGGCCTCGTATGTGAGACAATCTAGGACAAATGTCACAAGTTGACATACCTCAGGAAAGTAAACTGAACACCGAACTACCAAGGTGATGTGACTTATCAGAGACTATCAGCTGCCTGAGTTATAGAAAGATGTTTTTTGTCTATCTTCAATTCAAGGACAGGAAGTTGGTCATCACTAAGCATTTACCTCTCTACGTGCTTACAAAAAATATTTTACTCATAGTAAAAGGGACATCAGAAATAATCTGATGCACTCATCTCAATTCAAATAACCGCAATTGTGGGTTAAAATCTCTGATGACAGACTGATGTCATCACTAGGTATTTACCTCTCATATAAGATGCTTACAAAAACATGTTTTACTTTTAGAGTAAAAGAAGACGTGAGACATGAGAATGCAGGAATCTGACTTCAAATAACCAGTTGTAGATTCACATCTCCAGTGTCATTGTAAAGGACAGGAAGTTGGACATCAGTGATGTCATTCCCAGTTATTTACCTCTCAAATAACCTGCTAACAAAAACATGTTTTACTTAGTTGTAGAGTGAAAGGGTTACACGAAATAATCTGATGTAGTCATCTAAATAAATGTAGTTGTGGGTTAACGTCTGTGATGTCATCATGAAGAAGAAGAAGCATGGTGTTAGTGGTGCCATTACTCAGGTACATAGCAGTGGAATCTTGTGTCATCAGGCTGTGATACAGCTGGTAAAGTCACGAGTCTACAAATACCTCATGAACACTTGATGTCATGCATTTACTCACCCAATACAAAGTCCACCCATATGTATGACATTCTGTGAAAGTCTTCACAATATGGTTAATAATGGGCATAAGATGTAGATAAAGGAATGTGTTATGGACCAGTTAAGGCAGATGTTCATCTGTCAAACATTTGTTGTCACGTATTTTATGTGCGCAATAAAAGTGTAGATCAGAGATGATCTAAAGCACCAAACTATCAGGGCTATGCACCTGATAACACAATACCAGCGGCCGCAGTTGTGGGGAGACGTCTTTTGTCTCATCTTCTAGGACAGGAAGTTGGATGTCAGTGACGTCATCACATCATCATTATTGTCAGTCACAAAAGCTGGAAATATTACAGCATGTTGATTACACTCAACTGATAATGAGAATGTGACGTGTGTTTAGGCTCCACAACAACCCCGACCTCCACAGCCCAGCGATGTCTGCATTGAGCAACTCACTCGTCAGGTTGCAACAGCTAGACATATTAATGTACGTCGATTACACTCAACTGATAATGACGGTTAAACAAGCCACTATAAAAGTTCAAGGCCGATTTCACTGTTAGGATTCATTAGTGGCCAAGTTCACTGGAAGGTTTCATTAGTGCCCAATCAGCGCTGTGAATGTAACGACTAAAGGCAGAACTCACTGGGAGGTTTCTTTACACAGGCAATGTGTTCAGATTTTGTTTTATTTTAACTGAATAATTTTTTCTCCATTTTAAGGCACATGTGTGTAACTTTATGTTTTTATTTGTCAGTTGTCAATATCAATAATGACACAAGGCCAGCTAGACGAGGCATAAGGCTAGCTACGTGAGGCCAAGTCTGACAGAGACAGTCAACAGTGACACAGACTGTCTCCACCATCACAGGTAAATATTATCTGCTTCTCTCAATTCAGTCCTACCTCCAATGACAGTTTGTATACAAGTTGTTATTGACCATTGAGATGGAAAGCAATCCACTCTGACCATGCGTACTACCAACGCATCGTGAATGATCTCCAGGCCAACCTGTCCCGTCTACAGGGCTCCCTCTAGTGACCAGGCACAGGTGGTGCGGTAAAGACAAGGTACAAGGGTGGCTACAGTTAGTTTAATTTTGTTGTGCTCAGTTACATTACTTGCTGTGCCCCACGTGCTAGTGAAATATACTCGCATGTGTTATGATAATGTGGTGTGCTGCTGCTATTGAAAGGACATGGCTGAAGTCATAGACTTATTGACACCTTAGTTTACAGAATGGTTGTATTTTTCAGTTGTTCTTTGTCTCGCTGCGCAGTTTGCCCCAGATGTCGACGAGGAGACGCTGAAAGATGAATTTGAGGACCTCCAAGTGATGGAGGATGACATGATCAGCCTCGAGGTGGATGGCCAGCCTCGCCGTCTCGACGCCGTCTGGGGCAACGTGATCGCCCTGAAGACGCCACTGGGCGTGCTTCGGTTTCCCTTCTTGGGACGTGTGATGGCAGCGGTGCTCAGCTTGCCTCACAGCAACGCTGACTGTGACAGGGCATTCTCGATGGTGCGCAGGGTGGACACAGAATGCCGGAAATCCCTGAACGCGGACACCATCACAGCAATCTTGCAGTGCAAGATGAACTTCGACGCAACCTGTTGCAATTTAGAAGCAACGCCAGCAATGCTGCGTGAAGCAAAGCAAGCTACCGTCGCTTACAACAAGGAGCATGTGTGAAATAAATGATCTGTGTCAGAACGAGTTGTATTTCGTTATTATTGTCTATGGATGTGTTATGGCAGTGCCTATAATGCCCTATATACGAAAATAAATATGTTTATGTTTGCATTGAAAATTTGTAAGGATTTTTTGCAGATCTTATGGATTTTTTATCATGATCTTATAGATATGAGTTGTCCCAGGTTGACACCTCTGGTGTTATCAAGTACACAGTTATGGTTATGTCAACAACCTGGATCAGTATCACCTTGATGACATGGATGTCAGCCATCTCACAAAAATGCTTCCTTCAGCGACGTCGTTTCTTAATTTAACTGGTACTAATGAATACATTTCAACCTGCCAGTTATTACGTGACACAAGAAGGCAAGTTAATCAGTAAAACAAGGACAACACATGGCTGAACATTCTCATCGGAACAAATCCAATGTATAAAGGTGGACAAATGACAGACAAAAGTAGTTTTGTTGTGAAAATCCAGTATATACGAAAATTTGATATGGCTCTTCCCAGTACAATATGTTGTATAAATGTATCGCATGTTGTAGACAATTCATGTAACATTGTTTATTTTGCAGCCTGTACAACTGTCATCTCGTGGCCAGTAAAGAACTGGCCGATCTGTCGTTTACCGGGGCTCACAGAGCTAAGGTGTAAGTTGTCATAAGGAACATGTACGGTTGGTATTTAATGTATTTCAATAATCTACATCTTCGTAAATGTAACACATTTTATACAGATATATCTACACATCTTCCTTTCAATGTGAATTATATGTAAGCATGCACATCGCATTAATTAACAAACAATTAGAATATGTTGTATAAATGTATCACATGTTTGTGTAGATGATTAATCTAACAGTTTCTTTATTTTGCAGCCTGTACAACTGTCATCTCGCTGCCAGTAAAGAACTGGCCGATCTGTTGGAAGCGGCAGGTCGTTTGTCGGAGCTCACAGAACTAAGGTAGAACAAGAAGGACAAGTACGGTTGGTATTTAATGTGTGTTTTATTAATATATATGTGTAAATCATCAACTAGGTGCATGTGGAATCGGTCTGTGGAGAAACTCGTTTTGCTACACTCACATCCTGAGCAATGGTGATTTGACCATGTTTGTTGCTGACAGAGTTGGGGCTGACAGACCAGACCAAACCATCACCGAGCTCAACTGTGTCAAGAAGAGAATGGGCAGAGCACTAAAGAAGGCTGCCAAGTCAGCGAAGTTAGGTGGACGTGGTGTCAGTCGTCTAACCAGTGAAAGCTGCGATGTACTATGGCCGTGCACTTCAAGGCAATGTGGGGAATGTGGATGCAATGAAGGCGACAGTTTGAGCAACACTCTTCTACTCCACGTCCACCGATGATGACCCACACCACCAGTGATACCCACATGGACTGGACAGTTGGTGTAGGGTGTGCGACATTTCTGGGCCATCAGCCACCACATATCTTCCACCTGGAGATCAACATGTCCAGGAGTAAGGTCTGCGACATCTCTTGGCTGTCAGCGACCGTGTGTCATTCAACAAGTCTGTTGTTCAGGGACTCTAGATGGCATTGCATAAGGCCAGTAATATTGGCACACTGCTTGACCCTGATATGGCACAGGAGCTCATCCTAATATACCGGCAGATGACAGATGACAATTACCACAGTGTTTGAGAACAGAATTATGACAGGTGTACATCCAGAAGACTGTGGGACACCAAGAAGTAGTGACTGTGATAGTCGGCTGCCTCTGTTCAAGGGCAGAGTCACTGCTACTGAGAGGATACAATGCTTGGGCATTGGGTCTTGTTCAATAGTCTAGTCACATGCACTGAATTTTGTGTATAACTGTTGTATCCAGTTATGTTCAGTTATATTATTTTGCTGTGCTTCGTGTGCTACTGAAATATACTCGCGTGTGTTATCAAGTAGTCATAGAAAAGAGGATGAGAGAATGCACAGACATACATGAAAGTCAGTTTGGGTTTATGACAGGCAGGAGTACCACAGATGCGCTTTTCATTCTCAAACAAACAATAGAGAAACACAGGGAGGGACAGAAGGACATCAGAGTGGCATTCATAGACCTAGAAAAAGCATATGATCGGGTACCAAGATATTGAGATGTGCGAGAGAAAGGAATGTACTGGAAAAGTACATCAGACTAATACAGTATATGTACCGGGGGTGTGAGACAAAAGTGCGCAGTGTGGCTGGTGAAAGCAGCAACTTTGGCATAGAGGTGGGGTTGCACCAAGGATCTGCATTGAGTCCACACCTGTTCCTCATATTGATGGACGTCTTGACGGAGAAGGTGAGAAAAGATGCACCAGAATCAATGATGTTTGCAGATGACACTGTGCTGTGTGGAGGAAAGGAGGTAGACAGCTTGGACGGCTGTCATCTCCACACCTGCAAACAACTGGCCGATCTGTTGACGACTGCCGGCCATTTGCTCACAGAGCTAAGGTACAAGTTGTCATAAGGGACATGTACAGTTGGTATTTAATGTGACGTTTCTTAAGTCTTGTCAACAAAAACTTTCACGGACCAGCGATGTCCATCATCATTGCCAACATCGCAAAATGGACAAAGTTGATGTTCCTTGAGTATATTACATTACGTTGAACTGATAATGTCTTAAGTCTAATTAACTACAATAAACTTTATTAATCCACGATCTATAAATATATCTTGGAGTATTGTCAAATGGATTATATGGACTGAGACTTTTGTCATGAAAGTGGATGTTGGTACCATGTGACTTGTTGTAATTGTTGACACTAATTTGTTTACTTGCAGTTGTTGGACAGAGAACACCACATAAGAGAGGTGAGCCTGAGAACAGGGCATTGCAGACTCAAGCACCATTTGCAAGCCAAAACGTCACATTCAATACGACATGTGTCCAGTGGCCGATGTGCATCGCCGCCGCTATCATCAGCCACTGGACTCAGGCTCTGTTTGTACGCCAAACTTCACATTCAATACAACGAAATGTGTCCTTGTGGCACGGCTCCAATGCCAGTGGCCAGAGTCCTTTTGCACTGCCCAATACAAAATGATAGGAAGGCAACATGACCTATTGAAACCCCAGTAAAGGAAAAGATGTTTGGCCTTTTGGAGGATCACAACAATGTGCGTTGTCTTTCAACATTTCACATATAATTCTTTCACAAATCACTTTACTCAGGTCATAGCATAGAAACAAATGCTTGGCGAGTTTTGTGAGAATTTGTAATGTATACAATGTTGAACTGATGTCACAGTCATTTAGATGTGATGTTTGTTTAGTTTTATCGGCAACGACCGATGTCCAATGGAATCGATTGACATGACAATAGAAGACCTTTTTCATGAGGACTTTGATGATGAACACTTAGATGTACCGCCACGCATGCCTGACCTAGATGACGATATGTCTGCTGGAGGTAAGGATGGTGGGCGATTAACGCAGGTAAGTGTTGCATCTTGTCTGTTTCACTGCCTGTGGAAAGTTTGACCAAAAACGAGAAATCGCTATGTTCTGGGATTTTTTATTGCATGGTTGGCAATGGAAGCTTTATGTACTGTGAGTTGCTATGATTATGACCGTGTAAAGTCTTGACTTCCACATAATGCATCACGGAAAATAAAATGAGTAAGAACTTTCTTGTTTTCACAGTCAGTGAAAATAGAACATTGACCAGTGAATGACCATTCATGTGACATTTGTGGATAACATTGGTCTATCGCAGTTCATGGTCAGTTCTACAACTACAGCAACTATTTATGGTCAAGTTGCTTAATCCTGTAAGAAAGCCTATGCAGCTTCGATCATATACTTCTGAACTACTTTTTGTTCCTAGAGTATATACGAACATTGAAACTACAGCTGTCTCAGTTGCTTTGCTGAATTATATAATTCCACCATATTTAAATACAGATTATGTATAACCTTGTTTTTCAACCTGAGTCCCCTGGGATAGTTATTTTAGAAAGTGTTGCAAGTACAAGAGGACTGTCAGTTTAAGTGCGAGACTACACCCAACATGGCTTCAAGGTGATGTCGGTCCTAATGTCTACCACAAGAACAAGAGGACTGTCAGAATATGTGCGAGACTACACCCAACATGGCTTGATGGTGATGTTGGTCCAAATGTCTACCACAAGAACAACAGGATGGTCAGAATGTGCGCGAGGCTACACCCAACATGGCTTCATGGTGATGTCGGTCCTAATGTCTACCACAAGAACAAGAGGACGGTCAGAATGTGCGCGAGGCTACGCCCAACATGGCTTCATGGTGATGTCGGTCCTAATGTCTACCACAAGAACAAGAGGACGGTCAGAATGTGTGCGAGGCTACACCCAACATGGCTTCATGGTGATGTCGGTCCTAATGTCTACCACAAGAACAAGAGGACGGTCAGAATGTGTGCGAGGCTACACCCAACATGGCTTCATGGCGATGTTGGTCCAAAAATCTACCACAAGAACAAACCAGAGTACAATGCAACGAGTTCAAATGCACAAGTGAAACATCTGAGCAGCACATGTGATAAGAACAAATCTTAGGTAGTTCCAGTGTGGGTGTCACTAAACCTGTAGCATAATCTCACAAAGTCTTCGGGAACTTCTTTATCATCTCAGGTGTGCAGCCCTGTCAGCGCGTGACTACTGCAGACTGCATTCCCTGGTAGGTATTAGAAATATTACCTATTTAACTTTGGTTGCTTTTTTCACCAAGAAATAATAAGTTTTCGAACAGGAACACCAGAACATCTGATATATTCTTGAACTAGAATGATCAGAGGAGAAGACTGTGCAATTTTTTTTTATCTGGTTACCGGTAACTTACCACAATAACGGATAATTCAAAATTTACCAATGGTCCAATGTCATTTGCGTCGTTGACGTCATCGTAAGAAAACCCATCAAAAATATCGATTTCAGCAGTCGAATCGTTACAATATTCACCGATACTTTCAGTGAGAAGTTGGCGAAAACAGACATTATTGCCTTCCAAAATATGCTTTCTTCCAAGTCTGAACTGTCACTAAAACTGTCTATCAGACATTCCAAAACATCTAATAAACATATTTAACCATCAGCACTGCTGCTGCAAACAGCCACCGCCAAAAACAATGGTCGGCAGAAAAACAAAATAACTTTGGAATTTTCAATAGAACAATATAACAACTTTGACATGAACAGAAACTTGAATTATTCCAGTGGCGTTCAATATGCAATAAATGGTGCCACATAGGGACCAAACGGGAGTTATATTGAATGCAAGCAAGCCTATACCTGAACCCGCTATTGCGGGCAGCCGACCGCAAACGTGACAGTATGATTGCCCGCAATAGAGGGCTAGCGACCCAAAATGGTTAAAAATAAGTGTTGTGGTACAAAGAAAACAGGTGTCACAGACGTATCTTGTGTCATCAGATATCATTAAGTGATACAGAGATAACAGGGCTGTGTCACAGACATACCTTATGTCATCAGATATCATTGAGTGATATCTGAGATAACAGGGCACTGTCACAGACGTACCTTATGTCATCAGATATCATTGAATCGGCGAAAGGTCAAAGGTGGTAAAGGTAAACAAAGTGCTGCTGATCCAAGGCAACAACCACAGGTGGAGTAGACACAGGAACTGAATGTCTGATGGATGAACATTGAATTAATAGTGCAACAAAACCAGACATTAAGCTGACAGCCAGAAGATAGTAAATGCTGACTG
Source organism: Escarpia spicata (assembly GCA_963995525.1). NCBI lineage: Eukaryota > Metazoa > Annelida > Polychaeta > Sabellida > Siboglinidae > Escarpia > Escarpia spicata. The sequence goes on along the minus strand of OZ023207.1, from coordinate 61,036,205 downwards.
TATCAGAGATAATGGCATATCATCCATCTGGAGCGAACCGGTCCAGCGTATATACCTAGCTGCAACTTCCAAAACTATTAAATCAAAAATATGACACATGTATTTTGTTGTTAACAAAAACAGAGAAGTGGCAGTGTCACGTACTCTTGTATGTTGGTGATGAGGATGAAGCTGACCCAAATCTGGTGCGTGAAAAGCACACAGCCCACACAGATCTTGAACTAAACTTTATACTACAGAGTTCCTACCTCCAGAAGTACAGCCAAAGTGACAATGCATCAATCAATATCTACCTGACTAGATGTCAACTCCAGGCCCTGAGATGTATTTTAGCCATGCTAAGTCTGCCGAAAGGGGAACTGGACAATATTCATTGGAACAAGATCTCCAAACTGAACTTCTAGACACAGATGAGAAACTCACATTACAGCAAGCGCTAAACTTTGGATGAAGATGGTATGATGGAAGACAATGGTCAAGACTGAACGAGCGTATAATGACACCCCTGCTACTGCCTTGGTCAAGGTTGAAGTGACACCGCTAGCACTGCCCTGGTCAAGGATGAAGTGACACCTCTACTACTGCCCTGATCAAGGATGAAGTGATACCTCTACTACTGCTCTGATCAAGGAGTGAAGTGACACCCCTAGCACTGCCCTGGTAAAGGGGTTTGAAGTGACACCACTACAGCTGCCCTGGTCAAGGATGAAGGGACACTTCTACTACTGCCCTGGTGAAGTGGTGAAGTGACACCCCTACCACTGCCCTGGTCAAGGGGATGAGGTGGTACCCCTACCACTGCCCTGGTCAAGGATGAAGGGACACTTCTACTACTGCCCTGGTGAAGTGGTGAAATGACACCACTACAGCTGCCCTGGTCAAGGGGATGAGGTGGTACCCCTACCACTGCCCTGGTCAAGGATGAAGGGACACTTCTACTACTGCCCTGGTGAAGTGGTGAAGTGACACCCCTACCACTGCCCTCGTCAAGGATGAAGTGACACCCCTACCACTGCCCTGGTCAAGGGGATGAGGTGACACCTTTACTACTACTACTACCCTGTTCAAGGGGTGAAGTGACACCCCTATCACTGCCCTGGTTAAAGGTGAAGTGACACCCTACCACTGCCCTGATTAAGGAGTGAGGTGATACCCCTAACACCGTCCTGGTTAAGGGTGAAATAAAATGAAGTGATGTTTTATTGTCCTTTGTGTTAACATTTGATGGAAGTACTGGTTACATTTTAATATAGAATAAATCAAATCAGAACGAGTGCAGTGAAGCGTGTAATATGTACACACCTGTCTACCTGCCTACATATAAATTAGTCACACCAGTTCATGAGTTCCTCATCTGGTTAACTAATACCCCCCCCCAAACAACAGTATGCAGCAAGTACAATAGAAAAGCTAACATCTTAATGGAACACTCTAATATGAAACTTGGTACTTTGTCTGAAGTATATAATTATATATAATAAGTCAACTGTAAAAAGCAGTAAAATCGACACCACTGTAAGTAAAATGTCATTTCATGTGCAACTTTCCTGTTGTACATAGAAAGTTAACAAAACAAGACATGCAGACAATTCTTCAGTGAGAACCTCCACAACACAAGCATGATAGAATGACAGAAACTACATAACACCAAGTGACCACAACGAGTTTCTCTCACAAAACAAGCAGGTGTTAGTGGTAGATAAAAAAAGTAAAGAAAGTTCTTATGTAGCGCAATATCCAGTGCTCAGGACTGCTCAAAGTGCTTTACACTTTAGTCCATGGCTGACACGTTCAATCGAACACCAGCTCGTTTTCTAAGGGAAGCATGACTGTGAGAAAATCTTGATTTTCTCACAGGACTGCAGACCAGTCCACCATGTGGCGCCACTGCTCTAAATTACCTGTCAACCCAATCTAAAGGTTCCTCCTATTAAATACCAGTAAACAACCACATCGCAGCATCACGTTGACCTGGATTTGACACTTATGCCTGGCAGTTCACTCGGCCTACCAGATACCTAGCTGTCAAAATCAGTAACCCCACAGCTTGGATGTTGGGAGGGCTGACCTGACTTAGTTTTACAATATTGTACCGACGAGTCTACAAAATTTTAAAATACAAAATGTGGTGTGTTCTGAATAACGGAATAGCACTAGATTCAAGCCCCGGTAGAACACCATAACGATGACGGAGCCACATATGAATAATAGGGTTAGATTCAAGCCCTGGTGATACAGTGGCAGAACACCATAACGATGACGGAGCCACATATGAATAATAGGGTTAGATTCAAGCCCCGGTGATACAGTGGCAGAACACCATAAAGATGACATGGCCACATATGAATAATAGCGCTAGATTCAAGCCCCAGTGATATAGTGGCAGAACAGCATAACGATGACACGGCCACATATGAATAATAGCGCTAGATTCAAGCCCCGGTGATACAGTGGCAGAACACCATAACGATGACACGGCCACATATGAATAATAGCGCTAGATTCAAACCCCGGTGATACAGTGGCAGAACACCATAACGATGACACGGCCACATATGAATAATAGCGCTAAATTCAAGCCCCGGTGATACAGTGGCAGAACACAATAACGATGACACGGCCACATATGAATAATAGCGCTAGATTCAAACCCCGGTGATACAGTGGCAGAACACCATAACGATGACACGGCCACATATGAATAATAGCGCTAGATTCAAACCCCGGTGATACAGTGGCAGAACACAATAACGATGACACGGCCACATATGAATAATAGCGCTAGATTCAAGCCCCGGTGATACAGTGGCAGAACACAATAACGATGACACGGCCACATATGAATAATAGCGCTAGATTCAAACCCCGGTGATACAGTGGCAGAACACCATAATGATGACACGGCCACATATGAATAATAGCGCTAGATTCAAGCCCCAGTGATAGAACACCATAATGATGACACGGCCACATATGAATAATAGCGCTAGATTCAAGCCCCGGTGATACAGTGGCAGAACACCATAACGATAGCACGGCCACATATGAATAATAGCGCTAGATTCAAGCCCTGGTGATACAGTGGCAGAACACCATAATGATGACACGGACACATGAATAATAGCGCTAGATTCAAGCCCCGGTGATACAGTGGCAGAACACCATAACGATGACATGGCCACATATGAATAATAGCGCTAGATTCAAGCCCCGGTGATACAGTGGCAGAACACCATAACGATAGCACGGCCACATATGAATAATAGGGCTAGATTCAAGCCCTGGTGATACAGTGGTAGAACACAATAACAATGACACAGCCACATATGAATAATAGCGCTAGATTCAAGCCCCGGTGATACAGTGGTAGAACACAATAACGATGACACAGCCACATACGAATAATAGCGCTAGATTCAAGCCCCGGTGATACAGTGGCAGAACACCATAACGATGACACGGCCACCTACGAATAATAGCGCTAGATTCAAGCCCCGGTGATACAGTGGTAGAACACCATAACGATGACACGGCCACATATGAATAATAGCGCTAGATTCAAGCCCCGGTGATACAGTGGCAGAACACCATAATGATGACATGGCCACATATGAATAATAGCGCTAGATTCAAGCCCCGGTGATACAGTGGCAGAACACCATAACGATAGCACGGCCACATATGAATAATAGCGCTAGATTCAAGCCCCGGTGATACAGTGGTAGAACACAATAACGATGACACAGCCACATATGAATAATAGCGCTAGATTCAAGCCCTGGTGATACAGTGGTAGAACACAATAACGATGACACAGCCACATACGAATAATAGCGCTAGATTCAAGCCCTGGTGATACAGTGGTAGAACACAATAACGATGACACAGCCACATACGAATAATAGCGCTAGATTCAAGCCCTGGTGATACAGTGGTAGAACACAATAACGATGACACAGCCACATATGAATAATAGCGCTAGATTCAAGCCCTGGTGATACAGTGGTAGAACACAATAATGATGACACAGCCATATATGAATAATAGCGCTAGATTCAAGCCCTGGTGATACAGTGGTAGAACACAATAACGATGACACAGCCACATACGAATAATAGCGCTAGATTCAAGCCCTGGTGATACAGTGGTAGAACACAATAACGATGACAGAGCCACATATGAATAATAGCGCTAGATTCAAGCCCTGGTGATACAGTGGTAGAGCACAATAACGATGACAGAGTCACATACGAATAATAGCGCTAGATTCAAGCCCTGGTGATACAGTGATAGAACACAATAACGATGACAGAGCCACATACGAATAATAGCGCTAGATTCAAGTCCTGGTGATACAGTGGTAGAACACAATAACGATGACACAGCCACATATGAATAATAGCGCTAGATTCAAGCCCTGGTGATACAGTGGTAGAACACAATAACCATAACACAGCCACATATGAATAATAGCGCTAGATTCAAGCCCTGGTGATACAGTGGTAGAACACAATAACGATGACACAGCCACATATGAATAATAGCGCTAGATTCAAGCCCCGGTGATACAGTGGTAGAACACAATAACGATGACACAGCCACATATGAATAATAGCGCTAGATTCAAGCCCTGGTGATACAGTGGTAGAACACAATAACGATGACACAGCCACATATGAATAATAGCGCTAGATTCAAGCCCCGGTGATACAGTGGTAGAACACAATAACGATGACACAGCCACATACGAATAATACCGCTAGATTCAAGCCCTGGTGATACAGTGGTAGAACACAATAACGATGACACAGCCACATATGAATAATAGCGCTAGATTCAAGCCCTGTTGATACAGTGGTAGAACACAATAACGATGACACAGCCACAATCAAATAATAGTCAGAAAATGGAAACTACCGTAATGACAGGCTGCATTTGGATACTATGTTTTCGAACACACTTAAAATCTACAAAAAATAATCATTTTTCTGTACTTTCTGTATTTTCGGGCAGCCGATTTAAAATTCTGTTTAGGTGCCTGTGTATAAAGACTTCATTCATGAGGTGTTTTTGAAAGCTGCACATTGCCACATAAAGAAACGGTTTCCTCCAGAAAAAATAGGTTAAATATTAAAACACATCTGAGCAGTCATTCTATTATAATATAATCATTTATACTGAACAACATGATTTTATGATAGCCACAAACAGACAATCTTCTTTAATTATTTGTGTCCGAATACATGAAGCCATTACAGTTATTAGGATGTGATGGTCAAGAGGTCAGAGTTCATGACTGTCAATCAAAGGAACCGGGGTTTGAATAATGGTACGGACCACCGTTTCGAAACTGAGGCCATTTTGTTCACCTTATGTGTCCTGTGTCGTTCGGAAAAGACATTACAAGCTGTTGGTCCCTTCTATCAAGTGCCTATGTGGGGGGAAGTAAACGACCCCAAGCAGGGGGTAAATGTGTAACCTGTAGTGGACTCACTAAGTCTAGAGAAGGAAACTCAGAAATAAACCCACAGTGCAATATCCTGGTAGGACTTTGCTGATTAATTATAGAGTCTGGGGCCTGTTTCACATTCTTCAATGCTCTTAAGGCTGATTTAAAAAAAAAAAAACACTTATCCATGTTTGAAAATCAGACAGTGTGTCGGGGAAATAGTGTCCTTTTATAAGACTGCATTTTAGTTCTTCGCATAGTAAACAAGTCATGTTACTAAAAACTGGTCAGTGGGGCGTATTTTCAAACACTTCATCAACTGTTCAATCCGTTTTGCCAAACTGTACCAATCATGTAGATTTTCAATTATAATGATAGAAATATCGCTCTTTGCTTTAAGAGTAACTTAAGATCACACCAGTGAAACAAATTTTGAAAATACTCCTTAAACTTTCCGTCAGATTCTGTTTTAGGAAGAATTTTCCTTAAAAGCTTAATATGTTAGTGAAACAGTCCCCAGAGGTAGTGTCAGTGCGTATACAACTTACCCAGTTCCTCTGGTGTTGACTGTGCATAGCCACGTCCCTTGTGACCGTCTATGAGGTCCATGATCTCTGCGGGTTTTACATGCTTCATGTGGAGTTGCTCCAGTAGCTGTGTTGTGTATGGAAGTAGCGACAGTGTCGTCAGACACCGTCACACCGTGGATCCTGTTAACAAGATTAGCCTCATTATCTTACTATAATCAAACTTGTGTGTGTGTGTGTGTGTGTGTGTGTGTGTGTGTGTGTGTGTGTGTGTGTGTGTGTGTGTGTGTGTGTGTGTGTGTGTGTGTGTGTGTGTGTGTGTGTGTGTGTGTGTGTGTGTGTGTGCACGTTCGTGTGTATGGTGTGTGTGTGCATGTGTATGTGTGTGGTGTAACACATGTAGCTAACATACAATAAAGTTAGCTACATTGGACTTACTCTGGATTTTGAGTGTCTAACTAAAGTGTATTATTATTATTAACATAAGCAACCTAATTTTGTCAGGGGCTTAGCCAGAAATATGTTTTGTTAGTCTTGAATTGAAGTGTGCCTTTTAGCATGCGAATGGCTTTCATGAAGGCCATTCACATTAATCAGCCATTATTGGCCAGTTTAGTTTTTTTTTCAATGATAAACTGGTATCATTTGTACCATTTATTTAATTAAAACTAATCCATTTGATATGTTTCACTACCAGTTGTTAATGAAAGTCATTAATGTGGGACCCTAGACTTGTAACTATCAGTTACTCTAGTGGCCAGCTGGCCCCATCTACATTCCACCAGTCTTATCAGTTGTAACTACCTGTCTTGGCCAGTCATCCGCCAGTCTTGAAGACAAGCAGATGGGTTTCTGGCTAAGCCCCTGGTGAACAGCGTTCTTGCTTTTTACATTAACGAGTACTTACCCTAGTGTGCTTGTTGTCAAGTAGTTGCCCAGTGCGAGACCATCGCCTGTTCCCCCACTGCCACATGCGAAGACAATGTCATCAAACTTCTCTGTATCCCCTGTCAAACACAAAGACAATGTCATAAAACTCTTCCACAATCCCCCTCACACACAGACAATGTCATCAAACTCCTCCGTAATCCCCTGTCAGGGCTGGGTCCAATTACGTAATTGTAATTGATTACAGCCAAATGATGTAATTGTAATTGATTCTGATTTTGAAAATATTGTGTAATTGTAATTTATTATTTTGTGTAATTGAAACAATTACATCAATTACAATTAATTACACAGGTTTTCTGACATTGCACGCTTTATCTAAAACATGGCCCACAGATTGTTTTCAATCTACAAAATAATACACCTGACAAAACACCTATTGCCTAAGATGTGATCCCAATGTGTCATTCACATAACAGTGCTACCTATTAATGAAGAAGCCATGTAGCCATGCACTGTAGCTGGCAGTGTCCATTACTACTGTTTGCTCAGAGGATAGATTAGCACTTAGCACATGTCAAAGGGTCAATATCTAACCAGGCTGCAACTTGCAAGGTGCTACTGCAAACTGGCTAAACTGCTCTAGAGGCTGTCTGAGTCACAGTACTTCCTCAGAATGGGATTCTAGCAGTTCTTAGTAGTTTGCACTGTCTCGTGTGAGAGCAACAAAGGCATTTATTATAAATTTCTTGGGTTGTTTAATTACTTGCAATTGTGGTTATTAACTAGAGGTTTTCGACTGGGATAGTATGGCTCTTGAAGCAAAGTCTTTGTGGCTTCAATGTCATCAATGTGCAAAAAACTATATATTGTGTTATATCAATTATCTTTGCACCTCACTCATTGACTTAAATTCCAATTTAATTTGTTTATGTGATTTTTCCAGTTTTATGGTTGCTCCTCTTGTCAACTTGAGCATGGCCCTCATGAAGTTTTACCCTAGAGTTTTATGAGCATAAAAACATAGCAACAGACACTGGTATAGTGTGACTGCTGCATTGACTAAAGGGATTAAACTGGGCTTTCACTGCATTGAAGCTAGTTCTGCCAAGTTGCCAACTACCCTTTTCAAGTAAGCCTATGGGTTTAGTGACCATGGTGCACACAATTGAGCCTAAACTACAGCAGGTGTGAAAAACTTCCTGATGTATTTGTACTTGCGCCAATGATTAACTGTTCACCAAGCAGCAGTAGAGCAACATGGTTTAATTAGACTAATATAATCCACCAAGTTATGTGGCATTGACTATTGCTTTTGTCTCAGTATGGTATTTAAACATAAAATGGAACAGATATGTCTATCCTTAGTCAATGTAGTCAGTAGATTGTACTGAATATGGTATATATATATATATTTTTTTTTGTAAATATTTATGAATTTGTTATACTTTATAATATTTCCCTAATGATGATGACAGTACTTGACATTCTCAAACTTTATTTCAAATACTTTGGTTATGGGTATCAATAAATGGCAAGTAAGATTTTTTATTCACCTGCCTTGTTTAACTTCTTGAGACTGAGTCAAACAATTGTAGTTATTGTATTTATGTATACAGTGCATTATACCACAAAATGTTCCGATGAAAAATGTAATAGTAACAGTAATTGTTTCAAATGTAATAGTAATAGAAAGAATTCAGCACGTAATAGTAAGGAAACAAAGTAATAGTAATAGATTACACTGCAACATAATTAACTCCAGGCCTGTAACCCCTGTCACACACAAAGACAATGTCATCAAACTCCTCCATAACCCTCTGTCACACACAAAGACAATGTCATCAAACTCCTCCATAACCCCCTGTCACACACAAAGACAATGTCATCAAACTCCTCCATAACCCTCTGTCACACACAAAGACACTGTCATCAAACTCCTCCATAACCCCCTGTCACACACAACGACAATATCATCAAACTCCTCCATAACCCCTGTCACACACAAAGACAATGTCATCAAACTCCTCCATAACCCCGTGTCACACACAAAGACAATGTCATCAAACTCCTCCATAACCCTCTGTCACACACAAAGACAATGTCATCAAACTCCTCCATAACCCCCTGTCACACACAACAACAATATCATCAAACTCCTCCATAACCCCTGTCACACACAAAGACAATGTCATCAAACTCCTCCATAACCCCGTGTCACACACAAAGACAATGTCATCAAACTCCTCCATAACCCCCTGTCACACACAAAGACAATGTCATCAAACTCCTCCATAACCCCCCCGTCACACACAAAGACTGTCATCAAACTCCTCCATAACCCCGTCACACACAAAGACAATGTCATCAAACTCCTCCATAACCCCCTGTCACACACAAAGACAATGTCATCAAACTCCTCCATAACCCCCTGTCACACACAAAGACAATGTCATCAAACTCCTCCATAACCCCTGTCACACACAAAGACAATGTCATCAAACTACTCCTATCGTAAATCATCTAAGTCATAGTTTAAACAATTATGATAATCAACACGGACAAATAGATAATTAATTAAAGAACACTCATAGTAAGTATACAACATATTTCACTGGACACTTTTAAAACGTCAAAGTTGTTTTTGTATTCTTTCTGTGCATGTGTTTTGTTTTGTTTTCAGACAATTCCATTAGTGGGATACACGGCTGATGGTGGTGATGAGGATGGCCCTGCAAGGACACCGGGGTCATTCTGCCAGCATGTGCAAACTTGCAATACTATCACAATAGTCAAACTATCCCCAATAGTCACCCGTTATGTTCTGTCAGGACACAACACCAACCTGAGTGATAAGTTCATTGAAGCCTTCCAGGTAGCCATAGAGTCCCACGGCATTGGACCCTCCCACAGAAATAAGATACGACTCCTCCCCTGTTTTCTCCCTAAAACAACAAAATCACAACATCACAGTTTCTCTTGTCGTTAAGAACATTGATAACCAACAATTACTATTACTGGCTGTGGTGGACAGTCTATGTTTTGGTGCATTTGATTTAAGTTGACTTTATCTTACACAGTGCACGGACAGTGGAACATTAATGTTTTGCCTTTAAAGTGTCACAATTCAGGTGAATGAATCATTCTTAGCTCCAAATAGTGTTTCTGTCGTAATTACTACCATATTTAGAAAATATATGTGCAATTTTGTCTTCTTGTTAAGTTGTATTTCACACGTATACATCCAACACCAAACAAATGTATGTCTGACACCGAACATATTCTTGTCTATTTGTCTACATGTACATCAGGTATACATTTCATTGGGTCTACTCAACAGATTAACATCTGCCCTATAGACATATCACAAAGTATTTCCAACATACCCATACACACCACAGAGATTAACATAACCTTACGCGGGGTGAAATGTTAGGTCCGTGTGAATACCATGCATGTTTTCATTGTGTGCCCAGAATGGCTACAGATGGGAACAAAGACTGCATGTGACAATGATGTCACAGTTGGTTCTTATAATACATGACAGTAAAAAGTTCTACCGCTGCAGATGCTATAAGTACTGCTTCTTCTCAGGAGCTTAGTCACAGACACATCTGCCCATCTTCAAGACTGGCAGATGACTGACCAAAACTGGTAACTACACCTAATGACAGGTGGAATTTAGTGCAGGGCAGCGGCCACTAGATTAACTAATAGTTCCTAGTCTAGTGGCCCACAGTAATGACTGTCATTGGCAGAATTGATTTTGAAACAAATCAAGTGGATCAGTATTAATTAAATAAATGGCTTAAATGACAAGTGCTGGTTTATAATTGAAAAAAGCTAAACTGGCCAATAATAACTGTGATTGATGTGAACACTGTCCACACTATCCATTCACGCACTAAAATGCATGCTTTGGATAAATTCAAGACTGACATAAAATTATTTCTGGCTAAGGGCCTGCTTCTCTTTGGTTTCTATGCCAGGGGAAATAAAAGATCCCACACAGGGGGTAAATGATGTACCCTGTCGTGGACTCACAGAGTGGTGGTCTCTATCTCTAACCCACTGGATCTTGCTGCCACTGGCCGGAGTTGCTTCCCGGTTGGGCGTGTGAGAGACGCCGAGCAGGCAGTGTATACACTGTATCATTGTACCCACCGGGTCCTATATGTACATACATACATCACTTAAGTATTACACCAGAGAGAACTGCTGTGTACCTGTAGGTCAGCCCTCAACACTAAGTGTGTCTTGAGACCTAGTTGTGTGGCAGTGATAGTCGTAGCGCGGCAGTGATTCGACTGTATCCCTCCACAAGTAATCACATGACGACATCCCCGATTAATTGCGTCCACCAGCAGGAACTCCAACTTACGAACCTGGAACACAAAAATGGTATAATTAGGTGAAGCATTATTTGTGTCGACAACTGGAATACTGCTTATTGATTCTGAGACTAACCTATGAAGCCCTTTCTTGGACGGTGGTATTAATACTACATCATCTGCATACATCAGATGGTTTACTTTTATTTTGCCAGTGTAACAACCAATTCTACAGTGATTTAGCAACATACTAAGGTAATCCATATAGATATTAAATAAGTATGGAGACAAGACTCCACCTAACTAACATTTTATTTTACCGTCTCAATTAATTAATTAATAACCTCTTAGTGTGGTTCACATCTATGAAATCAATCTAAAAAAGGCCAAAATGTCCTTGACCCGAACCTCTGATTATGATCAAATTTGGCACGTGTGTTGGAACTGGAGTTAAATTTACGTCTTCAAAATTTTAGACCAGTGAGTTAAATATTTTTAGAGTTATTGCTTATTAATGATTGAAAAATTGCATCACAAACAACGTGTGCATTAAATCTGACATTGCGCATTGTGAATTGCCGAATTGTGGTTTGAACCAGTATTAAACATTACAAGATTTGTTGCATACTTTGGAGACCTAAATAAAACAAAGTTTTAAGTCAAACAAACATATGACTTGTAACAGAAGTCTAGTAATGTATATGTTTATCATTAATAATAATCATATTGTATTTTGTTAAGCGCCTCATCCAATATTGTTCACAGCGCTTTACAACAATATACAAATGTATGTTTAAAATATGCATATAAATAAAAAACAATAGTTTTTATATCATAGATAAAATGAACTAATAATAATAGCAATTGAAACAATAAATATAGTAGAAGTAGAAAATTAATGTGATGTAAAATATCATAAAATAAAATAGTTAAGATCATATTATTCTTATTTTTAAAATAAATAAACTAAAATTAATGTAAACATCAATAAATTAGGCTAAAATGTATACGAAAAGTAAATAAATAGATAAATAAATAATAAACGTTAAACATCAATCAGCTAAGGTAAAACAGTGTTGGTAAGGGTCTGAGTTACATATACGCTGCAGTGAACAGATTTAAATGATTCCAGTCCATTAGATGTATAGATAGTGCTACATACAGTGAGAGTTGAGAGAAAAATGTGCCCACTTTGTTGACAGACAACGTGCTCCCCGTCATGTCATCTCTCTTTATGTACACCTCAAACCCTTCTGCAACACCTGGAAGATTCCACTTGTGAATAGGGGTGTTAAGGTTGGCCAACTGAAAGCAGAAAATACAATAGGGAGGTTCCCAAAGGTGTGGTGATTGTGGCACTGAGATGTGAGGTTTTACTCCAGAAACCTGTGCTGCATTTTACATTACTCGTCTTCAAAGGGGAAACCTGATTTTATACATTTATGAATCATTAAAAGTTACTGAAATGTTGTTGTCACTCCAAATTTAGAGTTAAATTTATACAAGTTGGTGCTGCCAAAAAATTTAATTTCAAACTTTTCGATGCAAAATATTTTGGTGCCAAGTCAGCCCAATGTTAGCAGCTCGCAAACATGTTACAACATGTATGTACATAACTCAGGCAGCTACCTAAGTATAGGCTAATACCCACACCAGTTGGTGTCCTGAACAGCAGGACTTCATACATGTATATCACATAACCATTGAACTTGAAGCAACATTGTCCATCTTAAAATTAAACAATACAAAATTTTCTTACTTTAAAAAACTTTTCTTTCTTGTCCCAACGTGTGTCTCTGATCAGTTATAAGTTAACAAGTATACAAGTGTTGACTGTGTACACTTATACTAGCAGTGTGAATATGTCTAAAAACTAAATTTACCAATGCCTCAAAGAGTGGGTTGTAACTATTTTGCGGCCCAAACTGCTTTCCGTTCTGTGCCATGCACACAAATCAGAAATGAGCGATAACAAAGTCAAAGTAAACTCAAACTTCAAAATACATTTAACATTATGGCTTTAACCTTTGTTGTGGTTATTCGGCAGTTCAGCCAAGTCAATGCACTATGCCGACAGCAAAATGCACTGAAAGACAATATTCTCTTTTTGTTCCAGAAATGATATGACTAAAAGAATCAAATGAAGATTCAAGGTTCACTAAGACTAGAAGAATATAAATATAAATGCCTCAGCATTCAACATGACCAAACACAAAGAGAGAGAGGAAGGAAAAAACCTCTCTTGGGGTTATTATTGACCCAAAGCTAGAATTTGACAAGCATATCAACCAAAAGGCAATTATTAGAAGGTCGTTTCAACCTTATAAGAAAATTGTTTTATACCACTATATAAAGCTTGAATACGGAGTCATTTAGATTATGCAGTAAGTAAATGGTCCCCTTATAATAAAAAAATATATAAGGATGCAATAGAAAATGTGCAGAGACGTACAACTAAGTCTAAGCAGCTCCCAGGAATGAAGGATATTCCTTACCAGGAAAGACTTAAGAAGTTGAAACTCCCTACATTAGCATATATAGACGAACACGCAGAGATATGATAGACGTATATAAACTGTTAAAAGGCAAGTATGATATTAATGCCGAGCGTGGGAAACAACTAGTAGAAGTAGAACTAGATTCCATTTCCAGGGTCAGCGCAGTTGCAGTTATGGAACGCTCCCACAATTACCAATCAACGGAGTACTAACTCAGCTGAACACGATGTCGCGGTAGATCTAACAACGATTTTCTGATCCAGTCGGGTGCCACGTACGTCTGCAAGATATTCTTGAATCAGTTGAATGCCATTGTCAAATGCGAAGTTTCACACCCACAACATCGCCAACTCTCAACTCTGCTCAAGAGATAGTCTCGCTTAACCGATTCTCGCCCGGCTACGTGATTTCGCCGGGAAGAGAGTCTGGTTTTGAAGGCGCCTTTTAAATGTTATCCGCTAGATGGCAACACTCAGCATGTCTATCTGTGTCTGTAATGGTTCAGGTTAAACATAAACCTTTGCCAAAAAATGATTTCTGTTTATTTTTGTGTGACATGTTTCAATACCGCCCCACCCAAAAGTGCACAGGGAATACTACGAACAATTTAGTGAAGTTATAACTTTATAATTTATAAAAAGTTCGTGCAGCGATGATAGTACGTGATGCAATGAACAAAGAAGAGTCCGCAATTTCAATATAGATTTGATTCTGGAGCATTTTCTATGTCGTTCCAAAATTCAGAGCTACATCATACTTTGCCAAATACACATTAATCTTCTCATAAAACATCCATTTCCACCCGCCATTGACGCTCGCCACAAAGACAAACATTCACGCTCACGTTTACGGGGGGGGGGGGGGGGGGGGGCAGAATCATTTCAATGCATATGTTCATTGATTGAGGAACGCTCAGACGCACCACTGCGTCTGTGAAACATGGACGAAACGGGAATATCCAACGTCCAGAAATCTGGACATGTTGTTGCCATTAAGGGAGTGCTGCAGTTTGGAAAGACGATGAGCGGAGAGCATGTGGTGCAACGGTGACTGCTATATGTGAGATGAATGCTGCGGGGAACTATACACCAACGTCCTTCATCTTCCCCCGCAACATGATGCAACCGCGGCTAATGGTTGGTGTGCCTCCACAATCGGTCGGGTAGTGTAGCCCCAACGGCTAGACGGACAGCGATATGTTCCTGAAATGGCTGAAACATTTTGTGACATTCACCAATGCGAACACCGAAGTGTCCCATGTAATTATCCTGGATGGTCATCATAGTCACAGAACGCTGGCCGCAGTGACGTACGTAAAAGAACACGGCATCCACATTATCACCCAGCCACCCCACTGCACCCACAGAATGCAGCCATTAGACCGCACATTCTTTAAATCCCTGAAGAGCAACTGCCACGCGGCCTCGGACAACTGGATGATCTCGAATCCAGGTAAGCGTATCGATCACCTTCCACGACATGGCAGAAATCATTGGCAAGGCTTTCTCGAGATCAGCCACATACGAAAAAAGCCGTGACAGAGTTCCGTGTCTGTGACGCTGGCCATTTGACGCGAACCTATTCACGGATGACGATTTCATCGCGTTTCATGTGGCGGATAAAGCGGCACCTGCCCCGGACCAGTCGGCAGTTGCCAGTCCGTTGCCAACAGCTGTCAGCCGTGCAACCAAAGCGTCTTTCGCCCAAACCACTGAACTACCTGCGACCACCCAAGCCCCTCCAAACGTCTGGAACATCCGGCCCACCTGATGAACAAGTTGGAATACGCGACACCATTCTTGCCTTATCCCAAATCCCAACATTGTCACGGCCGCGGCCTTGCACGGGAAAGGCGGAATCAGCAACTATTATAACCTCTTCTCCTTTCAAGCGCCAGTTGGAAGGCCGACAGGAAGGCATGGGAAACAGTATGGGGAAAGGTAATGAGAAGCAGCCAGCAAAGAAAGGTGTTACCCGCGCCAAAAGGTACAAGTAAGTCGATAAAAGCAGCAATGAAGAGGAATGACCTTGTTTGGTGTGTGGAGAACCATTCGGTAGCAGCCGGCCACGAGAGGTCTGGGTTCAGTGCCAATATGGGCTTACAGTGAGTGCACACCAGGGCTACGATGTTTTTGTGTGTCCTAACTGCGAGTCGGATGGTGACTAGACTGTTGCTGTATCTGCCGCGAAGTATCTGTATGCCATTATATACGTCTGTATAATATGTAATGCACAAATGATTCTCATGCCTATGATTATGTAGATACCATAGTGATGAGTGTGTAATGATGATGTAGATGCCACAGTGATGAGTGTGTAATGATGATGTAGATGCCACAGTGATGAGTGTGTAATGATGATGTAGATGTCACAGTGATGAGTGTGTAATGATGATGTAGATGCCACAGTGATGAGTGTGTAATGATGATGTAGATGCCACAGCGATGAATGTGTAATGACGATGTAGATGCCACATTGATGAGTGTGTAATGACGATGTAGATACCACAGTGATGAGTGTGTAATGACGATGTAGATGCCACAGTGATGAGTGTGTAATGACGATGTAGATGCCACAGTGATGAGTGTGTAATGACGATGTAGATGCCAGTGATGAGTGTGTAATGACGATGTAGATGCCACAGTGATGAGTGTGTAATGATGATGTAGATGCCTCAGTGATGAGTGTGTAATGATGATGTAGATGTCACAGCGATGAGTGTGTACTGATGATGTAGATGCCTCAGTGATGAGTGTGTAATGATGATGTAGATGCCTCAGTGATGAGTGTGTAATGACGATGTAGATGCCACAGCGATGAATGTGTAATGATGATGTAGATGCCACAGTGATGAGTGTGTAATGATGATGTAGATGCCACAGCGATGAGTGTGTAATGACGATGTAGATGCCACAGTGATGAGTATGTAATGACGATGTAGATGCCACATTGATGAGTGTGTAATGATGATGTAGATGCCACATTGATGAGTGTGTAATGACGATGTAGATGCCACAGTGATGAGTGTGTAATGATGATGTAGATGTCACAGTGATGAGTGTGTAATGACGATGTAGATGCCACAGTGATGAGTGTGTAATGACGATGTAGATGCCACAGTGATGAGTGTGTAATGACGATGTAGATGCCACAGTGATGAGTATGTAATGACGATGTAGATGCCACATTGATGAGTGTGTAATGATGATGTAGATGCCACATTGATGAGTGTGTAATGACGATGTAGATGCCACAGTGATAAGTGTGTAATGATGATGTAGATGTCACAGTGATGAGTGTGTAATGACGATGTAGATGCCACAGTGATGAGTGTGTAATGACGATGTAGATGCCACAGTGATGAGTGTGTAATGACGATGTAGATGCCACAGTAATGAGTGTGTAATGACGATGTAGATGCCACAGTGATGAGTGTGTAATGACGATGTAGATGCCACAGTGATGAGTGTGTAATGACGATGTAGATGCCACAGTGATGAGTGTGTAATGACGATGTAGATGCCACAGTGATGAGTGTGTAATGACGATGTAGATGCCTCAGTGATGAGTGTGTAATGACGATGTAGAATGTTGTTTCTAATGATCATTGTACTTTTGCTGATCTAGTCATTGTAGTCTAATTCATGATGAGTGATGCCGATTGGTGATTATTTTTGTTCACGATGAATGGTAATGGTGGTAATAGATGATAATGGCTTAAATAAGTCATTAATAAAATACAGCTGCTAAATATAATATTAGAGTAAAATAGAACAGGTAAGGCAAAAGGGAAGCAGCCGGCAAAGAAAATTATGACCGTGCCAAAAGGTAGTCGATGAAAATAGCGACGAAGAGGAATGGCCTTGTTTGGGGTATGGAGACCCAATCAGTAGCAACCGGCCACGAGAGGTCTGGGTTCATGTCAAGGGTGCAACAAATGGGCTCACAGTGAATGCAATATTCTGTGTGTTCCAACTGAGAGCAGATTATGATTAGAATGTTGCTGTATCTGCCGCGAAGTGTCTGCATGCCATTACTTCAGAACAAGATGTTGTGCACTAATGATTCTCAGGCCTATGATGATGCAGATGTCAAAGCTGATGTGAGTTGTCTGTGGTGAGTGTATAACGATGGTACAGAATGCTGCTTCTGTAATGACGATTGTAATGTTGTTGATCTAGTGTATTTCATGACGAATGATGCCGAATGGTGATTCTTTTTGCTCACTATGAAAAGTAATCAATAAAACAGACACACAGACACACATAGACACAGAGACACAGAGACACAGACACACAGACACACACACACAGACACACACACACGCACACGCGCGCGCGCGCACACACGCACACGCATGCACAGAGACGGCGTTCTTGTCGGTGACACAACAGCTTGTTGCGATCCCAGCAGGTTTACGCTTGCAGGCAGTGAAACCAGTTTCGGTGCATAATTGAAACATATTAAAAAGTGGCAGAATGTCGAAAGCGACGTAGCATGCCGCCGGTTAGGGGCAATTACATAATACTGAGACATCAAACTGGAAATGTACACTAATTCACTCGTACATTTCTTGTGGTGCAACATGTTTCATCGCCAGGGGATAGTCTTAAGGGGGGTAAGCCCCTATTCCTAAGGTTATACTCCACGCCCCGCTCCTTCGCCGCGCACGTGTTTTCTGTGTAATCGCCTAGGTCACGTCGCGCGAAACTGTACAATGGGTGTAATGAAGAGAAATTCGTCGCCACCTATTGTTAGGCCAGTGGTAGGGAGTTGTGCGGTTATCTTGGATAAACATCCTCCTAGCCACCAATGTCCTGTGGGTAAAACTGAAGTCACGTCACATTGTGGATGTAAGATCCCTGTTGTTGTTATTGTTTGTGTACAACATGATGGAAAATGCAACGTACCTTTGATGAAAGGATTTGTGGGAAATGACCCAGAGTGCTAAGAGACAGTCATTGTTCGCCGCGGTCTAGTGACAGATGAACAATTAACCGGGAATACCCAAGTGTTGATGTCCATAGACAAATCGTTGATTGAGGTCCCGTATTGTTATGAAGACGCCTATCTTCACGGTAGAGGTAGAAGCGTTATGCTTATATACTCCCATTTATGATTTATTCATAGGAAATATTAGTGATCATTGTGTACCATGTTCTAATAGCTGTCAGAAGCAGATAACGACAAAAAAGAGATTTGCTACCGTCTCCAGTGATAATGAAACTTGTACGGACGGCAATACGGTTCCGGGAGTTACTGTAAAGACCCGCCTTAATCAGAGGAGGAAGAAAACTCAAAATATGAGGTTGGTGGTTCTTACTGATTCCAGCATGAATGCCCGAGAGCATTTCAGAGACACGCGAGGGAAGCGTTCAGGATATGGTGAATTACGCGAGGTAAGCGAAAGAGTTCCGCAAGTGAATTGCGAGGTATATATGAGAAAGAGATTAAACGTTCCGCAAGGGAATCGCAAAGGAAGCGTGACTATTTCACGAGTGAATCGCGAGAGAGGTGCAAGAGTTCCGCAAGAGTTGCGAGGTATGCACGAGAGAGAGGCGTTATGTTCCGCAATCGAGGTAGTCGCGAGGTAAGAATACGCCGAGTAGCGCGAGACTGCACTAGGATGCGCTGAGATGCGCGGGAGTGCGCAAGAGATGCGCAAAGACAAATGTCTTCCAGGGAGTGCAACAGGTGAAAGTGTTTTGATGAATGGAGAAATTCCCAATTATCACTCGCTTGAAGGGATGAGTTGTTGTCCGTTTTGCTTTTCTTATTAAGATCCTTACTAAGGAATGGTCAGGCTGGGGATTAGCTCTAACAAGTTGAACACTTGAGATAAGCAGAGATAAAAAAACTGTACTCGTTGTACAGTGTGATCAATGTTCCCTGAAGTTTGTAAACACATCAAAGTTAACAAACAACCGCATACTGCGATGGGCCTTAAAAATTCCAACTTTATCGTTTCCGGGTAGAGTCTACCCATGGAACAGATAATGTAGGCGCAGACTAATTGAGCCGCATGGAATAGAAGCAGGTATTGTCGAGTACCATGGACACCGAATGTTTTTATTTTGTATGCTGACCTGGGTTTATTAGTCCGGCGAATAATGACCAATCCGTGTAGAATAGCATTTGACTATTGACGTGAATTTACCCAGAAATAGATTCTTCGCGGGGGTAATGTAGCATTTCTGCTATTTATGTATTTTCAGAATCTATATCCTTGTCATTTTGTAAAAGTATAAAGGTCAGGCAAGTGCACTACCTGTCGTAGACAGAATAGATTGTGTTGCGTAATTATTTTGTAGACTAGCGAAGGTGTGCCCAGTGAAGCGTGGTTATAATTAGCTTTTAATTAACTCGCGTCGTCGTAGACGATTACTTTATTGCAGGGGTGTTTTCAAGATGCATAAATTAGGTAGGGCTCATTATTGCGTTTTTATTTATTTAATTGGTGGTTCAATCCGGTCATGTGTTATGCTGTTAGGACTGGGTATGTAACCATTGACAGGTAGCAAACAGTATATTTTGCAGAGATCAGGGCACGTATATATTTGGAGAAGAGAACGGGGCTGTAATGGCGAGTGTCACCCCGGTGCCTAGATAGATCTTGCAGATCGCTTGGAAGAACGCAATGATGGTTATAATCTTCATAGAGGGAAACAAGAAATACTTAAAGAACTACAGACCGATATGTCTGTTATCAAACATCTACAAGTTACTGTCTCACAAAGATACTAACGAATAGACTAGAGAAGACACTCAACGAAAACCAACCACCAAAGCAAGCAGGATTCAGAAACAGGTACTTATCGGTAAACCACGTACACGTAGTAAATCACCTGAAAGAGAAGTGCCGAAAATATAATATCCGGCTCTACATCGCTTTCGTTCACTACGATAAAGCTTTCGACTCGGTGCAAACTCGAGCAATATTGACCTGCCTTCAAGAAAAGGATAGAAGAAGTGTACATCGAACTCGTGAAAGACACAACAGCTAGGTGACAGTCCACCTCCACAAAAAGAGCAACAAGATCAACATCAAGAGAGGAGTACGACAGGGTGACACCATATCGCCCAAGCTGTTTACGGCAACACTCGAAAGCATATTCCGAAGACTGACCTGGGAAACCAGAGGCTTCAGGATACACGGAGAATATATCAGCCATCTTCGCTTCGCCGACGACATTCTCATATGCGCTACTACACCGCAAGAACTACAAAACATGATGAAGGAGCTAGCTGATGAAAGTGAAAAACAAGGTATGATGATGAACATGTCGAAGACAAAAGTGATGCTAGAAAATGACTCAATAATATATATATCAACAGCACGCAAATATAGAACTTTGAAAGCTACGTCTATCTGGGACAACCATACAGTAACAGATACAAAAACTAAGACAAAGAGATTCAAAGAAGAATCACCGCCGGCTGGACCGAATTCGCCAAACACCGCGACATCTTCAAGGGTAACTTTAGAACCTGCTTGAAGAGACAAGTCTTCGACTCATGCGTACTTCCAGCGATGATATACGGCGCGGAAATATGGGCACTCACCATCCAGGCAAAGAACAAGCTACCAGCCGCACAAACAAAAATGGAAAGAAGTATGTTAAACATCACATATCGGAAAGAAAAACATCTGGGCAAGACAGAGGACAAATGTCATAAACATAATAGAACAAATCAGAAGACAGAAGTGGACCTGGGCAGGGCGCATCAGCAGACTACGAGACAACAGATGGACATCGCGTGTCACAACCTGCAGACCTTACGAAGGGAAACTATCTAGAGGAAGACCGGCAAGACGGTGGAGAGACGAACTAGAAGGAACTGGAAGGACACCATCTGACAGAGGACAGGCAGATTTGGAAACGACATGCTGAGGCCTTCGCTCAACCATGGGACACGACGGATGACAATGATGATGTTTGAATATATATATATATATATATATTCAAACATCATCAAACATATATATATTTATGCAGAAGGAACAACGCAAGTCAGGTATTGATTGAATTAGGCCAAATTAATGACATGCAATTTTATTGACTGTATATTGTTATACATTGTTACATACACATCCATTGTGACAACGACAGCAAGCATGCCGGCCCCTGACTGCTAAGCACTACTGTCTACTACATACAATTCATCATATGTGTGTGGGTCACTCCACCAATATATACACTATTCACCACATGTGTGGGGGTCACTCCGCACACCAATATATACACTATTCACCACATGTGTGGGGGTCACTCCGCCCTGCTAAAAGTCACCAACTGTTAAAGGGGAGGGAGGGTGGGAATTCTAAACTTGATCAATAATATTACACGAACACACTTATCTAGCATACAGCACAACTACATTCTAACTACATGAATCGAAATCCAAATAAGCTGAATAAACGCTGTAAATACTCCCCAATAATTTTGAATGAATGAGGTCGATCCCGCTGCTGCTATTGCTTAAATACTGGTGTCTAACGCGCATGCGCGAGTCGCATAGCCTCGTAACCAAACATGTTATGAGCCAATAGCTAGGCTGCATGTGTTGTTACTTCCACATAAAACGCAGTATGTCCCCGTTGTTTACATACATTCATATATATATATATATATATTTCGTATGGCTGATTTTGAATATTGCAATTGTTAATTTTTCATGATTTTAAACCTTAATTCATAATCATGTATGGGGTCATTGCTTATCTATAAGCTATTAACGATGTAACGGTGTAACTTATGACGTATGGGGAGGTGTCCATGAAGTCAAAGAGCGAACACTGAATGACGTCATCCCAATCACAAAATGTTTTAACCACCGACTGCATTTGGCTGTTACAGTAGCCCATTCTCTCGAGACCGAACGAACATCCCGCCCGAGCAAAGTGGGTATTAGGTCACACAGGTCTATTTTGCACATCAGCCAAAATAGCTCTATCTAAATAATGTCCCATCAATTTTGGCAGAAATGCATAGCTTTTAATCATACCTATCAGTGTCAAGTTTATTTTCATCGACACGTTATCAAAAGTAATAAAATGCTTGTATTTACAAATACACGGTTACATAACAATAGTTAATATAAGTCAAAATGGCATTGATTCTCAAAATGTTGCTTTTTAAAGCTTTTTTGCTTCAGTCTTACCAATAAATAAAAACACTATTGGAGATATTTCAACAAGTAAGATACCATGTTAAAGCCGTGGAATTTAAAATAGTACAATATTTCCCAATTTTGTAATTGTCAACACATACGCACGCACACGACACACGTTCGCACTCGCACGTGTACACACACATTTGCACACACGCACGCACACAAAGGCGCATCGAAGGAATCAATTGTGCTTGATTTGAAATGGTGAAGTAAATGAAATGAGACCCAATGGAAAATAAATATCCACTTTTGCTCATCAACACCATCAACAATTTCCAACATTAACTTCTTGAGACAGAGCAAAATCACAAGCACTACGATACAGTTCTATCACTACCTCCATGGCCCGGCGAAACAGTTCTATCATTACCCCCATGGCACGGCGAAACAGTTCTATCACTACCCACATAGCAAGACGAAACAGTTCTATCACTACATCCATGGCCAGGCGAAACGGTTCTATCATTACCACTATGGCACAAAGAAACAGTTCTATCACTACCAACATAGCACGGCGAAACAGTTCTATCATTACCCCCATGGCACAGCGAAACAGTTCTAACACTACCCACATAGCACGGCGAAACAGTTCTATCACTACCCCCATGGCACGGCGAAACAATTCTATTACTCCGCCATGGCACGATGAAACAGCTCTATCACTATCCCCCATGGCATGGCGAAACAGTTCTATCTCTACTCCCATGGCACGACGAAACAGTTCTATCACTAACTCCATGGCCTGGCGAAACAGTTCTATCACTACCCCCATGGCACGGCGAAACACTTCTATCACTCCGCCATGGCACGATGAAACAGCTCTATCACTATCCCCCATGGCACGGCGATACAGTTCTATCACTACCCCCATGGCACGACGAAACAGTTCTATCAATACCTCCAAGGCCCGGCGAAACAGTTCTATCACTACCCACATGGCATGGTGAAACAGTTCTATCACTACCTACATGGCACGGCGAAACAGTTCTATCAATACCCACATGGCACGGCGAAACAGTTCTATCACTACCCACATGGCACGGCGAAACAGTTCTATCATTACCTCCATGGCACGGCGAAACAGTTCTATCACTACCCACATAGCACGAAGAAACAGTTATATCACTAAACTCATGGCACGGTGAAACAGATCTATCAATATCCACATGGCACGGCGAAACAGTTCTATCAGTACCCACATGGCACGGCAAAACAGTTCTATCACTACCTCCATGGCCAGGCGAAACGGTTTTATCATTACCACCATTGCACAGCGAAACAGTTCTATCATTACCGCCATGGCACAGCGAAACAGTTCTATCACTACCCACATAGCACGGCAAAACAGTTCTATCACTACCCCCATGGCACGGGGAAACACTTCTATCACTCCGCCATGGCATGATGAAACAGCTTTATCACTCCGCCATGGCATGCTGAAACAGCTTTATCACTATCCCCCATGGCACGGCGAAACAGTTCTATCACTACCCCCATGGTACAGCGAAACAGTTCTAACACTACCCACATAGCAAGGCAAAACAGTTCTATCACTACCCCCATGGCACGGCGAAACAATTCTATTACTCCGCCATGGCACGATGAAACAGCTCTATCACTATCCCCCATGGCACGGCGAAACAGTTCTATCACTAACTCCATGGCCTGGCGAAACAGTTCTATCACTACCCCCATGGCACGGCGAAACACTTCTAACACTCCGCCATGGCACGATGAAACAGCTCTATCACTATCCCCCATGGCACGGCGAAACAGTTCTATCACTACCCCCATGGCACGACGAAACAGTTCTATCAATACCTCCATGGCCCGGCGAAACAGTTCTATCACTACCCACATGGCACGTTGAAACAGTTCTATCACTACCCACATGGCACGGCGAAACAGTTCTATCACTAAACTCATGGCACCGTGAAATAGATCTATCAATATCCACATGGCACGGCGAAATAGTTCTATCACTACTCACATGGCACGGCGAAACAGTTCTATCACTACCTCCATGGCCAGGCGAAACGGTTCTATCATTACCACCATGGCACAGCGAAACAGTTCTATCATTACCGCCATGGCACAGCAAAACAGTTCTATCACTACCCCCATAGCACGGCGAAACACTTCTATCACTCCGCCATGGCACGATGAAACAGCTCTATCACTATCCCCCAGGGCACGGCGAAACAGTTCTATCACTACTCCCATGGCACGACGAAACAGTTCTATCACTACCTCCATGGCCCGGCGAAACAGTTCTATCACTACCCCCATGGCACGGCGAAACAATTCTATCACTCCGCCATGGCATGATGAAACAGCTTCATCACTCCGCCATGGCATGCTGAAACAGCTTTATCACTATCCCCCATGGCACGACGAAACAGTTCTATCACTACCTCCATGGCCCGGCAAAACAGTTCTATCACTACCCACATGGCACGGCGAAACAGTTCTATCACTACCCACATGGCACAGCGAAACAGTTATATCACTAAACTCATGGCACGGTGAAACATATCTATCAATAACCCCATGGCACGACGAAACAGTTCTATCACTACCTCCATGGCCCGGCAAAACAGTTCTATCACTACCCACATGGCACGGCGAAACAGTTCTATCACTACCCACATGGCACGGCGAAACAGTTCTATCACTACCCATATGGCACGGCGAAACAGTTCTATCACTACCCATATGGCACAGCGAAACAGTTCTATCACTACCTCCATGGCATGGCGAAACAGTTCTATCACTACCAACATGGCACGACGAAACAGTTCTATCACTACCTCCATGGCCCGGCAAAACGGTTCTATCACTACCCACATGGCACGGCGAAACAGTTCTATCACTACCTCCATGGCCCGGCAAAACAGTTCTATCACTACCCACATGGCACGGCGAAACAGTTCTATCACTACCCACATGGCACGGCGAAACAGTTCTATCACTACCCATATGGCACGGCGAAACAGTTCAATCACTACCTCCATGGCATGGCGAAACAGTTCTATCACTACCAACATGGCACGGCGAAACACTTCTATCACTCCGCCATGGCACGATGAAACAGCTCTATCACTATCCCCCATGGCACGGCGAAACAGATCTATCACTACCCCCATGGCACGACGAAACAGTTCTATCAATACCTCCATGGCCCGGCGAAACAGTTCTATCACTTCCCACATGGCACGGCGAAACAGTTCTATCACTACCTCCATGGCACGGCGAAACAGTTCTATCACTACCCACATAGTACGACGAAACAGTTCTATCACTAAACTCATGGCACGGTGAAACAGATCTATCAATACCCACATGGCATGGCGAAACAGTTCTATCACTATCCACATGGCACGGCGAAACAGTTCTATCATTACCTCCATGGCACGGCGAAACAGTTCTATCACTTCCCACATGGAACGGCGAAACAGTTCTATCACTACCCACATGGCACGGCGAAACAGTTCTATCACTACCCCCATGGCACGGCGAAACAGTTCTATCACTACCCACTTGGCACGGTGAAACAGTTCTATCACTACCTCCATGGCACGGCGAAACAGTTCTACTATCACTTCCCACATGGCACGGCGAAACAGTTCTATCACTATCCACATGGCACTGCGAAACAGTTCTATCACTACCTCCACGGCACGGCGAAATAGTTCTATCACTACCCACATGGCACGGCGAAACAGTTCTATCACTACCCACATGGCACGGCGAAACTATTCTATCACTATCCTATCGACAACGCGAACACCATCTCCAACACCACCTGCCCTAACCCCCGTCTTCCGTAGTTCTGTCCGAGCTGAGGCACCGCCTCAAATCTCATGTATGTTTGTTAGAAACGTGCAATCCCAAGTCGAAAAACGCACCCGAAATATGCTACGGATCTGACAACGATACCTATTGTTTGCCGTTCGTGACCTACTGGGCTGTGATGACTACCAACTTCTTATAAGTTCTAATGAGTTCGAACCCTCTCTTGCCGTGTCGAACCTTAGGCTTAGGCAATTTTGTTCACTCTACGTGAATGAATTGTGTTCGCGTATTAATTGCAGCGTGGCTGAATATATGAAATTAAGTCGAGATGGTGTTCGATTGAACAGGTCTGCCAGGGAGTAAAATGAAAAGCTCTTTAAGTTGACCCTACTGCCCTACATAAGAACTTACCTTTACTGTTTATAACACCCGTTAAATGGGTACGGAAATGCCTCAAATATTCCCTACACATTTAATCATTGCGAAACTACATATATACTCCCTTCCTCTTCTTCTTCGTCTTCTCTCTTCTTCTTCTCTCCTCTGTACCCTCATAGGATGGGAGCACGCCATTTGGTGCCGTGTACAGCTTTGTTTATTAATGTTCTCGCTCTGCCGTCTGTAATGTTCTTTCATTCTTATCTTGGCAGCTCAAACCTGCCCTCGCGAGAGCCCGTTTCGTGCGGTCATTCCATCTCAGCGGTGGTCTTCGTCCTCTTCTTCGTCTGCCAACATTTTCTACTTTTCATGCTCTCTTTGCCTTTGACTTTGACGGTCTGTGACTGTGCTCGTTCAATCATTGCATATGACCTGCCCAACCCAATGTGCATCCAACTACTTTCATTTCTAGGTATTTTTCATGCGAATCTCTTCTCTCGTTCATTCATCTGTTCATCTTCTCGGGTTACTTTGCATATTCTTCCGACCCAGTTGTGTTCCGATACCAGCAGCTTATCCTCCTGTGTCTCTGTCAGCAGCAGTGTTCCCAACTCATACCGTACTACTTCATCCATCCTCACGCTATGTATCGCCCAATAATAGGCTTACAAAACTGTTTACTTGTTTAATGGTCTTTTCGTCAACAATTTACATGCAGCGCCACATGCTGTTCATACAAACGCATTGATTACTTTAGTTTTCTCCAGATTCAATTGGGGGCCATGTTTTATAAGGGCATTACTCCATTCTAGCAATACTGTCTGTATTTTCTCTTTTTTACCACCCACCATTGTTAGGTTGTTTACGCAGAAAATCATTTCCTGTTCAGATATCTTTCCTCTGATCGGTTTCATCACCATAATGAAAAGCGGGGGATTCAATGCATCAATGCACTGCAAAACACTTGAGTCCTACTTTCACACCAATTTGTTCCATGATTCTTTTTTGACTCTCGTTGCCACTGTCCTTATACATTTCCTCCACTACCCTGTAAGCAAATATAAACAGATCCGTAGACTCCAGAAAGCTAATGAAACAGTGTATGTTCTAAACACTTATAATGAAATTAGTTATTAAGTCGTTTTCAGAGGGAACACATTACAGTATAACACCGGACATGCAGATGTGTCTTTGGACATTAGTTTAGTGAGTTAACATGTGTTTATTTCAATCTACGTTGGTTTTCATTACTTGGGTACTAGTACATGGATGTATCGCAGGTAAAGTGTATTGACTTTATATCTGAGTACTGCGGTTATCTTTGAAAAGGTGTTCGATAGATTTTATCCCAAACTGTTATATTTGTACTAACTGGTAATTATAAGATAAACTTTCCAACTTAAAGTTAAACGGTTAACAAACTTTGTATGTTGTATAGTTATGCCTATGCAGAACGAATCATCATTATTACTAATGGAAGTTTTGTAACATAAAACAATTGTATTTTATACTGTTAGAATTTTTTAAAGATTTTTAGGGTTAAATACTTGTGTTTTTTAATTAGTTTTAGTAGGGCTATAGCCTATTAAAGTTAACAGTTACCAAGTATTAATTTGTGTTATTGGCTAAATGTTTATATGTTTTTTAAATAAATAGTTTAATAACGTTTAGCTATTGAATACATGTCAGTTTTATTTCAACATTAATGTGATTATATATTATTATTATTCTAGTGTATTATTTTGCTTACTAGTTTGTCTTTGATGTTAGTTAGTGTTAGTAGTTAGTTAATGTTAGTGAGTAAGTTAGTGACTTAGTTAGTTACTTAGTCAGTTAGTAACTGTTAAACACAGCAAATTAATGCTTATTACTTATAAAGTCATATTTAATACAATAATTATTGTTGTTATAACGTTGTATTAAAATTATACATCTTACAACAGTGTGGCACTTAAGTTAGCGGCATGCATAATGCCTTAATGAGAGTCTCCCTGACCATATATATCTTTGCATTTATTTGCTGTATATAATATGTATTTTATGGTCGAATACATTATTCTGATTCTGATTATCGAATTTGGAAATTTCATATCACGCCGAAAACCGTGTCAAAGAAATATAGTATTCTAACGCTCTTGGTTTATTTCAATAATTGTTTCATATATTGTCTGACCTCGTACTGACTCACATGATACATTTTGCCATAGAGCGATTTGCATAACACCTCTGTAGGGCACATGATTTTGACGTAGGCTTATTTTAGAAATGTGTTTAATTAAGGATTTAGGCCTACCAATTAGGCTACGAGATTTTGATTTCGCCAGCCTATTTTCGTAAGTACGCTCTACTTCACTCAAAACGACAGTTTGTTTCCACGACATTGAACACATATACGTGTTACTGTTAAATATTTAGAATATAACTGTATCACTGAATAAGTTGCTTAGCCTTAGGTATTTCATATTTTTGTTTAAAAGTTAAAACGACACACATATAACACACGCACGCATACAAGCACTCACACACTGTGACACACACACACACACGCACACGCAAAATACATTGTCATTTTATTATTATAAGTAATTTATTCGGTTTAAGTTAATGACAGGTTGAACACATGCGAAAGTGCGATATTTGCTTTTATTTCCTGGCATGTAGTCGACCAAGTGTGTGTAAATGGCGCCTCGTGTCTGAAGAATGACACGTTTTGCGGCTGCGAATGCGCAGCAGGCCACATTGACCTAAACTGCGATGGTAACTATTTTATATTTTGTTTAGTCTTAGCAGTATAATATTCCGTATTCTTCACTATAAGCATGGAACTTATAACGGAACCTCCTCAGTCCTGGCACAGATTAATGAGTTCAATCTTTTTATGAGAAAACAGGAACATATAGGGTTGTATTGACCTATCAATCACCTAACCTGTTGTTTAATAAAAGCTCCGTCAAGTCATCAAAAATTGATGCTGAACACGTGGAGCGTTTCGACATTCTGTATATTTTGTTGACATTCTGGTGCCCATAGATCTTATTTATTATCAAACCATTAGGCAAAGTTTTTAAAGTGACACCTGTTAGCGGAAATGCTTTATCTATGGGCTATCATGCCTCAATATTAATGTAAATCACACTTATAACCGTTATCAACATTGTTGGCAAAGGCAAAGCGTGACTAAGGTCACATGAATAACTTGGGTTGTGACGTAGGTTGTGGAGCACAGTGGCGCAGTGGCTAGAGCTGCCGACTCTCGACCGAGAGAACCCGGGTTCGAATCCTGTGCTGAGGTGTCGAACCTTGGGCAAGTTAATTCTACGTTGCTCCAGTTCATTCAGC
This sequence comes from Escarpia spicata, assembly GCA_963995525.1. Taxonomy (NCBI): domain Eukaryota; kingdom Metazoa; phylum Annelida; class Polychaeta; order Sabellida; family Siboglinidae; genus Escarpia; species Escarpia spicata. The sequence goes on along the minus strand of OZ023207.1, from coordinate 61,005,826 downwards.
TGTATGAATGAGAACCTGGCTATAGACAGGGTGAATATATGTTTACGAATAGTCTACATGCAGTAAGTTCAGCGTCTCTGGATGTAGTGAAGAATCACCCTGTGTTAAATTTCATTATCATGTCAAGTTGTAAAAGTTTTCTTTTCGGTACCACCTGATTGGTTGGAGCATAGATAACGTGAGGGGCACCTTTAAACAACAATCTTGAAACGACCCTAACTAATGCTTCACAGAGAAGTCGAGATGATGTTCGATTGAATATATTTGCCACGGAGTAATGTGTAAACCACTTTGTGCAGTCCTGGCGACTGGATACTGCTCTATGTAAGAACTTACCTTCATTTCTACTCAAGCAAACCGCGACGAAGCCGATCCATAAATTGTGAGGCGTTCCTGTGCACTCGTTGTCATCGGGTATATCGGCTCATGACCCATACACTACTCCGTTTACCAGTTGTCATGCTTGTCTATCTTTTAACTTTAGACGACTTCGTCAGTGGTGAATCCAACCTAACTTTGAATTTTAGACTTCACCTCTGGCAAATGGAGAAGGAAAATTCATAGGTAGTCCGAGTTACTTACTTTGGAACGCAGCATAAAGGAAATATTCCAGTAATGACACGTCTAAAAATCAACTGGTTAAGTGTTGTGTTACCAAACCAAAACTGTATCTTTCTATATATATGGCATAAGTTTGTGGGTCTTTTTCTGTATACCTTTGTGAGATGTTGTTGAACTCACTAAGGTACAAGAAAACAACCAACAATTAATTAATCTAGTTGTATCTGTTATTGCAACTGATTCTCATGTACCTGAATTCTACGTATGTTTTCTTTGATTTATATATTTTGCACTAATCATAGTAATATGAGTATGCGAACTTCGGTATTATTGTTTCTTTATGTAAGTAGGCATTTAGGATGTGTGCAATATTAACGCAGTCATCTGTGATTAATGTGATTAACTAAAATTTATTTAGGGGATATATTGACTACAGGTTTTTTCTTCTTGTGTATTCCTTTCATACAACATTATATACATACCTGTATAAATATATGACACAACAAAGTCATGTTGAGGCGATGATTGCAGCCTATACTGTTTGTTTGTTTATTGTTTGAATAAATCATTGAATTTAATCTGTAACAACTGTGAAATTTGCTGGAACATCGGAAACTCGCGGTTGTAATATTGCGCTATTCCACTTGAGATAAAACACCGTGCATCATTCCCTTAATGTAAACGTCGATGTACACTTGTTTGCAGTTTTTGAAAAAGGCCGTTGTCGATTCGCCACGACGTCGGGACACCAAGGGAATTGCCTTCTGCCGTGTCGATGTACCAAAGGCTGCGACCCAAACACAGGCGAGTGTATCAGGGGTGGACAGTGTGAAGAAGGTCGTCCCAGTGGCTACCCTTGGCACGGACCATGGTGTCAGACAGGTATAATAATAATAATAAAAGTATTTATATATCGTTCGGTCGATCGAAATTGCTCTCGGGAGCTTTATATACATTCATACTAGTATTTTACATAAAGAGAAAAGCTAACAAAAGAAACATGTTAAAAATTATATAACACTACGTTAAATACAATTTGTAACACAATACATTTTAGAAAACGACCATAAGACAGCTGACAAATTAAAATTACTAAGTTATTAAAAACTACCTTAAATGTTATTTAAAATAGTGATGCACATAAAAGTACCCATAGGAGAGTAAGTTAAAAAGCTTGTTTAAAGAGATGATTGTTGTGTTTTAAACACTTGTAGTGGTGTTGCTGTTCTGCTAGGCACGCACATGTGTCCACATACAAACTATGCAGCCCACATTACCCAACATGACTCGCCCATCCACCGATACACCGTTAATACACAGGTTATTATTTCAGGAAATGTTGCCTATAATAAGGCAGCGAAACAGAGTGACCCAGTTGATCATTATGATTCACCGCACCCAGCCGCGAGAGCGGTGGACGGAGACATTAATCAAGACTTTGTTCAACTACACTGTGCACAGGCTATAGGCTTCACGTATATTAGTCCAGCATGGTGGATCGTCGATCTGGTTGATATGCACGTCATAGAACGTGTCATCGTATATACCAGGACCGGTACGTATACCTAACACGAACGTCTAACTATATTCGAGCTGGCATGTGTGTGTGCGTGCGTGCGTGCGTGCGTGCGTGCCTGTGTGTGTGTGTGTGTGTGTGTGTGTGTGTGTGTGTGTGTGTGTGTGTGTGTGTGTGTGTGTGTGTGTGTGTGTGTGTGTGTGTGTGTGTGTGTGTGTGTGTGTGTGTGTGTGTGTGTGTGTGTGTGTGTGTGTGTGTGTGTGTGTGTGTGTGTGTGTGTGTGTGTGTGTGTGTGTGTGTACGGTACAGTTTTCCTCCTAGATGGCTTGAACTTTGGGCGCCAAACTTTCATGGATTAATCAACGACCCAACGAGTGTAATGTAACACCTTTATTTTTTGTTAAAATACCCCCTATTTTGAGTTATTTGTGTTTGATGGGTAAATCTAATTTGTTTAAAAGTAACACGTAATCAGACAATCGAGTTGCGTGCGCTGTGACTCTAACTAAAATGAATTTATAACGTTGGTAAGAATATAGCGGGATACATTATTTTTCTGCGTTTGTGTATACTGGGGGCCGGGTGCGCACAGTTTCACGTTCAAGCCTCCTTTTCACAGCATGCTGAAAACACATGGAAGGCATACAACTTTCTGAGCACAAAATGTTTTGTTAATATGTATTTGTATGTATTGCTTCAACGAATTATTATTATATTATAATGTATTCAAAACCTTAAGAAATATCTTAAAACGCAAATACGTTGCAAATTATCCCGACGTCGTATGCGTTGTAACGAACAGGAGGTAAATTTGTGAAAGGTTTGGAGCGCAGTGCTAGAGCATCGGACTCTCAATCATCGAGATAACCTGGTTTCGAATCCTATGCTGCCGTGTCTAATCTTGGGCAAGTCCGTTCACTCTACATTGCTTCAGTTCACTCAGCTGAATGAATGAGAAACTGGTTATAGGCAGTTGCGGATATGTGTGTGCGAATAGTCTTCGCACATTAATTGCAGCGTCGCTGAATGCTTCCCAGAAAAGTCGATATGATGTTTGATTGAACAGGTCTGCCAGAGAATAAAGTGTACTGCGTACTGCGCTATATAAAACGTACCTTTTACATGGACGTAGTTGCAATGGGTGGCAAATTGTGTCACATACGATAGTATTATGACACGGAATGTTTTCTTCCAGACAGTTTCACTGACACACTCAATGGTTTCAATTTGGGGGTGAGCAAAAACAACAAGCATTACGAGTATTGTGCACAACACGAAAACTCAGTGCCCAGTGATGGAAAAGTCGATCTTGCATGCCGTGCGATTGGTATATATCTCAAGTTCGAAAGAAACAGTAGTGGTATTGCTTATTTGTGTGAAGTAGCTGTCATTGGGCATACACTTCTAGGTGAGTAACGCGCTGCATGGGTTTGATATTGCATTGTGTATTTGCAGACCAAATTCCGGAATGCTTTTGTGAACGTTATGGGAAAGTTAATACGTTAATAATAACATATATACTGATATGTAATGTCAAGATGGCTATACACGCTTGTTAAGACATATGTTGATATAAACGACCCATTCTATCATATAATCAGTGTGTGTGCGTGAGCATGTGCGTGCGTGTGTCTGTCCGTGAGTGCGTGTGTGCGTGCGTGGGTGGAAGGGTGGGTGCGTGCATATTTAGAAAATAAAGAATAGGATCATGAAGAAGAAGATGATGAAAATTACGAGGAAAATGATGGTGGTAATAACGGTGATAACAAAAATGAAGACTAAAATGATGGGGAACAAAATGATGATGATGACGACGACGAATGATGAATAATAAAAGATGGATACTATAATAGTGATGATGAACATGATGGTTATGATGAATAGTTTAATTATGGTGATATTGAAAGTTTAGAACTTGATGAAAATAAAGAATATGATGGTGCTGATACTGTGATGATGAGGACGAAGAAGAACAAACTATTGATGATTGTGATAATGAAGATGATGATGACGATTAACATTAAAAGGACGACGAACAGGTTGATGATGTTCATGGTAACAATGGTGACGGTGATCTTGATAATTATAAAGATAACGATGATGGTAAATATGATGATAAATATGAAGATTACGATGATCATGATTATAATAATATTATATATTTATACACAAAATCCAAAGTAAAACTCTGTTCGGCAGTATTTACAAACAGTATATATTAAAGGATAAATATAATAATAAAAATAAAGTAAACAAGAACACCTAAGACTATATCACGCATATGAGGTTGTTTAACATAAAGTATCACTGGTAGTTAAATAATTAAATAAATAAATAAATGTATATTGGGAGTTGCATTAAAAATAAAAATAAATTAAAACGTTACGATATGGATAATCAATAGCAATACGATACCAATTATAAATTTTTTTTAAAGTATAAAACATTATTAATTGTCATATTAAAACGAATAAAATATATTGAGGGCTAAACATTAAAAGCAAGTTTGAGGTAGTGTATTTTAAGATTGGACTTAAACATGTCCATACATTGCGTCAACCGTAAAGCTTCCGGCAGCGCGTTCCAGTGTGTCGGTCCTGCGCACGAGAACGAACGACGTCCGTACTGGTCAAGGTTATGCCGCGGTACAGAAGATCTCGTCGCGGAACTTACGACGCCTGTAATTTCATACAAACATTTCGTGCGAGATTATGAAAACATTCCGTACTAGTTCGCTCATTTATTCAGTCGTAGCATACGACAATGTCACCCGATGTTAAATCAAACATTCTGTTCAGTCATTGTACCACACGGCGTACTTAAACCGAAACTCATCGTAATTAAACTACGTTTTTTGTTCTTGATAAATATCAACGTGTGCAACTTTATCATTGCAGTCGACTACATTGCGTGTTCAAGCAATCCTTGTCAGAATAACGGCACCTGCCAGACTAACGGAACAATGTTCCGTTGCGAATGTACAGAGGAGTATTTCGGTGCAACGTGTGGACGTAAATATATATTGATTAACCGCTACTCGATTTAGTTTTTATATTATACTAATCGTAATATCAGAACACATATTGTAGGGAGTGATAGTGCGAGGGAGCGAAGAAGCAAAGATGGAATGAAGGAGGGCGGGAGGTAGCTTGGGAGAGACAGAAAGACAACACGCGTAAATGGCCTGAACACCATATATTCACCCATTTCCACATATAATTAGATACGTGCACTTTCTAGCATGCATCTACATACCGTGTACCAATGAGCCTATATTTTTAGACACGAGGCATCACTGAGCGAGATCATGGTAGTCTACAATGCAAGTTTTTGTCGCCATTTGCGAGGCTAGCACGTGCTTCTGTGTAAATGTTCTGGCTTGGCGCACCTCAAAAATTGCGGACTAACCTCTTCATTGGCGTACATTTTTTAACAACGGGAACAGCGCGCGCAGGACCGTCTTGTATTGATACACGGTCTTTGCTGTGTACAACGTACAAGCAATAATAATAATTACAAATTCCAATAATGTCTAGACAATATCTTGATATTTCAGTGATTACATGTATGTACATTAACTCTGTAATAGGTCTTCGCAAATGCTGATTTAATTTTCGATCAAACTCGTTTCGTAAGTACCGTTTTAATCAGCCATCCATGAGTCGGAAATTGTGGAATCTGACTAGCCGGTTCTTGAGTTCCTGTATTAACTTGCATAACAACCATACCGATTTCAACAACCTCTTTGGGTACATTTTATTAATATGATAGTAATTTTAATGTCAAAAGCTATATAATTTTTGATTGTCGCTGGATTGACACTAGACAAACAACAATACGATTAATTGTATTAATACCCTTTAATTCGCGTAATGCCATACCTATTCTTATTAATACCTCAAATTCGAATTAATTTCCACAATGTGGTATCATTGTGTCACGTGTTCATTAAGTGTGACGTAGTGATGAGAAATCAATTTGGTGAAGTAGGCAATCCGCGCAATAAAAGAAGCATGTATTGTTTTCAATGAAATAACAATTAACTATCGGTCAAATTATGATTATGATAACTTGGTGTATTCTTTCTCTTATGTAGTTTAATTGAAATACACCTGAAACGTTGTTGCCAGTTGATTGCTTTATCTGAACACTGCAGAGGTGAACGTATGTTCGTACACTCCGTGCAATAACGATGCGACGTGCGTGTCGGACGGGGAGACTTATCACTGCACCTGCCCACAGAGATTCACGGGATCACATTGCGAAAGTAAATAAATGTATCGATAATATCCATTGGCTTCGGAACGTGGTAAATATGGGTGTGATCAGCCCAAAACCTTCAACTGCACAGCCCCCTTCAGGGTCACCGAAACCTCCATCTGTGCCAGCATTTAGGCTCACCAAATACCTCCATGGCGAAATATTGTGGGGTAAACCTTTATCCTGCCCCCCCCCCCCCAAAAACCAGGTTCAGAAACCTATAATATCGATCAAGTTACATATTCGGCATAAGTGATAGTTATTCAATATTGATTCAGCTTGCGTTGATCATATGGATGTAGTGTGGACTACTTTCTCTGTATGGCCTTAAAATGGCGCCCCTTCTAAACTTCCATTTTTATATTTAAAAACAATTGAAATGTATAAATACACTTTATTGAATAAAACCGGATTTATTTCAGATTTAACTTGTAAGTTGCATCCAAATATAATCGGTTGCTATGGCGTTTCACATAATCCAAAAGAAGATATACTTTAAAATGTATGTACTTCCATATATCAGCTGATCGCACAATTCTCTGATCGCGTATTCGTGAGACCGGTTTAATTTCTTTATTTCGTTGTAATGTGTTGACAGTCCATGTTTGATAAGTCAATAAAATATGTCACTTCTATACAAATGCTTGTTTTATAGATTCGATATACCAAGCTGAAGGTGCCGTTGCCATCGTGTGAGTAAACTGGTTCGTTGATGATCAAATGATTTCTGCATACATGTTTGCGTGTATGGGTCTGTGCGTGCGTGGGCGCGCGCGCGCGCGCGTGTGTGTGTGTGTGTGTGTGTGTGTGTGAGTGTGTGTGTGTGTGTGTGTGTTCGTATGTATGTGTGTGTGCGTTTATGAATAGACATTATGCAACTATGGTATGCTTTTCGTCTCCACGTAGGTGTGTGAGGAACTGTGTGTGGCGGCCCATTGTCCACGAGGCGCTCGAACTGAAACTCACAACAAATTCGTCATCAGTCTCGTTTCTCTCTATTGAATGGTCAATCACACCTCCCGTCAGCTGGGAGGAAAATTCAAGGATAGGATATAATCGACAGACAATAAGCATCTACGAAAACGTCCTGAAACCTGGAACGGTTTATAAAATCCATGCGCTGTGTGAGTGGGTATTATATACTCAGAGGTAAACGTTCAGTAGATATACGTCAATAAGCAGTTTAATGATAGAAAGCATGCCTTTGTCAAAGAATCGAAAACGTACTTCAATTATTAGATTTTTGAAAAGATCATGTTTAAAATGTGTTGGTCGGTATACATATCTCATTTTCGTAAACAGTTACGCCACCGTTGTTGTAATTGCAGGTTGAAAACTTATGACCGCATAGACTGGATATTACATCAATATAACATTGCGTACGCCTTGCTTTATTTAGTTCAGATAGGCAACCATCGTTTGAATACTTCGTACACTTTACGAACGGCCACTCCGCCGATACTCGGTACTTGCGTAATCAAACCGACTGAAGGTGTATTCCTGCAAGACATGTTTTCTGTCAACTGTTTTGGGTTTCGCGACACAACTAATCCCCTCACGTATATGTTCTACATGGACCCGGGTAACTATACAACCAACACCAACGGTGAGTGAGAATGTCTTGTGCTGGCCACCTGGGTTTGTTCCTTTAAACATTATTTTGATATTAAAATGGTCTTGTCTACAAGCACAACAATCTTTATAAATGGTAGATCACGATAGCGATTGGTATGCAATTATGCAAGCATTTTTGTGTAAATAAAATATAATATTCAATTTTATGAGAAGCCAAATATATATATATATAAATAGTTATCATATATTATATAATATATTATATATATACATATATATATATATATATATATATTGCACATTGACTAAAACATCACCCACGCATGCACTTTCGTCTCTCTGTCTGTCTCTCTCTCTTCTTCTCTCTGACAAACAAAGACAGCAGCAAGACGCCTCCATCTCGCCTCCTCTTCTCTCTCTCTCTCTCTCTCCTCTCTCTCCTCTCCTCTCTCTCTCTCTCTCTCTCTCTCTCTCTCTCTCTCTCTCTCTCTCTCTCTCTCTCTCTCTCTCTCTCTCTCTCTCTCTCTCTCTCTCTCTCTCTCTCTCTCTCTCTCTCTCTCTCTCTCTCTCTCTCTCTCTCTCTCTCTCTCTCTCTCTCTCTCTCTCTCTCTCTCTCTCTCTCTCTCTCTCTCTCTCTCTCTCTCTCTCTCTCTCTCTCTCTCTCTCTCTCTCTCTCTCTCTCTCTCTCTCTCTCTCTCTCTCTCTCTCTCTCTCTCTCTCTCTCTCTCTCTCTCTCTCTCTCTCTCTCTCTCTCTCTCTCTCTCTCTCTCTCTCTCTCTCTCTCTCTCTCTCTCTCTCTCTCTCTCTCTCTCTCTCTCTCTCTCCTCTCT